>CM033623.1:29512289-29922497 GCA_019453435.1 Rhinogobius similis | reverse complement strand
ACAGCATTTCGACAACCAGCTACTTCACCCAGGTCCTGACCGTGTGTTTGCGGAGATGAGGCGGACATATTGGATCCTTCGTGGCGCCAAGCTGTAAAGAAACATCAGCGCGGTTACAGCGAGTGCCAGAGGTGGCGCAACACACCCACTGTTCCACGTATGGCAGACTTACCAGTGGCACGACGCCGCCTACCGACGCCTCCCGCTTGGTGTACAGGGATCGACTGTGTTGGACCGTATGCTGTAAAGATAGGCCGCCGACAGGAGAAGAGGTGGGGCATTATCTTTAAATGCCTGACCACAAGGTGCGTGCATCTTGACCTCCTGTGCAGTATGGACACGGACTCCTTCCTACTCGCCCTGCGGCGCTTTGTGGCTAGGAGAGGTAAGCCCTACGAGATCTTATGTGACAGGGCCACTAACTTTAGAGGTGGGGATGGTGAACTGCAGAGAGCCTTTGAGGCACTAGAGCCAGCCCTGAAAGAGCAGCTAGCAGAGCAGTGCATCACCTTCAGATACAATCCACCATATGCGCCTCACTTTGGGGGTGTCTGGGAGAGGGAGATAAAATCTGTGAAGGCTGCCCTCCAGGTTGTGCTGAAAGACAGAATTCTCCCTGAAGAAGTGCTGCTCACTGTACTTATAGAGGTGGAGGGTATCCTTAACTCAAAACCGCTGGGCTATGCCACCTCAGACATTGCAGACCCTGATCCCGTTACTCCTAATCTCTTGCTGATGGGGCGGCGGGATGCATCGCTACCGCAAGCGGTCTACCATAACAGTGACCTGATCGGACGTCGCCGCTGGAAACACAGCCAGGTCCTTGCAGACCACTTCTGGGTTCAGTTCACCAGACACTACCTGCCCAGTCTTCATCAGAGGAGGAAATGGCACTCACATACTCCAAACCTAAACACAGATCAAGTGGTCATGGTCATTGACTCACAGCTTCCTAGGGCACGTTGGCCTATTGGACGAGTGACTAAGGTGATCCCCAGCGATGACGGCAGGATCCGCGCTGCTGAGGTGGACATTAAAGGCACCACTTACACTCGACCGGTAACAAAGCTCATCCCGCTACCGGAGATGCCTGAGGACTGAGAGCCGCACAGGCAGGGACATTTGTGCATTATTTCAAATTCACTACGGAATTTGGGGGCGGCTGTGCAAATTCCCCTGCCATCACGTTGCTGTGCCTTTAAGAGCACGTCACCACTGCTAGTGTGACATGCGCATTGTAGCACAGGTAGCCAGTGCGCAGAAGGAGCAGCAGGAGTGGAGACACGCATCGGGCTCTCCCCCCCCTATTTTTATTGTTTCTAGTGCGTGAATGACATCAAAACCACTGGCATATCACCTATTATCATTTATTAAACACCTTTTGATTATACCTCTCTGGATCCGCTGCAGTCTTTCTGACCGAAGACTTAGGCCAGACTCTTGTACCCCAGCATACAAACGTAACAATAATTCACACAGTTGCTGCTCCACGACTGTGGAATCAGCTGCCTTTAGAGATTAGGCTCAATCTCTGTCTGTTTTTAAATCACTTATAAAAACGCACCTGTTTTCACTAGCTTTTAATACTATGTGATTTTGTTTGTTTTGTGTACGGCACTTTGGCCGACTGTAAAAAGTTTTTAAAGTGCCTTATAAATAAAGTTGGTATGGTATGGTATGGTATGGTATGGTATGGTAAGAAGCTGTGTTTCTGTTGTTTCTATTAATCGACTATTTTTGCTTAAATTCAAAATATTTAATGTACATAATTAAAATCAAATACATTCTGCTGCATAAATTCAATGTAAAATAAATGATTTGCTAATAAAAACAAAATACCTCCATATTTAGACAAGTGACAAACCCTTCACCAGAAAACACAGTGCATCTTTAAAACGTTTTTATTTGACGTTGGGCAGAGAGAGGCATCAGTGGTGGACGTCTGAGCGTTTGCTCTTCCTCTTTTTTTTTTTTTTCTTGATTTCCTTCCAGTTTCTCGTTCAGAGAAACCACACAGTGACAAGAGACTTTAATGTTTAGCACTAAACATTAAGTATGAGATGGTTCAGAAAATTAAAGTAGATATTTTTCTCTTTGTCCTTCTCCTTTTGAGTTCTACAGTCAAACTACATTTATTCAGTTTTTGAGTTATTTATAAATGTAGAATCATATTTTTGGAACTGATGCATCCGACTAATGTCTCTTAAAGTGTGGCACCTGTCATTGGAAGTGAGAAATTAATTTACTGCGACGGCCAGATTTGAATCCACAACAAGAAATGTGCATCAATCCTCGCTTAAAATGACATGAATTTACAGTTTTTAACTGGATTTGATTAGTTTTGACTCGATGCTGATGTGATGCTGATGTGATGATGAATATTTCACTGGTTTTAAACTATTTCTGACTGATTCAATAATTTATCTCAAAATAAAGTTACCTGTGGTGTAAAGTAAAATGGTCTTAACCCATTGGCAGATAATTTGGCTTGAAGTGAGATGTAATGTGTTGAAACAAGTAAGAAACAAAAAAGTTAGTCTAAGTTCCATCAAATGAAACATCTTAACTGAGATCAACAGTGATTGTTCTGGGCCGGGGCCCGCTGAAGATGACTCGGTAGCTGCTCAGGCTCATCTGGATTGGGCGGAAGCGAGTGATGACTAGGATCGCCGGCGCTGTGCTCCTGCTGTACCGCCCCCTCGCCAAGTGCGAATGGGACAACCCGCTTCACTAAGGGCCCGACGCTGGGGTACTGCAACATTGGCCCAACGTCACAGGTGTACGCCCATGGAAGACTCCAGTGAGGCTGTGCCTGCTTCCATCGACCAATGCCTTGGCCCGGTGGTAAGCCCACGCTCTTCTCTGACAGGGACAAGCGTATGGCGGGCTTTGGAAGTGTTGTGATGCTAACGTGAGCCGGGTGCTTCTCCTCGGCTTCCATTGACCGCATCTGCCACGAGCGTCAAGCTGATGCTGGAGGACATCGGGAGATCCAGAACAGGTGGAGGCTCTATTACGGATGTGTCAGGCGCTGGCCATAGACAGCGGTCGTTCCATGTGCACCGCACAGCTCGGAATGTGACACTTGTGGCTCGGCTTGTCCTCGGCTTGCTGGTTTCCTGGTTCCTAAGAAAACCAGGGCAGTAAGTCCCATACTGGACTTGCATGTTCTAAACAGTTATGTGGCCACCAGGAGGTTTCGCATGCTGACAGTGAAGCAACTACTGGAGAGCATTCAGCCAGGAGACTGGATGACCTCTATTGACCTCTTAGCTGCGTATTTCCACTTCCCGATCCTGCAAAAACACAGACGTTTCCTCAGGTTTGCCTTGGTCGTCGCCTGCAACGACTGGCTGATCCTGGCATCCTCTCAGCTTGTGCTAGCCTCTGTGACTTTCTCACTTGGAGCCTGTTGTTCTGACACAGACTGTGTCTTTGTTTCTTTGTTCTCCTGTTGTATTTCTTTCTTCTCCTGCTGCAATTGGCTGTTCTCCTGCTGTAACTGACTGTTCCTCCGTATTATTACTCTGTAACTCTGCAGTATTGCTCTGTACCTGTGCAGTATTTCTTCGTTCTCTTGTTGTATTTCTTCGTTCTCCTGCTGTATTTCTTTATTCTCTTGTTGTATTTCTTCGTTCTCCTGCTGTATTTCTTCGTTCTCTTGTTGTATTTCTTTGTTCTCCTGGTGTATTTCTTCGTGCACAAAGATGTTGCAGAGGAGCCGGTCCAGGTCTTGAGGAGCAGCCGCTGGACAAACAAAAGAGGGACATGGAACGGTCCAGGTGTCACTGTCGTTTTCCACGTGGACGTTGAAGTCCCCCAGTTGAACAACAGAGTCCCCGAGCGGTGCACTGTCCAGTCCCCCTCCCAGGGACTCCAAGAAGGCACCGCTGCCTTCGGCCGTAGGCGACACAACAGTGAGAGACCTGTCCCCGACCCCAAGGCGCAGGGACACAACCCTCTCGTTCCCCGGGGCAAACTCCAACACCTGGAGCTGAGCTGTGGGGCTGTGAGCCCACACCAGTCCACCGCCTCTCCCCGCGAGCAACGCCAGAGAAATGATGTGCACATCATGATGTGTGCTGCACGTCTTTCTATACGACATGTTTTGATCCAAGAACATCGTCCCGCTCTCAATCTCTGGGAAAAATACTATCAACTGTGCCCCATGAGAGACTGTACAGTGTGCTCCCAGGAACGCTGGAGTCTTTTGTGAAGGACTGGAGCCCTCTGCGTGAACAGCACACAATAACATACAGAAGAATGAGCTCAGAATTAAAGATCAAGTAATAAAAATAATCATAATAAATATAAATAATGATAATAATGATAATCATTGTAGTTGTGCATACCATAAATGGAGCCGCTTTCTCTGTTACAGATATGCATTGTGAAAATGAATGAAAATAAATAGATTAAAAAATATATATAAATCTAGAAGCTTCATTCACAATAGTTCAACATGTATTTGGTTTAAAAGGCTCATTTATTCTAAGTCTCAAGCTACAAATAATCTCTGACAAGTGACGACTAAAATAATCATTAATTAAAAAGTGCCTTGATTAAAAAGTGTGTTTAAATGTGGCAATAAAATGGACCTGGTGGATCTTAACAGACGATATGGTGCAGCCGAGTCAGAAATGACCTTAAAGGACGTGGAGTGTTGGACACACAAGGGTTAAATGAACTGAGCTGTTTTTACAAAGTTTAAATATATGTCTTTACAAGAAAAACCACCAACGATGAAGAGATAAAAATATGTGCAAAACAGGAACGTCCAAAACAGGAACTTCAACCAACACCGAACTTAGATCAGAGTCAGACCTGGTTTAGTTCTGGTCGAGTCCTGGTGCAGTCCTGGTTCAGTCCTGGTTCAGTCCTGGTACAGTCCTGGTTTAGACCCGGTGCAGTCCTGGTTGAGTCCTGGTGCAGTCCTGGTTCCTGGACATGGCCCTCAGAGCGCTGCTTCTGTCCGTGTGCTGTTTGGGTAAGACACATTTCTCTTTTGTTTCTTTAACTTGAACAGTTTTCACTTTTATCTTTGGACATGAACTCAACTAAAAGAGCGGTCTCCCTGTTGTGTCTTTAAAAAAGTCTGATTTAAACGTTTGCAGCTGAAGAATCAAATTGAAAAGTAGAACGTGCTCAAAACAGTGTGACATTGTGGCACATCTGGAGGACAGTGGTGATGATTCTTTTAAATGTGGATGATATAATCTGGACAAAAGACAAACACTGTTGGGATTAGCATTACGCCTGATGTTCACTTAGTCCAGTCCGGGACCCGGTCACTTGCCAAGTGCCCGTCACTCCGGCTTCGTTAACAGTGGTCCGTTTTTGACCAAAGCCACGTAGATTCACATGGCGAGAACGTCAAACGACATGAAAGCCGCACCAGACGCTGCAGCGTCCGGCAAAAATACACTTCTTTAGGATTCTTTCCACCGACCCGCGGCCGCAGCGCTCCGAGGTCGGTGTGACAGGGCGCGTTGATTTTAAGCACTTTCTAAGTCTTGAGAACCGGAGCCGGAGTCAGTGTGCACCAGGCGTTATACTTTCATGAAAAGATCAGAGCTGTTTAAGAGACGATCTGGTGAAGTCTGACACTGAAATGCTGTGGTTCAGATTCACGTCCGTCAGAACGAGCCTGTGTTAATGGGCTGTTGTTACAGGCTCCAGGCTCTAACGCAGAGGCCCCCCCCTGTGTGAACCAGAGAACGGCCGGGCCCCTCGGGCCAAAGCTGTGGCCCCCGACAAACACATGACATGAGAACAATTACGACTTACAAGCATTTCTATGGTTTTATCTTCAATTTACAATGATTTGAACAAATGATTCCTCTGAGCCTCTGACCAGACAAAGCTCTGGGGACCCCCTGAAATCTGAAGCCCCCCAGTGGGTCCCCGCCCTCCAGGTTGGGAAGCACTGCTCTAACGTATGCTATTTAGACAGAACGTCTGAGAACATTGGTGCAGTTTGTGGTGAAAGCAGCTTTGCCGATAAGTCCAGATTATTGAACACATTGTTGACTAGAACCAGTATTTGTGAAGTGACCCGGGGGTCACAGCCCACCAGGACGGACTTTAGTGCAGAGGGTTTAAAAGTGTCCTGGTGTTGATCTAATCTTCACTAATGTGTCTGAGCTCTGTTCACAAACTGTATGAAGGCCGTCCGGTGGTGACCTCATGAAGAGGAACAAACATGTCCAAATCAGGCTCAAAGGGTCAGTCCACATTTATTTGTTCTGCTTTATGTTCTGAAAAAGCCGCTGCAGACAGTGGTGTGGTCTACGTCAGGCAGATCTACGCCGTGTCCAGTGCCGTCGCTCCCATTAGGCTCATAACGCGCCCTGCACGGGGCCCCGGGCCCCCGAAGGACACCAGCTCCACCAGGCAGTTTGAACCAATGAAAGAACAGTTTGTGCAGCAGCTGCAAACAAACAGGCGCCTCCTGCTGGCTCTAGCTCTGGATCATTTCAAAACAAATAGGACTCACTCTCTCTCTCACACCCTCTCACTGCCTCTCTCTCTTTTTCTCTCGCGCTCTCTCTCCCCTGGTCTCTTGCTCTCTCACTCTTCTGTCTCTCCCTCTCTTTCTCGCTCACTGTCTCTCTCTCATTGTCTTTCTCTCTCTTTCTCTTTCACTCTCTCTTATTCTCTCTCTCTTTCTCTCTCTCTTTCTCTCTCTCTCTCTCTCTCTCTCTCTCTCTCTCTCTCTCTCTCTCTCTCTCTCTCTCTCTCTCTCTCTCTCTCTCTCTCTCTCTCTCTCTCTCTCTCTCTCTCTCTCTCTCTCTCTCTCTCTCTCTCTCTCTCTCTCTCTCTCTCTCTCTCTCTCTCTCTCTCTCTCTCTCTCTCTCTCTCTCTCTCTCTCTCTCTCTCAGTAAAGAAAGGGAAGGGCACTTTTCTGTCCCGTAGGAACATTTGTCGTCTGCATTTGACCCGTTTAAGTCAATTACTAGAACAGATCTGGTCAAATGGTACATGTTTGTAGCCCGCCGTACTCAGCGCACACAGAGAACATGTGCAGTGTGTATAAGACACAGACTTGAGTCAAATGTGCCTTTGATGAGATAAAGTGTGTGCACTTCAAACCACAGAGCGGGTCACACTGGACCACTGGGACCTTCCTGTTTCTCTAAAACGGATGGAATCGTTGTGTGGTTTAGAGCTCGGGACATTTTGTGGAGATTTGTGTCGTGTGATTAACGGGTGCCATTTTGTGACGTGACTTCTCTGTGTGCAGGGGTTCTGGCAGGAAACAACAGCTCAGCAGGTAAAGACACTCACACTGAGGCTAACCACTCTGCCACAGCCACACACTGCACTCAGACAGCAGGAGTCTAACCCACCACCTCCCGGTGACAGGGCTGACCCTGTGTGTCTGGTCTGTGCAGAGCCGTACAGTCTGAGGTTGGTGGGAGGAGTCCGGGGCTGTCAGGGGCAGCTGGAGCTTCAGAGACCAGACCTGAACTGGACTGGAGTGAGTCCAGACGGCTTCAGTCTGGAGTTTGGATCCAGAGTGTGTTCTGAGCTGGACTGTGGCTCTGCTCTGTCTGTGGAGAGAACAACAGCTCCACCAAGAGAAGTCCTGAGTGTCTTTGAAGACTGTGAGGAGACTTCACTCATCCACTGTTTTAGGTCTGGAACATCTCCCTCAGACCAGAGTCTGGAGCTCCAGTGTTCAGGTGAGATCTAAAGACTCCTGTCGGCTCAGGTACAAGATCGGCCTCAAATATCGGCTCAGTTGCACCAAACGTCTCACAAACGGTGCATGTTTAGTGGAATCAGGGACTAAATCATTCAAAACACAGATATTAACATTAACAGTTAACAGTTTGAACGACAACAGTCGTTCAAACTTGTGAGTGTGTAGTTAAGACACCGCCCCTTTAAGAGAGCGCAGAGTGTGTAGTTAAGACACCGCCCCTTTAAGAGTGCAGAGTGTGTAGTTAAGACACCGCCCCTTTAAGAGAGCGCAGAGTGTGTAGTTAAGACACCGCCCCTTTAAGAGAGCGCAGAGTGTGTAGTTAAGACACCGCCCCTTTAAGAGAGCGCAGAGTGTGTAGTTAAGACACCGCCCCTTTAAGAGAGCACAGAGTGTGTTGCCGTGGTAACACTGCTCTGTTACGGAGCATCATTAACTACACAGCTGTAAAGGACGAGCTCAATAATAATAAAGTCCCACATCTGAGAATAAAACCCAAATTATAGCAGATGAAATAACTTAAAGGGAAAGAACACAAACTCTTCTTCTTCTGTGGGTCAAACACACACACAACACGGTCCAAACAGACATTAAATACTTCACCAAACTCAACTAACACTTAAATCTAGACAATCCACGACTGCAGCAGAACTGAAGCAGCCGTTCTGGTCTCAGTCCGACTCTCTCTGTCTGCGCCGATACCTGGCCTCAGCTCGTCTAAAAAGCCTTTGGTTCAGTCTCCTTTGTAAAATGTTTTCTAATTTTGGTGTTGAACGACTTCTGAGCCGTGACTTTGAATTGTCTAAATTGACAGTGAAAGTGTCAAAGTTCCATGAACAAGTCTCCGATGTTGGAAAGTGGTTTAAACATCATGTTCCCCTCACGACAAACCCATTTGGAAAAACAGATGCATTTTGATCAAGAAGAACTCTCTCTATTACACGACTATTATTACTATTATTACTATTATTACTATTATTACTATTATTACTATTATTACTATTATTACTATTATTTGTTCAACACTTTGGTGATGGATAAATACAATTCCTCGAGCTTTTACTTGTGAGGGGTTTTCTACTTTATACAAATGCAGTTCCCAGATTATATTCATTATCAGTTTGGCCTTTCATGGATAAGAAATGCAACAATAAGTTTGTGAGATCAATATTGTCCAGAGAATGTTTCCCTCGTCTTTAAGAAGACACACACAATGGAACGTTTTGACAGAAGAAGGTTCAAAGTATTAGCTGTAACCATCTAAAATGCCCCGTTCCACCAAAGGCCAAAGAGGTGCATTTGAAAATAAAACATGATGTTTTCTCTGCAAAGAATTATTATCTCCACATTTAATATTGAGGATAATGAAGGTGCATTTTGTGCCAACAATTTAGAATTAGATCTTTTCCTTTTGCGTATTTTCAAAAATATTCTGTGAAACTTTTTATAATTTGGCTCAACAAAATCATTTGGGTTTAGTTTCATTGAATTTCTCAGAAGTTAAATTTAGAATTTTTCTTGAGGACAAAAATAAAGAAGGAAGGAAACATTCTACGCACAAATGTAAATCTGTGAATGTTAAACCTCTCTTTAAGGTGTTTCTGAACGCGATGGTCTCTGAGGGATTCTGTGAAGTTGTGTAAATCAATGGCTGTACCATTGAATTAAAGCACTTTCTTTTACGTCGAATGTAACGACATAAAGTGACTTGGATTCTGGCTCTTTTTAGGGCCCGAGCACGAATGTCCCAGAGCCCCATTGTATCTGTAAAATACTGAAGGAAAACGCAAACTTCAACCAGTAACAATGACCAAAAGTATTTAGTGTCAAAAATTAGAGTTTAATTAATTAGAGTTTCCTGAGCTCTAATTTGGAGTGAAGACTCCACGAAAAAACTATTGACAGACGGCTCTGTGGCTCCTCCTCAAAAACCGATTTACACGGAGCCAACGGGAGCCCGGCCGTGAAAAATGTCAACCCAGACAAATGAAACCAACATAAAAATAGTCTTATGACCCCGCCCTAAACCCTACAGGAAGTCAGCCATATTGGATCAAAGCCAGGATTTAAACATCATTTAAACATCACACATCTTCATCTTTTGACATCGACTCCAACAGTTTTCACCAAAAACACTTCAAACTTGGTCAAAACAGGTAAAACCCACGTGGGATAAAAGATTATCAATTAGATTTTAAATCAAACGTTGGACGTGGTCAAAGTGATTTATCAATAAAATCACACAATTTTTAGAAAAAATAAAATAAAAAATCTATCTTTTTCAAACATTGTTGGATTTGATTGGCCCCAATGGAGCGAGTGCAGATTTGTGAGCTGGACGTAATGATACGCTACTTAAGGCTCTGTCTCATAAGATGGCTCTCTAGCGCCTCCTTATTAACTTATTTATACAGTGTTTGTGATGGAGAACAGTGTAAACAAGTTACATAATACAAGCATTTATCGTTTCAGAGTAAAATATTTTTATACATTTTTTTCTGCCAAATAAATCACAGTTTTTAAGCCCTAAACCTGCACCAAAACTCATGGAAATTGGCACAAAATCAGAGATCGGTTCAAATTGAAGTTATTTAAAGTTACCAAGAATGTCTGTAAAAAGACGGCTCAGTGGCGCCCTCTGGAAAATCAAAATACAGTATGAGATAGGAGGGGGCGGGGCTACACCTGCTCAGGTAAAGGGGCGGGGCTCACTCTGTCTCTTGTCTGTTCAGAGCCGCTCAGGCTGGTGGGAGGGGCCAGTCGCTGTGCTGGGACTGTGGAGGTGAACGACAGAGGAGAGTGGGGACGAGTGGAGCCCTTTGACCTCTATGGCCCCTGGGACCTGGAGTCTGTGTCTGTTGTGTGTCGAGACCTGGACTGTGGCTCTGCTGTTTCTGGAGAAATCAGAGATGGTTTTCCACAGAGTCCTGTGTGGGAGGCCTCACCTCTCTGTGTGAAGAAGTCTACAGTGAGAGACTGTGTCTGGAGCACGGACTCTTCCTCTTCTGAGGGTCTGGAGGTGAAGTGTTCAGGTAAAAGTCAAACTCTGAACTTAAGGATTAGAGTTTGTTTTCTCTCTGATGTTTCTCTTTTTTTAAATATATCTTTAATGACATTTTTAATTCATACATTTAACAAATACAAAAACAGTAACAAAAGGCACATGTTGATACATAAATAATGTATGAATAAACACACACACACACACACACACACACACACTGTACACACACACACAAACACACACACACAAACACACACACTGTACACACACACACACACACACACACTGTACACACAGACACACACACACACACTGTACACACACACACACAGACACACACACACACAGTACACACACACACACACAAACACAGTACACACACACACACACACTTACACACACACACACACACTTACACACACACACACACAAACACAGTACACACACACACACACACACACACACACACACTTACTGTACACACACACACAAACACAGTACACACACACACACACACACACACACACACACACACACACACACACACACACACAGTTTGTTTTTGTTAGCGTAGCTTATCTCTTCTAAAGCTAAATAAAAAGTCATTCCTTTCAACCATCGTGAAGTAGAACACGGGGAATCTGATTCCATGATGTAACGATACAACGTTTGGCTTCCACAAAACAAATATTCAGCAGATATAGTTCTTTTAGATTTCAACAAACCCTCAGGATAAATATTCAATGAGCACATTTTAGTCTTAGTTGGAACATTAACCCACAATTTCACCAGCAACGTTCAAGACTTCATCCCAAAATGAGACAAAATATGGACAATCCCACGTACAGTGGAACAGAGTGTCATTTTGATCTTTACATTTCAAGCACTTGTCTGGGATCCAAGGATTGAAGAGTTTAATTTAACACGTGCTTTGACTTTGTCTGATTTTATTCAATGTTTCTCTGATGTTTCTCTGATGTTTCTCTCTGATGTTTCTCTGATGTTTCTCTGATGTTTCTCTCTGATGTTTCTCTGATGTTTCTCTGATGTTTCTCTGATGTTTCTCTCTGATGTTTCTCTGATGTTTCTCTGATGTTTCTCTCTGATGTTTCTCTCTGATGTTCATATTTGTACAAAGTTGTGTTTCTCTGATGTTTCTCTGTTGATTCTCTGATGTTTCTCTGATGTTTCTCTCTGATGTTTCTCTGATGTTTCTCTGATGTTTCTCTGATGTTTCTCTGATGTTTCTCTCTGATGTTTCTCTCTGATGTTCATATTTGTACAAAGTTGTGTTTCTTCTAAGTGTTAAACTGAATAATGTCTCACATCTGTTTTATATGTGAAGTGGAGTCTTCAGTGTGTGATATAAAACAAATCCCTCTCAGTTGCATTTTTCTACACTTTATTCTATTTTTGTTGAGACTAAATACAATTCTTCATGACATCTGAGGGCCCCGCCCCCTTTAAAAAGAGGAAAACCATTGTTTACAGATGAGCCAAGTGTGAACAAATAGAACGAGGAATTATCAGTTCAGTTTGTGTATTTTCTTATTGTAATGATGTAGGTTAATTGAGAACTCTAAATTGCCCATAGTGTGTGAATGTGAGAGTGAATGGTTGTCTGTCCTTGTCTGTCTCTCTGTGTTTGCTGCGACAAGTTGGCCACTGTCCAAGGTGTACCCCGCCTAAGGCCCAAAGTCACTGGGACAGGCTCCAGTCACCCGTGACCCACGGAATGGGAATAAGCGGTAGAAAATGAATGAATGAACAATAATAACCAAATGTGCATATTCACAATGATCTATCAGGGGCCCACAGGGAAAGGTTTGTACCTGGGGCCCAGAATGTGTCGCTCGGCCCCTGATTGGCTCAGAGTGATGATGTCACATGTGTGCGTCCTATTGGCTCAGAGTGATGATGTCACATGTGTGCGTCCTATTGGCTCAGAGTGATGATGTCACATGTGTGTGTCCTATTGGCTCAGAGTGATGATGTCACATGTGTGCGTCCTATTGGCTCAGAGTGATGATGTCACATGTGTGTGTCCTATTGGCTCAGAGTGATGATGTCACATGTGTGCGTCCTATTGGCTCAGAGTGATGATGTCACATGTGTGCGTCCTATTGGCTCAGAGTGATGATGTCACATGTGTGCGTCCTATTGGCTCAGAGTGATGATGTCACATGTGTGCGTCCTATTGGCTCAGAGTGATGATGTCACATGTGTGCGTCCTATTGGCTCAGAGTGATGATGTCACATGTGTGCGTCCTATTGGCTCAGAGTGATGATGTCACATGTGTGCGTCCTATTGGCTCAGAGTGATGATGTCACATGTGTCCACAGACTCGGTGCGGCTGGTCTCGGGGTCCGGCCTGTGCTCAGGATCAGTGCAGATCTGGGACCAGTCCTGGACCTGGGTCTGTGAAGGGGCCTTGGACCTGCAGGGGGCAGAGGTGCTGTGCAGGGAGCTGGGCTGTGGGGCTCCTTCTCTCCTCCAGGGGGCGCTCTCTCCTCTGGGACTGCAGACGTTCCACTGTGAGGGCCATGAGTCTGCTCTGATGGACTGTCCCCGCTCCAGCTCAGGGACCTGCTCCTCTGGAGCCGCTGTGCACCTCACCTGCTCAGGTAAAGGGGCGGGGCTTCACCTGCTCAGGTAAAGGGGCGGGGCTACACCTGCTCAGGTAAAGGGGCGGGGCTTCACCTGCTCAGGTAAAGGGGCGGGGCTACACCTGCTCAGGTAAAGGGGCGGGGCTTCACCTGCTCAGGTAAAGGGGCGGGGCTTCACCTGCTCAGGTAAAGGGGCGGGGCTTCACCTGCTCAGGTAAAGGGGCGGGGCTTCAGCTGCTCAGGTAAAGGGGCGGGGCTTCACCTGCTCAGGTAAAGGGGCGGGGCTTCACCTGCTCAGGTAAAGGGGCGGGGCTTCACCTGCTCAGGTAAAGGGGCGGGGCTACACCTGCTCAGGTAAAGGGCGGGGCTTCACCTGCTCAGGTAAAGGGGCGGGGCTACACCTGCTCAGGTAAAGGGGCGGGGCTTCACCTGCTCAGGTAAAGGGGCGGGGCTACACCTGCTCAGGTAAAGGGGCGGGGCTTCACCTGCTCAGGTAAAGGGGCGGGGCTTCAGATGCTCAGGTAAGGGGCGGGGCTTCACCTGCTCAGGTAAAGGGCGGGGCTTCACCTGCTCAGGTAAAGGGGCGGGGCTACACCTGCTCAGGTAAATGGGCGGGGCAACACCTGCTCAGGAGAAGGGGCGGGGCCACACCTGCTCAGGTAAAGGGGCGGGGCCACACCCACTCAGGTAAGGGCGGGCTTCACCTGCTCAGGTAAAGGGGCAGGGCTAAACCTGCTCAGGTAAAGGGGCAGGGCTTCACCTGCTCAGGTAAAGGGGCGGCCACACCTGCACTGGTAAGGGGCGGGGCTTCACCTGCTCAGGTAAAGGGGCGGGGCTTCAGCTGCTCAGGTAAAGGGGCGGGGCTTCACCTGCTCAGGTAAAGGGGCGGGGCTACACCTGCTCAGGTAAAGGGGCGGGGCTTCACCTGCTCAGGTAAAGGGGCGGGGCTACACCTGCTCAGGTAAAGGGGCGGGGCTTCACCTGCTCAGGTAAAGGGGCGGGGCTACACCTGCTCAGGTAAAGGGGCGGGGCTTCACCTGCTCAGGTAAAGGGGCGGGGCTTCACCTGCTCAGGTAAAGGGGCGGGGCTTCACCTGCTCAGGTAAAGGGGCGGGGCTTCAGCTGCTCAGGTAAAGGGCGGGGCTTCACCTGCTCAGGTAAAGGGGCGGGGCTTCAGCTGCTCAGGTAAAGGGGCGGGGCTTCACCTGTTCAGGTAAAGGGGCGGGGCTCACTCTGTCTCTTGTCTGTTCAGAGCCGCTCAGGCTGGTGGGAGGGGCCAGTCGCTGTGCTGGGACTGTGGAGCTGAAACACAGAGGAGAGTGGAGACGAGTGGAGCCCTATGACCTCTATGGCTTCTGGGACCTGGAGTCTGTGTCTGTTGTGTGTCGAGACCTGGACTGTGGCTCTGCTGTTTCTGGAGAACAAAGAGATGGTTTTCCACAGAGTCCTGTGTGGTGGGTCACATCTGACTGTGTGAAGAAGTCTACAGTGAGAGACTGTGTCGGGAACACAGACTCTTCCTCTTCTCGGGGTCTGGAGGTGAAGTGTTCAGGTAAAAGTCAAACTCTGAACTTAAGGATTAGAGTTTGTTTTGACTCTTCTCCCGGATATTTCTCTGATGTTTCTCTGATGTTTCTCTGATGTTTCTCTGATGTTTCTCTGATGTTTCTCTCTGATGTTTCTCTCTGATTTTTCTCTCTGATGTTTCTCTGATGTTTCTCTCTGATGTTTCTCTCTGATGTTTCTCTCTGATGTTTCTCTGATGTTTCTCTCTGATGTTTCTCTCTGATGTTTCTCTGATGTTTCTCTCTGATGTTTCTCTCTGATGTTTCTCTGATGTTTCTCTCTGATGTTTCTCTGATGTTTCTCTCTGATGTTTCTCTCTGATGTTTCTTTCTGATGTTTCTCTCTGATGTTTCTCTGATGTTTCTCTCTGATGTTTCTCTCTGATGTTTCTCTCTGATGTTTCTCTGATGTTTCTCTCTGATGTTTCTCTCTGATGTTTCTCTGATGTTTCTCTCTGATGTTTCTCTCTGATGTTTCTCTGATGTTTCTCTCTGATGTTTCTCTCTGATGTTTCTCTGATGTTTCTCTGATGTTTCTCTGATGTTTCTCTCTGATGTTTCTCTCTGATGTTTCTCTCTGATGTTTCTCTGATGTTTCTCTGATGTTTCTCTCTGATGTTTCTCTCTGATGTTTCTCTGATGTTTCTCTGATGTTTCTCTGATGTTTCTCTCTGATGTTTCTCTCTGATGTTTCTCTGATGTTTCTCTGATGTTTCTCTGATGTTTCTCTGATGTTTCTCTCTGATGTTTGTCTCTGATGTTTTTCTGATGTTTCTCTCTGATGTTTCTCTCTGATGGTTCAGATCGTTCCAGATGATTGTCAGTTGTTGCAGACCTCTGTGTGACGTCCAATCCTGTCTCTCCACAGATTTACTGAATCGTCCAATCATCTCCCTGTCTGTGATAGACGGGGTCTCCGAGGCCCGGCCGCAGGGGGTCCGGGTGCTGCTGGGGTCAAAGTTCAGGGTCACATGCTCAGTGGAGCCACAGTTCCCTGGAGGCTTCTTCCAGCTCCTCTCTCCCACTGTGGACCTCGCTCAGAACCACACCCTGCCCGCTGTCAATCACTCCGCCCACTTCCTGTTCTCTGACACTGGCTCCGCCCACAAAGGAAACTACACCTGTGTTTACCACCTGCGGGTGTTCGACCACAGCTTCTCCTCTCAGAGCCTCACGCTGCAGCTCTCTCTGGGAGGTAAGCCTTGTGACTCCCTCTGCACATGCTCAGAAGCTCCTGCACAAACACTGTCGCTACGGCAACACAAACTCCATCAACACGTGATCACTGTCTGTGACTCTTTAAACATGTTCATCTGGAGAGAAACGTGAGGCCAGCGCTGGTGAAACAGACCAGAGAAACATCAGGAACTGACTTTAGAATGTGGCAGGTGCAGCTCTCACCTGTCTGCACCTGGAAATAAACCAACATTATCACAAGTATCAGCAGGAGGTGAAGTATCAGAGCAGGAGGTGAAGTATCAGAGCAGGAGGTGAAGTATCAGAGCAGGAGGTGAAGTATCAGAGCAGGAGGTGAAGTATCAGAGCAGGAGGTGAAGTGTCAGAGCAGGAGGTGAAGTATCAGAGCAGGAGGTGAAGTATCAGAGCAGGAGGTGAAGTATCAGAGCAGGAGGTGAAGTATCAGAGCAGGAGGTGAAGTATCAGAGCAGGAGGTGAAGTATCAGAGCAGGAGGTGAAGTATCAGTTCAATTCAATTCAATTTATTTATTTAGTTGTGGAGCCCAAATCACAACAACAGTCCCCTCAATGGGCCACAGGGAGGAAGCAGGGGAGCAAGGGAGGATCATCACTGGAGCAGCCGCCGCTGTGTCTGGAACAGACTCCACCCCCCGAGGGAAAAACATGTGAACAGCAATGAACAGACTCCAGATGAACTGATCTTAAATATTGTTGATGAAAGTAGAAGAACCAGAGGACAGTGTCAGCTCCAGACTCCTCCAGCACAGCAGGGGGCAGCAGAGGGGTTTATGTGTGTTCTAACTGTCCTGACCATAGACTCTGTGACAGAGGAGGAGGAGCCTGTGCCTCTTTAACATGAACAGGAGCTCCACCTCCTGCTGAGCTTTTACAGACTCTAGGACCAACAATAGTTTGAGACATTTGAGAGTCCAGTCTCTGTTTGATGGGACTCTACTGTCACAGCTTTGAGGTCGATGGAGCCATATCATTAATGGCTTTATAGTTCAGGAGGAGGAGTTTAAATGTGATTCTAAACTCAATGGGAGGCCAGTAACACTGGGGTGATATGATCTCTTTGTCTAGTTCCTGTTAATAATCTGCTGCTGCATTTTGATCCAGTTAAATCTAGAGCTTTTAGGACACACTGCAGGGCCTTACAGTCTGATCTGGACAAATGCAGGAGGAGCTTTTCAGCATCACTTTTAGGGAGGATTTGTCTCATTTTAGCTGATGTTACGCAGGTGAAAGTAGCTGTCTTACAGGCTTTATTCATATGGGCTTGAACCAGAGCTCTGGGTCAAATAAGACAGTGTTTACTGTAGAGCTTCACCTCAGAACAGTTCATCTGGTGAGAGAGTTCCTCCAGGCAGATGATCTCAGTCGTGTTAACAACTGGGCCGGGCCCTGAGTCTGGACTGAACTGAGTCTTTTTGTGTTTCAGCTCGAACCTCAGACCTGATCGTCCGAGTCCTGGTCATTCTACTGTTGAAGCTCCTGTACATCCTCCCACTGTATCACTGCTACTACAAGGTACTGTAGACCAGTCTGGACCAGTGTGGACCTGGTTTAGACCTGGTTTAGACCTGGTTTAGATCTTGTTTTAATCCCTGGATGTTTCAGGTTCGACGTCAGAGTCAGAGAGAAAACGTGGGAGATTCTTCCAGATCCATTTGAAGTTCTGCTCCATCTGTGAAAAACACAAGTTACACTTTGGCTTTGGCCGTGTTTTATCGACTTTAATCCAGTGTTTTATCGACTTTAATCCAGTGTTTTATCGACTTTAATCCAGTGTTTTATTGACTTTAATCCAGCGTTTTATTGACTTTAACCTAGTGTTTTATTGACTTTAATCCAGTGTTTCTGACTTGTTTTATTATTTCATTGTTCATTTCATTTGTGCACATTTATACTGTACGTATGATTTTAAATCCACAATATGCGCCCTCACAATCTAAGAAAATCTGATAAATCCCTGGTCTTTTCTTAAAAACCATAAAACAGAAATACAACACATTTAAGTTCCAGTTTGTTTTTCCATTAACGTGCAGCGCTTCCATGGATGATTCTAATATTCTTTTATTATTTAGTTCATATCATTTGTTTGTTGAAGCTTCTTAAACCTTTAGACATTTGTGGAGGTTTTTAAATTCTAATCCAGAGAAGTCCAGAGTTCCAGCCACAGATTTTCCCATTTGTTTGTTGTTGTTCTGACAAAAGGAAGAGAAGTGGAGCTTCCGGCTGCTTCCTGATCAGATCCAGAAGGAAACAAAGTCTGTGCAGCTGAAGGCAACAGCAAATGTCTGACTTTATACGTCACCAAAGAGTTTGTGGTTTTATAACATCTTGTAAATTCAATAAATGTGATTTAATAAATGGTTGCTTTGTGCTCTTTTGAATGGACAATATCAATAATTCTTATACTTTTTGTGGTAGAATCAGTGGTTTAATGGTGTTAACTGTGTTTCCTCAAACGTCCAGACAATAAATCAAAGATCAGTTTAGTGTCCATCTCTACCTCGGCTCTCAAAGCCTCCTCCGCCGTGGGTTCTGTGTCTGGTTTGGAAGCTCCACAGTTCAAAACCAAAGTAAACTTGGAATATGATGAAAACAGAGCTGAAGGTCAGAGGTCACGGGGGTTTCCCGGTGTTTAAGGCCACTCTGTGTCTCTCGTCCAGAGTCGGTCCGTCCGGAGCAGAGCCCGGTCTTTGGTGCAGCTGATCCGACCATAAATGAAGCCCCAAACTCTGCACAAAGAGTCGGGAGCACAGAGTGTCCTTGAGAGCGCTCCTCGGCCCAGGACAGTGCTCCCCGCTCTCCCTCTGACCGTCCACGGTCTCGGGGTAAAGCGCACGTCCGGCCCGTGTCCAGGACCTGACGCCCGGAGCCCGGCTCTGCCTCTGCGCTGCCCCCGGAGGCTCAGCGGCGGGACACGGGCCAAAGGTGGGGTCTTTCTTGGACACTTGGCGTTTCTTTGAGGTCGATACAACCAGCTCATGATGTTTTTACTCACGACTGATCCGTGGCCCTGGACTCGTGGATCAGGGCTGACTGCGGCGCATGAGAAGCGCTAACTTCCCCGACGAGTGAAACTATTGGATCATTTAAGGCGACACGCAGCAAGTGAACAGGAAAAAAACTTACATTTAAAAATATCAATCAAACCTCTCTTTACTCACATAAATGTAAGAAAAAAAACACATCACAAGTGTTTCATCATGTCATGTTTCCACCTAAACCCAGTGAAATAAGGTAAGGGCCCCTGAGTTCTTTACTAACTCTAACACTACATCCATCCATCTTCTTCCGCTTATCTGGGGCCGGGTCGCGGGGGCAGCAGTCTAAGCAGGGACTCCCAGACTTCCTTCACCCCAGACACTTCCTCCAGCTCCTCCGGGGGGATCCCGAGGCGTTCCCAGGCCAGCCGAGAGACATAGTCCCTCCAGCGTGTCCTGGGTCTACCCCGGGGCCGCCTCCCGGTGGGACATGCCCAGAACACCTCCCGAGGGAGGCGTCCAGGAGGCATCCGGAACAGATGCCCGAGCCACCTCAGCTGGCTCCTCTCGACGTGGAGGAGCAGCGGCTCTACTCCGAGCTCCTCCCGTGTGACTGAGCTCCTCACCCTATCTCTAAGGGAGCGCGCAGCCACCCGGCGGAGGAAGCTCATTTCGACCGCTTGTATCCGCGATCCTGTCCTTTCGGTCATTACCCAAAGCTCATGACCATAGGTGAGGGTAGGAACGTAGATTGACCGGTAAATCGAGAGCTTCGTCTTTCGACTCAGCTCTCTCTTCACCACAACGGTCCGATACAGCGCCCGCATCACTCCAGACGCTGCACCGATCCGCCTGTCAATCTCACGCTCCATCCTTCCCTCACTCGTGAACAAGACCCCGAGATACTTGAACTCCTCCACTTGAGGCAAGGACTCTCCACCCACCCAGAGAGGGCAAGCCACCTTTTTCCGGTCGAGAAACCATGGCCTCGGATTTGGAGGAGCTGATCCTCATCCCAGCTGCTTCACACTCGGCTGCAAACCGTCCCAGTGCATGCTGTAGGTCCTGGTTTGAGGAAGCCAACAGGACGACATCATCTGCAAACAGCAGAGATGAGATCCTGTGGTTCCCAAACCGGACACCCTCCACGCCCTGAGTGCACCTAGAAATTCTGTCCATAAAAATAATGAACAGAACCGGTGACAAAGGGCAGCCCTGGCGGAGTCCAACATGCACTGGGAACAGGTCTGACTTACTGCCGGCAATGCGAACACAGCTCCTGCTCCGGTCATCTAACACGACAGATAAACTAAAATAAAAATATAATAAAATATAGAAGTCTGGCCGGTGAGGCCTAAAACCTGTGGCCGCTTCACTCCAGGCGCAAAAATAAAACTGTACCTGGTCTTGAAGTTCAGTGTCTCGTTGTCTGCTCCGATGTCTAAAGGAAGGAAGCCACGGCGAGAGCGTGTCCCAAGATGGCGGCGCTCCACGTCCACGGCCTCCTCCCGCTGCTGTCCACACGTCCCGGTCCAGAAACACTACGAGGCTGTTTGTGAGCTCCTCTCCAGACACTTCTCCACTCTCAAGACGAGAACACCACAAACAGTCTTTATAGTGAGCTGGGTTAGCTTCACTACGGTCAATAACACAGCCGCTTAGCTAGCCAATGCTAAAGACTGAAGCTAGCAAATACACTTTGGCTAAATACTTAACCACAGGTCCGTCTTTGGGTTGAAGCACGTCCAAACGCTCTCAGAACAAATGAAATAAACAGTACAAACCTCAGACTATTGATTTAAGAGTCTAAAAACATCACAAACATAAAACACGTTTTCTCTTTTTCTCTCGTCTCTGTTTTCTCGCGGTCAAGTTAGCACATAACTCACTTCCGGTTCTGTGAGCGCGTCAAGCTCTATCCAAGATGGACCAGGAACAGCAACACACACATAGCACTTCCTGTAGACTTTCAAAATAAATGAAATAAAATAAATCAACTACAGTAAACATGGACAACCTTTTAACGTATTACCAGGTGGTTTTAAATGCTTTTAAACACAATACTTCATAGATGAATTATGCTTTTAACAGTTGTATGTAACTTATAACTATTTATGCTTTTTAATCTATTTAAACTGTAACTTATATTATGAACTCTTAAAACTTCATAATTGTTACTGCATTCACATTTCTGTGTAGGTTACACCATGTATAAGGCATTTTATGTAAAAACAGCCAAAATGTCACATATTTGGGATATTTATATCTGAAAAATGGACAGAACCAGGTTTATATTTCTTGGTTCATTTTGTAACATATTAGTTATAAAAAAGTAGGGGATTTGGATTTATTATTTAGTTTAAACTATATCTGACTGAAAAGATTGTACAGTTTAAAGGAGCTGCTTTAAGGCTCTTTATGTTTCTGTGGGACAAAATGTATTTGGAGAAAACAACAGCGAAATCTATGGATGAAGTGGGTTCAATGGAAGAATAAAACGTCTTAAAATGTGTTTCTTGATTCTTTTCTGTTAGGTTCAATGGACACTTGGTGGACTTTCAAATGTGGCTGCAGTCATGAATGAACTTGTTTGAACCCGTTTCTTTGTAGATGCACAAGGATGACGTGTAATAACCAAATGTCTTGTTCTGTCATAAACTCGGAATGAAAGCCAATCAATCAAACATTGTTTTCACATCGGAATATTTTTCTTTCTTTCTTCCTTCCTTCTTGGGACCAACCCCCCTATTTTTCCAAACACTCACACACTTCCCAACTCATGAACGTCCCGTGCAGACCAGTAGAGTCCTTTTCACATTGTTCAAACTTATTAGTATTGAAAAGCGTTGGAAACCACATTGATTATACAGATAATTTTAAACATATTGGTTGCTAGATGTTGAAAAGGCCCTGTATCTTGGGGCCTCCATCTTGGGACCCTCAATGTAAGACTTTTTCTGCCTAGAGATTGACTCTGTATGGAGCAGCCAATTAGGGCCCAGCTCACTTCTCTTCACTTCCGCATGGACACTGACACGGTCTGTATCAGCCTATTGGGATCCAGCTCCACCCACCCGGACTCAGCGCGGGGCTGAGGCCAGGTATCGGGGTTCAGAGGGAGAGACGGACTGTGATCGGAGAGGCTGCAAGAAGAGTGCGCTAGTAACTAGTTTAGTTTGTTTACAGTGTTCCATAACGTTAGCGAGAAGCCTACACTTGTTTGGGGGTGTTTTTCCTCTGTCTGGTGTTTTGTGCGTGGATGATAAACGTAAGTAGATCTTTGTGTCTAGGAGCTTGCTGTGTACCCGTCTTTCATATGTTGTCGCATGTTATAGTCTGCTGTGGGTTTATCTTATTAGATGTGTGTATTTATATCATTATTTGAGAATGTTCTTGGATGTAACTGTGCCGTGAGAGGTCTCTGTATCAGAGCGGTGTGTTGAATGCAGCGCGCTGGCAGAGAGAGACAGTGCGCTCTGCACGCTCTTAAAGGGGCAGTGCACCGTCTCCGAGCCATAAAATGGCAATCTGGGCCATGTTTGTTACTGCCGCAAACCTTTGATGGTCAAAGATGTATATATGTATATTAATGTAGTATTGAAAATGTTTATAGTTAGTTAATGTCTTTTTATGCTTGTTTTTTGTACAGAACCACATTCCACCATTCATGTTGAATAAACTTCAGAGCAACGACATCTGGCTGATTCCTTTGTGGACACCCTGCAGCGGGTCAATATAGACAGCACCCTTACTGTTTCTTTCATGGTCCTTCGAGCCGGATATTTGGCCTACTGCAGTACGATGTCAAGGGAAAGACCAAAGAGGAAGATCGCCTTCCCACTGTACCTCCAAGATTATGACCTGACCAGCACCAGCCGCCAGTCTTTTGCCGCACCTGCTGTGGCACAAGGAGAGGATGAACCAGACCAAATCCAGGCTCATCCTACTCCGCTCCTTGCAGCATCACAGAGCTCCGGGCCCGAGGACCAGCTCCCGCCAGACCAGGAGCCCAACAGCGACTCTTTCCTCGAAGCACTGAGAGACATAAGGCTCCAGAATAGGGACCTGGAGTGCAGAGCGCAACAAAGCGAACAGAAGCTGGAGAAATTACAGCGAGAGGCAACATCTCAGAGTGAGGACCTGAGAGCAGAGCTCAGGCACTTGGGCAGTTTAGTGAAACAGCTACTGCCGCAGCCTGTAGGCCAGGCCAGGGGGAGGCACCAGCACCCTGCACCTGGCCTCCGCAGGTCAGAGGTGTGCAGCTCCTCATCCAGTCCCTCACCACAGCACAGTCACTCTCCGGTAAAGTCACCGGTCCGACCTGAGTCACCTCCAAAGTGTCCCAGGTTTCCACTGTCTCCTTGCAGGCAATCGGACAGCAGCCGGTCTGACCGAGTACGGCATCACTCTCTTTCACGCCGCGACTCCCCACAGAGACGTCCAGCACGCTCACCAGAGTACAGCCGTACATCAGAGAGGTACCATCATCAGTCAACCTACCGCTACCCCCCAGAGAGACAGTCTGCCTCCCGGAGGCAACATCTTAGCGAGAGGTATGGGGACATATCTCCCAAGCCCCCCCATTACCAATATGAGTCCCTTCCACGCCGTCACTCCAGTTACCGCACGGCCAGCCCTGCCGGAGGCCAGGAGCGGGTTTATAGAGGACCAACTCCTACCATTCCAGATTTCAGCCATCCCAGCCCAAGAGAGTTTGCCAGGCTGAGGATAGCACTAGAGAACCTCCTACCCAGAGACGCCACAGAAAGGTTTAAATATCAGATCCTCTGTGACCACCTACAGCTGGAAGAGGCCCTGTTAGTGGCAGACTCTTATGTTAACTCCCCGTACCCTTACTCAGACACTATGGATGCGCTCAACCAGCAGTTTGGACAGCCTCACCAGCTTGCACTACAGCGTATCGCAGAGCTGATGGAGGGACCCAACGTAGTGTCTGGGGACATTAAGGCCTTCCGGTCATTCGCCCTAAAGGTGCGCTCCCTGGTTAGCATGCTGCAGCAACTAGGAAGGAAGGGTAGAGTGGAGCTTGAGTGTGGCTCCCACGTCTCCCGGCTCCTTGGTAAATTACCGCATGACTTGCGAGCTAGCTTTCGACGCTTTACACATCCTCGCGATGTGCCAATTCCCACACTGCACGACCTGGCAGACTGGTTGGAGTTCGAGATGCAGGTGCAGGTAGACACAGTGAGATTTAGCTCCCGCAAAGACACAGTCAAGTGGGAGTCTAGCAAGCTGTACAAGCCTGCGGCCAGACCAGCCGCCATTCTGCTAGGGACAGAAGATGAGCCTAACCCTCCTGCCAGCCAGGTCAAGGGTAAGAAATATTGCCCCTACTGTGATAACGGGAAGCACTCCCTCAATAACTGTTCTAACTTTAGTCAGCTGACCACACTCCAGCGCCAGAGTTGGATTAAGAGCAGCAACGGGTGCTGGCGCTGTGGGCGAGGTCACAGAGCAGCAGAGTGTGACCTTAAGATGACCTGCACAGCCTGCAACAGACGCCACCTGCTGGCACTCCACAGCGTTAACACGCAAAACCAAGCAGTTGCCAACAAGTCCGACTCCGAGCCGCAGGAGTCAAACTCTTGCCTTTTGACAACTGGCAATGAGATTCTGTATGTCGATAGACCTCCTGAGAGCAGGAACGTCCTCCTTAAAGTCAGCAAAGTCATTCTACGCCATAAGGACAGGATAATGGAGACATACGCTGTCCTGGACGAT
Organism: Rhinogobius similis; assembly: GCA_019453435.1. Classification (NCBI taxonomy): domain Eukaryota; kingdom Metazoa; phylum Chordata; class Actinopteri; order Gobiiformes; family Gobiidae; genus Rhinogobius; species Rhinogobius similis. The sequence continues at coordinate 29,897,685 of CM033623.1, read as the reverse complement.
GGCTCGGAAAGGACAATTCTTCTGCATTCTGCAGCGCAGCAACTCGGTCTTGACGGGGCGGCGGAGGATCTGCCGCTGAGAACGGTGAGGCAGGACTTCCAGCTGCTGCATGGGGCGGCAGTGTCCTTCACGCTGTCACCCGCTGTCCAGCCACACAAAGTGTTTCAGATCACGAGAGCCTTTACTGCAAAGGAATTGGGCTTGGCAGAGCACACACATCCAGTCGACGCACTCACAAGAAAGTACGGTCACCTCCGAGGTCTGCCGCTTCAGACTCTCGACCGGGCTCATCCAGTGCTGCTTATTGGATCTGACTACCCCCACCTCATCACCCCGATTGAACCTGTGCGTCTCGGGCCTCCTGGTAGCCCAGCAGCGGTCAGGACCCGCCTTGGGTGGACGTTGCAGGGTCCAGCCCACAAGGTGAAGCAAAATTGGAGCACAGACCCTCAGTGCCTTCTCACCATGACTGTAACACGGCCCATCCTCCCAACCCCCGCAGAGCACAACCCCGGAAGTCATTGCGCGGCTCCTTTAAAGCGGGCCTTGTCCATGCCTCAGCTCCATGTGCTCGAAGAGTTGGCACCCCAGCAGCCCTGCAGCACTGCCAACAACCTGACCGCGTTTCCAGAGCAAGAAGCTGCAAGGTTAACTGAAAGAGACTGTGCAGGTACTCAGCCTACCGCGCAACTTGACAATGGCCCACCACAGACAGCAGCCAAACGCCTCTGTCAGCACTCACAGGTACCTGATACCTATGCCCCTACACCTTTGGCAGAGCCTACAGAGGAATCCCACCGGGCTTCGCACAAGGTGGCGCCCAACTGCCCTTCATCTGCCAGCGTTCGCAGAGAGAGAGAAGACCACCTGCCACAGCGGCCCGCAAGGTGCTTCTTCTCCTCAGAGCTAGTTCCCCAGGGAGCTGAACCACGGTTCAGGGGTATCCCTGTGCTCACACCTGCTCCTAATTCCCAATCCACCCAGACCAGAGTCTGGAAACGACCACGTCAGTGCATGTATCGCAACCCACAAATCAGCAAGACCATCGTGGAAAAGCTTCCTCGTACAAAGCAGGCATGCTCCTTGGCTGTGCGCCACCAGATGGTTAAAGGAGTTAGGTACCAAGACAGTGGAGGTTAGACTGAAGACACTTCAGGGGCCTTTTCTGTGGTTTCAGATTTCCACAGGAAATCTGGGGGCGGCTGTTGAAAAGGCCCTGTATCTTGGGGCCTCCATCTTGGGACCCTCAATGTAAGACTTTTTCTGCCTAGAGATTGACTCTGTATGGAGCAGCCAATTAGGGCCCAGCTCACTTCTCTTCACTTCCGCATGGACACTGACACGGTCTGTATCAGCCTATTGGGATCCAGCTCCACCCACCCGGACTCAGCGCGGGGCTGAGGCCAGGTATCGGGGTTCAGAGGGAGAGACGGACTGTGATCGGAGAGGCTGCAAGAAGAGTGCGCTAGTAACTAGTTTAGTTTGTTTACAGTGTTCCATAACGTTAGCGAGAAGCCTACACTTGTTTGGGGGTGTTTTTCCTCTGTCTGGTGTTTTGTGCGTGGATGATAAACGTAAGTAGATCTTTGTGTCTAGGAGCTTGCTGTGTACCCGTCTTTCATATGTTGTCGCATGTTATAGTCTGCTGTGGGTTTATCTTATTAGATGTGTGTATTTATATCATTATTTGAGAATGTTCTTGGATGTAACTGTGCCGTGAGAGGTCTCTGTATCAGAGCGGTGTGTTGAATGCAGCGCGCTGGCAGAGAGAGACAGTGCGCTCTGCACGCTCTTAAAGGGGCAGTGCACCGTCTCCGAGCCATAAAATGGCAATCTGGGCCATGTTTGTTACTGCCGCAAACCTTTGATGGTCAAAGATGTATATATGTATATTAATGTAGTATTGAAAATGTTTATAGTTGGTTAATGTCTTTTTATGCTTGTTTTTTGTACAGAACCACATTCCACCATTCATGTTGAATAAACGTCAGAGCAACGACATCTGGCTGATTCCTTTGTGGACACCCTGCAGCGGGTCAATATAGACAGCACCCTTACTGTTTCTTTCACTAGATGTCGTGGACAAAGTCAGTAAGAAGTACCTGATCATTTTAGCCATAGACCGTACATATCACTGGACTGTTAGCCTGCTAGCCGCGAGAAATAGAAAGTATCCAGGATGCTCCTGGCTCCACAAAGCTGAGCTCCATTCACTCTGTGACATTGGTGTCTTTACTCTGTAACTGTTTCCGTCAAACTCACATGTGAAGCTAAAATGTCTGTTTTGACTCACTCCACAGGATCCTGGTGTTTTTTCTTGTTGGTTTTTCATAAATGTCAGGAAATTATCACACAGACAATTGAACCTAGACAGTCTGAGAGAACAACCTTCTACTGACTGAGAATTAAACAGATAATCAGACACTGGCCTTAGGCTTTTTTACGTGCACGGGGAGAGTGAGTGCACGTGGAGAGTGAGTGCACGGGGAGAGTGAGTGCACGGGGAGAGTGAGTGCACGGGGAGAGTGAGTGCACGGGGAGAGTGAGTGGCGCTTTCATCAGCTCGTCCCACTCTGCAGTGGCGCTTCCGTCAGCTCGTCCCACCAGCAGAAGTGACGCTCTGTTCAACTTTCTGCAGCCTCTTCCAACTTGCCTCTCACTTCCCCTGCCTTTTATTTCAGTTTAGACAAGCATATGTCAGCATTCCCCTGTTGCTCTCATGACCTTGCAGGACAGGAAGCAACAGCTGCTTTTGACAGATAAGAGAAATGGGAAACAGGTCAAGGACAACATATATATATAAGGTTGAAAACAATATTGCTTGCACTAAGCATCTAGTTCTCTATTCTGGTAGTCAGCATTTCACACGTAAGCATATTCTTGCAAATGTATTATTATTACCAGAAATGTGTCATTTTGACAAGCCCTTTATAAAAATTCTCTTACATTTCCCTCTTGTTTGTCAAAATAAACATAAAACAATAATAATCATAGAAAAACACTACAAAGTCTCTCTCACATCAGCATTACAACGCTCTACTGGGTAGGTTTAGTTGTAACACGACATTTGTACTCTGTAGCTTAAGGTTGGTCCAATTTATTGTAGCCAATAAGGGGTATTTCTTATAGTTAGAGTGATGAATGATGTGATGTTTTTTTCCATTCTGACACTGAATGAGGCATAAGGTGTGGTGCATCATCTAAGTGATGTGGAATAAATGTACAGACATAACTCCCTGGGTTACATTGTAACTTTCTGCTGTTAATTTAGCCATTCTGTACCATAAATTATCTAATTCAGCATGAATCTTGACCAAAGTTCTTTTGTCCACGGCCTGTGGAGGAGGTTGGCTTCTTTGATGAGATAGTCTTTCTCATGTCTCTTTCTTCATATCAGCATCTTCCATCTTGATTGTAGATCAACGTAGGGTGCTCATGTAGCATATATATGTGGGGTATGCCACTAAGAAAAGGGGTTGGAATGAATTTGGAGATAGGCTAGACCAGAAGAATAGACACGGCTCACTGGGAGGTGGGTGAACAGGAAATAATAATAGACTGACAAGTATATAAGTTTAAGTGGCTGGTGCCATATATTGAAAAAAAAGTGCAAAGTGATAACAAACATACATATACCAAATATTTACAAATTCTGCAGAATATATATTTACAAAAAAGAAAAAGGTACCAATATGGTCAAGTGTAGTAGCTCTATCGGATTGATAGGGTTTGAGTTCAGTATTTCAACAACAACGAAAAAACAAGCAACAACGTCCTGAGGCTCCCAAAAGAGGAGATGAACTGTTAGCCACAGCGTGTGGGCTTAATTGTCCATAAGCAGAGAACCAGAATGTGTATATTGAACAGGGTTTTGGGAGTGGACAGGCTACAGCCTCCTACCGGACCGCAGAAGGTGTATGCTGTTGATTTTGACTTTCGGGTTCGTTTAGGCTCATTAGCTCGCCATCCAGATCAGCTACCAGGCACCGGGCACACCTTGGACACCTGGCACTCCTGGCACACCTGGCCTGTTAAATAAACAGTACCACTTTTACAACAAAATAAATAACTTAGATGCTAGCTAGCTTTTCAGTTTTTAGCAGTGTACACATTAAACATCAAATATACATTTCATTTGTGAAAAATACAATCAATTAGTAAAGTGCGTCAGATCAACACAACTAGCTTGTTGAACAACAAATAAAACAACAAAAGGCTACAGTGGCCAATATGCACTTAAAAATGGCGTTACATTACCATATCAATGCACCGTGAGTTAAAACACAGGTAAGCGGCTGCACGAGTGAATTGATATGATGTGACGCAGTACAACAAAAACACACAGACTCACCAATTCCCGTTTCAAATCAGCGCACAGCGGTCTACGATCAACATCAGCGACGATGGTAGGGGCTCCTACAAGTTTTGCAATATATAGCGAAGTTTAAGAACATGGATGATAAGAAAAGGCGGATATAAAGTGATATATTCGTTCACAAACTCCAGCAGTCGCCCATGTTTCGGTCCCTCTCCCGACTTCTGGCAGGAGAGGAGCGAACAGGGCTTGTAAGGAGCGCTGCTCGAACGTGATTGGTCGGTGTGTTCTCGCGAGAGAAAGCGTGATCTGGTGGTGCGTTCACAAAAGTGGGAATTTACTATATTCGACCGCAGTTAGTGCATTTATAACCTGGGTTACACTCAGTAAGAATTACTGTAAAAACACCTTTTTCCTCGTCGCGATGCCCAGAGGTTTGCTACTGTAAGAACACCGTTGTCGTCACTGGATACAAAAGAAGTCCTGCGTCTAGAAGAGTCTAATGTTACTATTGCGGCGTAGGAATCCAAACTACATCCAAACGCCGCGGCAGGCTAAGACGCAGGGGTTAAACACTGAAGACACGTCACGCAGAACAATTGCACATGATAGGACATTTATTGCTCCAAGATGCAAAACAGGGAAATTGGCACTTACTTCATGATGACATATATAGGCCAAGCAACCACACACATGCAAATCTTTCTGGTCTGGATGGAACCGACAATAGTTACGAGACGAAACGGGAAAGGACGGGACGAGACGGTCAACAGAAAGTTTCTCCCCACGCTCACCCTGCCGCCATCATCAGCCACACACAGAGCACAGGTGAGCGCGCACCCAAATAGACTTTACCACACCCACAGTGCCACCCCCAAACACCGCAGCGTCGTGCTCGTACCCAGGCGTGTGCACATCCACACACACACACGGGAAGAAACCACAAAACCCTTATATGGCTCCTACATTCCGGCCCCTAATTATTGCCCACAATAATTAACCACCACCAACAACTTGTAGGAGACAGAAGAAACAATATAACGGTAACAAAAAGAAAAGTTAGAGTCTTTAACATCTGAAAAATGTCCATTTTGCATAGTTCATAATAATCCAGGCAATCAAAAAGTTCAGAGTTGACCACGTACAGAATATCCCTACCAATCAGAAAAAGTTAATCCATCTTCACTGCTCTTCTGCTTCCTGCAGTAGGCAGACTTTCGTGATCGGTCTATCCAAAACACTTGTTTTAGTTTTAATCCTCACAGCGCGTACTAGTCCATTTTTGTCCGGAACAGTATCCAAAACTCTTGCTGTAATCCATGAACTGCGCGGTGCCATATCGTCCATGAGCATCACAATATCTCCAGGAATAAAGTTTCGTCCAACATGATTCCACTTCTGACGCTCTTTCCTCAGGAGGAATAACTGCCAGAACTGTACGTCGATTGCTGATCCATTTTGTAAGCTTAAAGCCACCCTTGGCACACAGATCACTCAGTTCTTGACACAAAGACATTGCTTCCTCTTCAGAGGCAACCGACACCAAGCAATCGTCAACATAAAAATGGTGCAACAAAGTACTGACTGCCACAGAACTAAAATTATCGCGATTGTCCTCGACACACTTCCGAAGGGCAAAGGAGGCACAACTGGGAGAAGAGGTAGCGCCGAACAAATGCGCAACCATTCTGTACTCAACCAGCTCCTGAATACAATCTCCTTCAGGCCACCACAAGAACCTCAGCAGGTCATGATCTTCAGCTGGCACCCGGACTTGAAGAAACATGGCCTCAACATCTGCCATGAGCACCACAGGTTCTTTACGAAACCTGGTGAGAACACCAACCAACGAGCTCGTAAGGTCTGGACCTTGAAGCAGCTGGGAGTTCAAAGAAGTTCCCTGAAAGGTGGCTCCACAGTCAAAGACTACCCGCAGTTTTTTCTTTCGAGGGTGATACACACCATGGTGTGGTATGTACCAAACCCTCCCATCATGCCTAGCCAACTCCTCAGGTGGAACTTGCTCTGCGTAACCACTGGCGATCATGTCAGACATGAATGTGACATAATCTGAGCGAAAGGCTATGTCTTTGCTCAGACGTTTTTTGAGACTCAATGCACGCTGTTCTGCAACTGTCCTATTGTTCGGCATTTTGAAGCATCTTTGTCTTACTGGCAAACCAATGCTGTAGTGACCATCCACCAGCTTGACTGACTCTGTAACAGATTCCATGAATTGTTTGTCCTCTTTGGATAGTCCAAGTTGTTCATCCTTCGGTGTTTCAGGGAAATCAACCTTCAACTGTTTTTCCCAAAGTTCATCCAGCCTTGCCACGGAGATCCGATTTACTGAGACGTCAGGTTGCCAATCCTGCTTATTGACCTGACAATCTCCTCTGAGGGGGCCATTCACAGTCCAGCCAAGGATGGTCTTAATGGCATATGGACCTCCATCCACTGCACGCACCACTTCCCACGGCTCCAATGCCTGGGGAACATTGGTCCCAATCAGAAGATCTACATCTGCTTCGATGTCCGGAATGTTTATGTGTCTTAGGTGCGGCCATCGTCTAAGATCTTTTGCTTGTGGAATGTTTCCCCTGTGAACAGGCATGCTCCTTTGTGTGTAGATCTCTGGCAAGTCACAGAAGTTTTCAGAGTCTAGTCCAGCTACTTCCAAGTCGGCCAACATGTAGCTGTCCACCACCTTCTCTTGCCCCATTGTTCGGAGGAGTATTCCCAACTTCCTGCCAGTTAAATTAAGTTGATTCATGAGCCTCTCAGTACAAAATGAAGCAGTGCTCCCAGGATCCAAAAACGCGTACGTCACCACAGTCTCATGTCCTCTCTTGGACTTTACCTGGACAGGCAGGATAGACAACGAACAGTCCTGCTTGCCGGCCCCAGTTAAACCACTAGACTGAACAGACACCACAGCACCTTCTCTAGCCCCTTCAGAGCCATTACTTGCCTGTATAGAACTTCCTTGCCTTGTTTTGGAGTGGACATGCAACAACGTGGGGTGCTTTAGATTGCAAAGTCTACACGTCAGACGCTTCTTGCAATCTCTGCTTCTGTGCCCAGTGCACAAACAACCAAAGCACAACCGGTTTTCCTTCAAAAAAGACATCTTCTCATCTTGTGTCTTCTTATCCAACAGAAGGCAAACATCCAAAGCATGACCAGCTCCACAAAACAAGCATACTTTTACAGGTAAGTTCTTCACACTTTTATTAACAGGCTCCAATCTTTTTTCAACAGGTGCTACTGTAGTGGCAAAGCTACTGCTCTTGGGTTTTGGCCCAATCCGAGACTTGGCAGGCTTATACTCCCTTTTTCCGAATCCCGGTGAATCTTGTATGTCCCCGTACAGAGGATCACTTGCAATCTTGACTTGCTTCTCGACAAAGTTTACAATGTCATGAAAGGTGGCACGGCGATTAAACTTTTCCTGCAAATCACAGGCCACACTTCTCCAACGATCCCGAAGTTTGTAGGGCAGTTTTTTAACAATCATTTGCATATTGGTGGGGACATTTAAATCACCCACACAGTCTCCCATTGAATTGCAACATTCACGCAGCAACAAACTGTAGGCCTGAAGAGCCTTGATATCTTCGCCCTTAACCATTGGCCATGACAACACCTTTTCCATGTAGGCGGAGGCTACTTTGAAAGGGTCACCAAAGTGCTCTTGAAGCAGACACTTAGCTTGGCTGTAACCGCGGTCAAAAGGCAGGTGTTGACAGCTTCGGACCAAATCCCTAGGCTGACCTCTAGTGTACTGCTCGAGATAATACAAACAGTCCTTTTGGCTTTGGGTTCTCGCTTCAATGTTGTGTTCAAAGGCTCTTATGAAGGTCTGATACTGCAGTGGATCTCCGTCAAATGTATGCAGGTCTCGTTTGGGCAGAAGAAAAAGTGACTGTTGTTCAACCAGTAGAGATGTAATTTCATTTTGCTTTTCCAGAACTGTAAATAACCTCTGATCGGAAGTGTTCTCTGTTGTAGGAGCAGATGGGCTAAACTGAAGGTGTGGAACAGCTTGGCGTTCTGATCTATTGGTCGGTGCTGGCAGACCGGCCCCAGTGGCAGCAGTGTGAGGCTCCACATTGTGACTGACCTTAGTGGTTAATGAAGGCACAAATGTAGCAGCGTCTGCATTTAACTGCAATGGCTTACCTTTTTTCAGATAGGAGTTTATGCCATTTGATTTGGCAGAAACATGAGATCCTTCTGAGGCCTTCAATACACCTACTTTGGCCATAGAGGCAGCTAGCTCCATGTCCAAATCTAGCTCCTCTTTCTTTCTCCTCAACAGTTCTTGCTGCTCCTCCATCTTCCTGTGCAGCTGCTCCTGCTTCTCCTCCAACGCATGCTTCTCCTTAAGAAGCCTCTGACGGGCCATGAGAGCCGCAGTCTCTGCCTCAGCTTTTAATCTGGCGGAAGACGTGGTGGACAGAGTGGATTTACTTACCACTGTGCTACGTTTCTTTGATGTATATGACTGATTAGAAACACTGTCACTTGGCCTGATTTCCTCAGATGCATTTTTCTCACAGTTCAATGCACCTGTAGCACTGCCACTGAAAACAGGAGAAAAAGATGGAACAGAAAGTGAACCAACAGCGCCCTCTTTAGGAATCTGTGGTACTCCAGCAACGTTTGGCAACTCCAACAACCATTTATTTGTCTCCTTAACAAAGGTTGTTTTAAGCTCCTCCACACTGTCAAACCACTCATTTTGTTTTTTCTGTTCTTCAGCAGGAAGCATAGAAATCACCACATCATGCAGCTGACAGGCCTCTGTGTACATACGGGACACGTTTTCAAGAAATGACCTAACAGTTTCAACATTATCAACATTTTTCTTCAACTCTGTTATTTCTCTTATTGTACTTTTGATCTTTTTTACTTTTGATTTCCTTTCTTCTTGAAGCCTTTCAATTTTATGTTCAAAAGCTTTAGCTGTGAGTTTTGACTGTCTCTTTTTTGTTTCACTTCCACCATTTGACCTGGAATCATTCGTTTCCATATTTCATTCACAAGAATCCAAAAATCACAAAATCTGCAAGTTACACACAACACAGCGCCTTTTTTCTTTCTCTCTTTTTTTTTTTTAATAATAAGGTACCCTTTAATGCAAGTAGTCGTCTTTTATTCTTATTCCCCCTAACTATCCACGGAAGCTAAGCTAAACTCGACCCTAGTCTTCTGTGCGTACTAGCGGTGGGTTTTTATGTACCTCGAATATACCGATAGACTAGAACCAGACGGACTGTCTCAGAACCAGATCTACGGCGGCACTCCCAAGCGCAATGCTTCACCCGCTTGACGCACGAGCGAAACCCTACGAGGTCCAAAAACAACAAAACGGTACTTCACCTTGTGTGAAAGCACCACTGAGCCTAGCAGGGGAATAGTGTTTGACAAACGATCAAAAATATTGACGAAAACATGCGGTACCTTGTCACTGAAGCAGCTGTGTCGATCACGTGGTTAGCGTAGTAGCAGCAGATTTATGAATGAATGCGCTCCTCGATATATCCATGCGCGTTCACGTCTATCGTTTACGACTTTGGAAGCGATCCAAAACATCCAAAAGGTTGCACGAAAATACGATTGAATCCACGCTTCAACAACTTTTCTGTTGACAAAATATTGCGGCGTAGGAATCCAAACTACATCCAAACGCCGCGGCAGGCTAAGACGCAGGGGTTAAACACTGAAGACACGTCACGCAGAACAATTGCACATGATAGGACATTTATTGCTCCAAGATGCAAAACAGGGAAATTGGCACTTACTTCATGATGACATATATAGGCCAAGCAACCACACACATGCAAATCTTTCTGGTCTGGATGGAACCGACAATAGTTACGAGACGAAACGGGAAAGGACGGGACGAGACGGTCAACAGAAAGTTTCTCCCCACGCTCACCCTGCCGCCATCATCAGCCACACACAGAGCACAGGTGAGCGCGCACCCAAATAGACTTTACCACACCCACAGTGCCACCCCCAAACACCGCAGCGTCGTGCTCGTACCCAGGCGTGTGCACATCCACACACACACACGGGAAGAAACCACAAAACCCTTATATGGCTCCTACAGTTACGATGGTTCTGGTGACAGAGTATTTCGTAGTTTGCAGTGTGATAGATGCGCCCAGGAGGAACGTCCTTCTACTTTGACAGCAGTAGGTGTAGTTAGCAGCACTCGATGAGGCCTTTCCCACTGAGGACTGGTCCAGTTCTTTCTTTTATGACCTTGATGAACACTGTATCTCCTGGTTTCATCACCTGCAATGGGGAACAATTGCCTTTGGGCAGATTATGCGTTCTTCTTATTTCCTTCATTTCAAACTGTTTTCTCATGTGAGTTACTAGATCATCAGGCTCATCTGGTTGAGCTGTGATGGGTTTCAGATCTGGTAGAGTATAGTTTCTCCATATAACATTTCAAAAGGACTCAATGTCTGTCCATCTGCAGGGAGAATATGCATGTATGCTCAATGCATGTCAAAAACTGTCTACAAATTTTTTTGAATAGGTATATATATTATAATATTTGTCTACCAGGCTCTTCATCCCTCCTGTTGACACATGGCACGGCCCGTGTGTCATTTCAACTGCCCATTTAAACATGGATCTGAGTAGCCATGGTTTATTATCACGTCATATAAAAAGTCCATCTATTTCTTTTGCTCCTTTTTGTAGCCAAAGTTGTTTCTCTTGGTCCAATGCTTGGGCTTGACCATAGGATGTTGCCATGTGGTTGTGGTATTTATAGTCAATGTCTCTGTACCAGTGGCAGCGTGTTTTGCTGCTGCGTCCGCGAGTCTGTTTCCATTTGAAAAATAGTCCTTTTTCGTGGTATGCATTTCATATTTGCATACTGCAAGTCTCCTGGATAATTGTATTGCTGCCAAAAGTTCAATCAAAAGGTCTTTATGGGTCACAGGTTTGTAACAATAAGATCTGCACCGCATGTGGCACTAGGAGGGTCAATTTGTGATATAGTACCACTTCTGCAGATGCATGTACTGCCATTGCTGCAGCAACCACTGTCTGTCCACAGTGTGGCATAGCTCTAGCCACTGGGTCTAGCTGGGCCGAATAAAAAGCGATTGGCCGCAGTTTTGTACCATGTTTTTGTAACAAAACTGGTGTCATGTGTTCCTCTCTACAATCACATGTTTGAATGAAACCTTTTTCATAGTATGGAAGTGCCAGTACAGTGGTAGCTGCCAATGTAGCTTTTACTTTTTCAAAAACTTTATCTGTTTCTGCAGTCCATATAATTTTGTCTGTAAGTTTCATTTCGCCCGTATGTATCAAGTCTTGGAGTGGTCTTGTGAGTATGGCATAATCTATTACCCACTGTCTACAGTAATTTATCAGGCCCAAAAACGACATCATTTGTTTCTTTGTCTGGGGTCTTGGAGCTGATAAAATTGCTTTTCATCTGGTTTCTGACAGTGTCCGTCCTGTTGCTGTGAGCATGTGGCCTAGATATTTCACTTCCTCTCTCCAACATTGCAGCTTGTCTCTGCTGACTTTGTTCCCTGTTTCTGCGAGAAATCTTAATGCTGCAATGGTGTCTATTTTGCAATTGTTTTGATTGGAGTTTGTTATTAATATGTCATCGACAAATATTAATATTTGACTTCCTTTTGGCGGAATGAATTTTTCCATGGTCGAAGTGATGGCTTGGCTAAAAATTGTTGAACTCTCAAAATACCCTTGTGATAATCTTGTGAAAGCATATTTTTTGCCTTGGTAGGTAAACCTAAACCACCCACTTGAGTCCTCATCCAATGGGATGCTGAAAAATGCATTGCTCAAGTCAATGACAGTGAAGAACTTTGCTCCTGGAGAAATAGAATTGAGCAATGTATGTGGATTAGGTATATTTGGTGCTCTCGCTTTTACTGCTTCATTCACAGCTCTTAGATCCTGAACCATTCTCCACTCCTCTGAGGGTGGGGCTTTTTTAACTGAAAATATCGGAGTGTTGCATTCTGCCTCTGTTTTTTCTGTTATTATACCTGCTTTTAATAAATTTTGTATCACTGGAGCGATGCCTTTTTCTGCATCTTTCTTTAAAGGATATTGTCTAACCACAGGTCGATATTCTGTTTTACCTATTATTTTTACAGGTTTAATGCCTTTCATTAAACCTACATCGGTGGGGCCTTTGCTCCACAAGGTGTCTGGTAAATCGGCTAGTTTTAGCTCCTCTTCTGTGGTCAGTGCTAATATTTCAGGTCATGCTCTATCAGTGAGATGAGTTGCAGTTCAAAATTACTCTCCAGTTCAACCTTTGTCGAAACCACCTAGTTCCGCTTGCTTCTATATTTTTATATTTTGTTAGTTTCCATTCCCGAATGTTTTTTACTTGGTGTAAATAGCAGCCCAGTTCAGCCCACGTGTCTGTAGGGTTTCTGGCCACTGACACGTGTCTGGCACTGGGTGTGCACATTAGCTTTTTTACATTTTCGGGGACTTCTATATCAGTAAAGGCTGTTTGTCCTTTAAAATAGAAGTAGTTCAATGTCGCACCTACGGGGCCTAAAGCATGTACTGCTTTGTCGTACATGTCGTCTGGGTCTGGATTTCTTTTAAAACGTAATGTTAAGTGTAGATCTTGTGGGCAACTTGCCAGCAGAACAACTTTACGTTCCACCAGTCCTGGGGTGTTTGGTACTTCAAATGTTAATGGTTGGCTTATTTGTGCTATAGAAATTTTACCTCTTGCTCCTAATACTTGAACTTTTTCAGTACTGGCTTTAAATCTAAAAAGTCTATGTGTTTAATTACGGTTCTGTCTGCTCCGGAGTCCGCTAAAAATAACATAGGTATTCCATTCACTGCTAATGTTACGTGTGGTTTGGTTTTGTACACTTCATCTGCGGCTAGATATATTTCATCTACTACTTCCTCTTCCTCCCATTCATCTGTCTGCTCAGCTAGTCACATATCTGAGTCTACCCTCTGTTCCCACTTCCCTTGTCTTTCCGGTCTATCACGTTCTGAATCCCTATTCTTCCTTTGGTGACAGTCTCATGCGAGATGTCCTTTTTTGTGGCAAATGTAACACTTGCCTTCTCTTCGGTCAATTTCCTTCTGAGCTTTGTATTTTATTTTATTTATTTTTTTCTATTTTGTCCTTTGTATGGTCTGTTTTGGCCTCCTTGGTTTTGTTGGCCAAAAACATAAGCCGCAGCTCCAGTTTCAGTCAATAGAACTGAGCTGGCCTTTTTCTTTTGTTTATCGCGAATCACGCCTTCAGCGTGTGTAGCCCAAGTATTAAAATCTGCCATACTTGCAGTAGGGAGTCCTACAAAGTTCTTTTTTTAACCATTCCTGAATTCCAGAATGGTAGGGAAGCGTAGAACTGTCAATGTTGTTTTTTTTTTTTTGGGATAGTTATTCTGACTTTTTTTTTTTTGGATAGTTATTCTGACTTTTTTTTTTTTTGATAGTTATTCTGACTTTTTTTTTTTTTTTTTGATAGTTATTCTGACTTTTTTTTTTGGATAGTTATTCTGACTTTATTTTAATTTCATAGTTATTCTGACTAATTATTCGGGGGGGGGCATCAGTATCACGTAATTTCGTGATAAATCATGTTCTCGTTTCATAACGCTAAGTATCACGTTATTACCTGACATCAGCCAGGAGGCGGCTAAATCTTGACCAAGACGCAGACAGAATGGCAGACTATCGGCTCTACACATTCCTTAGACAACGCGGTGTTCCAGAAGAATGCATAACACGGATGCGAGAAGACCGAGTATGTTAACTAAGTTATATCTTAAATATGACATTTGTATATTACGTTATCATTGCATTACTGTTTGTAGCAATGTGGCTAGTGAATAGCCATGCTTTTAACCTAGCTGGTTTCTGGTGTCCCTCTATAAGTAGTCAAGTTAAGAACTTGTTAGCTTTTTGTGCTCTAAAACATAATCGGCAATATATGCTTATTAATGTCTGTGGGTTATATAATCTAAATAAGAGAGCAAGAGCCCCCCTTCGCTTTAGCTGTATAAATGGACAATTTGATTTTGATTAATTTGATTAATGGACAATTTGATTAATTGGACGGAAATGAAAATTAATTAAATGAACCTATTTAATAATTCATTTATTTCAGGAACAGTGCATATTAATCAACATTTCTGTAAATATGCCAGACAAAGGTTATTTTTCATCTGTACTCCCATGACAGCTGTTACAGTGAACCTAAAAACAAGAGACTAAATGTGCCAGGCAACCGATCCTTAATATGCCTTCAAGAGCAACTTTCTGACATAAAACGTACGTAGCATGGTGTTTTGGGGTGGAAAGTATCTAAAGGTGTCTTTTTGCTGTATTTGTGGGCGCACCAGATTGTTGTATTTTTTTATTTGCTCCAGTTTATGTTGTCATAACCTGCTCAAACCTAAAGATGGCAGTATACTCCTTAAAGTGTAGTACACTAGTGAGATATACGTGTATCCAATGTGTTTGTGCTGAAATTCCACTGCTACCATTGTCCTATATTATACCAACTTATTTTGTTGTGTTTTTTTACAGGTTGATGCCACTGTTATTGACTTGATGGATGATGACAGACTGGCTGTCTATGTGCCTGCATATGGAGATAGACTAGCAGTAAGGCGTTTCAGTTTGGAAAACAGAGAAGGACCAAGTGCATCAAACTCAAACAAAAATGTCTTACTTGAGAAATTAAAACAGAAGATGGGTATTGATGGGAAAGAAGACAAGAACAAAATGGAGGGGAATCCTTGGCCAAAAAAAAAACGACTCCAAGGTATCAACAACAAATGGGCTAGAAAAAAGACTCGAAAAATAGAGGTAGGGTATCCACCATCATGAAGGTAAACAAGTGAGAAAGCGTGGAGGTGGGGGAACTAGGACCATAGATGTACCTAAGGAAACTACGAAAGCTGACCTATTAAACTATGCTAAAGACCTGTTTTTTCCTCATGGGAAAAACAAAATAGGGGAATTTGAAACAGTTACCGCTGACATCGTAGATTATCAGGAAGAACTCATATTACACGACAATGTGACAGTCGGTGATTTGTATGACATGCTAAAAATGAACCTGCTAAGATTCTATCTTTCCACGAAAAACAAGTGTCTTGCGGAGGGGGACGAGGATTCGGATGATAAAGATGAAGGGCATGACTGGGAGCATGATTATGCAAACAGAGAAGAGCAGTCAGAAGAGACATCTGATAAAAACCAGAATAACACTAACATGTTTGAAGATTCAGAAGACGAAGTCATAATTGGCCCCATGCTTACAGACCCAGGGGTCTTGTGGCTCGATGACACTTTAACATGGAAGCCCAGTCAGCAATGTGATGATGACGTTATACTAATCCCATCAGTTACACCTTCTGCAGCAAGCACTCCTGACATTGTATCTCATGGGGAGACAAGTGTTTTAAGCAACATTGTCTCCGTGGACTGTAAAGCTTCATAGGGTAAATCTTCTTGAGGAAATGATTCAGCAATTCAAAGATCCCAAAATGATCGACCACCCCCTAAAATTTTCCTACATTGATGAGAAGGGAGCAGATGCTGCTTGTGTATCACGAGATGTGTTTACAGCATTTTGGACCGAGATATTGGACCATGCATGTGAAGGCGAGGACCTAAGAGTTCCATTACTTCTGCCTAAGTGGCAGGAGGAAGAGTGGAAATCAATTGCCAGGATTCTGGTAAAGGGGTTTAAAGACCATGGCTACTTCCCATGTCGCCTTGCTCCCGCTTTTGCAATCACAGTCGTCCTTCGGTGAGAATGAAGTCAAAAATGATATGCTGTTAAAAATCCTGCTTCTGTATGTCAGTCAGTCAGAAAGGGATCTGATAACTACTGCCTTGAAAGAAGACCTTACTGAGGAGGATAAAGAGGAACTACTTGATGTTTTAGATCGCTTAAACGTTACGACCATTCCAACAAAGGACAATCTCGAAGGCATTCTTCTCAAAGTAGCACACAAGCAGCTCATTCAAAAACCAAGGTATTCAGCTGAAAAAATGTCCTTCATAGCTAGTGCTTTCTTCAAAAACACTTTTCTGAGCCCCCAAGATATGATACAGATGTATGAAGATAAAAAACCAACAACAAGAATGCTCATTAAGTTTTTGGATGCGTCTCCTACTACTCAAGCAGAGAGCCAGAGCCTTGGCTTTCTTCAGCAGTACATCAGAGGACTGGACAATACAGGACTCAGAAAGATGTTAAGATTTACCACAGGGTCTGATGTAATCTGCGTAGAAAAGATTGAGATTCTTTTCACTCAGGTAGATGGGCTAATGCGCGACCTGTAGCTCATACATGTGGGCCAACTTTGGAACTTCCTTGGACCTACACTTCTTACCCAGAGCTGCGAGTTGAAATGGATGGCATACTGTCCAGTGAGAGCTCATTCTTGTTTTCTTTAGCTTAATCAAAGTTTGCATACACACTGTAAAGGTAGAGTGTAACATGGAGAGTTTATAAGTCTTTCAAATTTAAAATTTAAATACAATTACACTATTTCAGCATTCACCTAGAAGTTTCCATTTTTCCTGGTTAATATTTAGCAGCATGGGAAATATTCAAACAAAGTGAAATGTTATGTATAATGACAGTTTTCACTTTTATTATTGATATACATTAACAGTTATGTTCATGTTAACAGCTGGCTGTTCATTGTTCTGTTAAATTCAAGAGTTTAAACTGTTAAAAACAGAAAATGTATTGTCTTTGCAAAATGACACGTGGGCCATAATGGGCTGAAATGAACACCGTTGATCTTTTTCCAATTTATTTTCAACAAAATGCATTTTTTTCCAACATTGTTTAGTTATAAACAATTTAAAATGCACATTATTATTTTTTGTTTTGTTTTTGCTGTATGTATAAACTTTTACTTGTGGTTAAGTAGCACTACTTGTCAACTGTTAAATCAAGTTTGGTGAAGACAAATCTCTTTTCCCATAATGTTATTCTAATGTTTATGGTGACATTTTGTTATTTGTAAAATCAGACAATGGTTAACAACACTGTTTTTTGTGTGCTGTTCATGTGATGCCAGTCAGTGTCTGTTCTAAATGCATTTTCACTTAAAGTAACATTCCTTGTATGATTTCATTCAACATACATTTTTGGTTATGGCATTTGTAAGCTCAGATGTTTCTTCAATCAATCAGTTTGAGATGAAAGAAAGTTATTGACAAAACAAAACCAGAATGCAGCTGTTTACATATTTTTGAGTATATATGCTCTCAGAAATAGATACAACTCAATGGCTTCTTCACCAGTACTGGGGGGAATAAGGAAATGTTCTGACATTGCAAGGCAACACAAATCAAAGATTGTTTGGTCACATGGATGAGGTCCTCGCTGCTGACATTCATCTTTACAAGCGGCGACTGCTTCCTGTGAGACCTCTTTTAGACGATGTTGCCCTCCATAAAGATTTGGAATGGTATACATTAGGAGAGGTCGTCCGCTTGGTGCCACAGCATTTCTGCTATGGCGAATGCAATGCATGTTCCACAAATGTGCAACTTCTTGCAGCTCATTCTGCAAAAGAAAAAGTAAAGAATGATGATTTATAATAATCAGTATATATTTGGTTATTTTCCCGTTTTGGATCCAAATCCAGAAAGGAAAAAAAACAAAACTTTTTTTTTCTTTAAACAAAATTACACAGAAACTAAATTTAAAAATAGCCATTTCAGTTTGGTTTGTTCAATATTTTGATTTCAGGCTAACATTTGTCGGAGTGTCTATTGAGGTTACAAGCGCAGCACAGTCCCTCTGGATACCCTAAGTACAAACTTAGTCCGGTGTTGGGGTAAAGTGTCAGAAATGTCACTGTGTATAGCAAATACCGCATAGAAATGCATGTGCGCGCCCGTTTGGAAGTGACTTTTACGCACGTGGAGCAACTCCACAGGGCGACCATCAGCCCCGACAGAACAGGTGCAGATTGAGGTATTTTATGATTTAACAACCATGTGCATTAAAATGTAATGTTACTCTGTCATAAGTTTACGCACCATTCAAGTCTGACCGGTTTTCCCATTGGATAAAAAAAACAGGCAATGCTGTGTTTCGGTCTTCAGCCACCCTCGCTTTTACGCACTGTGGGGGCGAGCTTTTACGCGCGTCTGTGCTGACGCTGCCAGAATGGAAAAGGCTCAACTACGGCGTTAATAGTACAAGTAGGCTAAACTAGTAGTGGTATTAGTGGTGTTTATAGTAGTAGTGTGGTAAGACGAACTAGCTGAGGGCGACAGAGAAAAATATTGTGCGCCCTTGCGCATTATAAGGCAGAACATACAAAGATCGACGAACAAGCAATTGTTTCCTTTTCCCTTACTACAACTGGTCTACTACGAATAGCCTAGAATTTATTATCCTGACAACGTTCAGGGACTAGGATGTATTTTTCCTGTCTACTATTAGGATATGCGCTACTACGAATTGCATCCTGTGTAATTTTGCACTAGAATTCCAAACAATTGCAATTACCAACCTCTATAATGTTGAGACAAGAGAACAATATAAGCTGCTTGTCCAAAAAATCCCCTGAGAAAAGGTCATTGTCTTTCAGATCTTGGAAGAGATTCATCCATTGTTGTGCGTGATGCGTCCTCAAATACGCCCACCAGCTTTCTATGCGCTGATTATGGTTGCTGGATCCATATATGTAACAGTTACAGTCAACACGTCCATCAATAGTCCATCGCAAGAATTTCTGCATTTCTGCCATTTTTACATTTTCAGTCCCAAAGTCTGAGCGAATTCGTGTAGGTATTCCCCTTCTTTTCTCAACTTCCTCCATAAAGTAACCAGCAATAACACTGGGGTCACTATTTGTCGAATAGGCGTGAAGCCATATTATAACTCTGGAAAAGCCATCAATAGCACCATTTATACAAATACCATACTGTTTGAGTTTGTCATATGAATCGACGTGCCACATGTAATTGGGGCCTGGGTTAATGTATCTGCGCCTCTGAAGACGATTTCTTCGCCTCTGCTCCACACCATTTGGATCGAGAAACCTTAAAAGATGCCTCACAGTATTTTGGGTCACCACAAAGCCATCTTGGATACAGTTGAGATGATGTAACTTATAGCCGTACATCTTTTTGTGTCCATTCAGTTGATCAATGAGAAATGCTGCTACCTCCAACGGATCGGACTGATTCTTCCGCCTGTATAATCTCAATCGTTTCAAAAAACGTCTCAAGGTGCTCATACTCATGACAATATTGTCTACAGTGTTCAGCAGTAATAATATCTCGCCATGTCTGAGACCAAGGCTGAAGTAAAACTTGATCAGATCCTCTTCCAGCGACTCCATGCGCCCTCTTGATTCCTCCTGGTGTTGTAAAGTAGTCATTTCCTGTTCAAGCTTTAAGATAAAGCTTTGCAAAAAAAAAAGTCAGAATAACTATCAAAAAAAAAAAAGTCAGAATAACTATCAAAAAAAAGTCAGAATAACTATCCCAAAAAAAGTCAGAATAACTATCCAAAAAAAAAGTCAGAATAACTATCCAAAAAAAAAGTCAGAATAACTATCCCAAAAAAGTCAGAATAACTATCGAAAATAAAAGTCAGAATAACTATCAAAAAAAAAAAAAAGTCTGAATAACTATCGAAAAAAAAGTCAGAATAACTATCCAAAAAAAAAAACAAAAAGTCAGAATAACTATCCCCAAAAAAAAAAGTCAGAATAACTATCGAAAATAAAAAAGTCAGAATAACTATAAAAAAAAAAAGTCAGAATAACTATCGAAAATAAAAAAGTCAGAATAACTATCAAAAAAAAAAAGAGTCAGAATAACTATCGAAAAAAAAACAAAAAAACACAACATTGACAGTTCTACGCTTCCGTAGAATGGAATCCACTTAAAGTTACTGTTTTTAATTGTTGTTGAAATGCAGAATCTGCTTCTACTTCGGCTAAACCTCCCCCTTGGTCTGGTCCTGCCGCTGCTGCGTCAGGCTCTTCATTTTGCACCGGTCCTTGACGTCTACAGATTATATTTGTCCCATCATAGTCATCTGGTCTGCACAATAATGTACTAGCCGTTTTCCCAGTGGAGGGAAAACTCTTTAGTTGTCCTCTCCTTCTACACTCAGTTTCCCATAATTGGAGTGCCAATGTTTGTTTTCCAGGATTTCCTGGTTGTTGTCCTTTCATTTGTTCATGATGTCTAAGATTAGTCTTAATTCTCCTCACTTCATTCAATTGTAGTTGACAGGTGAAATTATATTTATTTTTCCATCTTTTAACATGCTTCACTGAGTCCGGGAATTGTCTGGTCATGTACTCTAAGTCTGTCTCGGGTTTCAAAACTTTTGTCTTTATTACAGTACATGATTTTTCTTTTGGTTTTGTCATGATTATTTTGCCACGTTTTCCTTCAGAGAAGTGTTTACTGGGTTTAAAATGTCTGATCCTTATGGCAAGCTTCTAGTTCACTCTATCATGAACCGGTCATAAGCTGGGTGTACTCCACAGTCAGAGATTTCCACTGAACATTCTTCTCTTAATGGAAAACCAACCTAAAATTCCTCATGTAAATTAGTCTTTCATCCACTTTAATGAGCAACCTTCAAATTGTAAGTTTGAGGTGAACTCATTGATCTGATGAGACTTCTTTACCAATCACACTCTCAATCACGACATTCATACTCTGAGTTAACCTCTAACTGAGTTAACTTATGTCTGACCTGTATGGTTGTCTCTTACAATTCCGGTTGGATGGAGGTTTTTGTCACCGGAGAGGATAAGGAGGATCAACTGGCCACTTGGAAAGGTGGTCTTCTTGTTACTCTGCAGAGATTCTTCAGTTGTCGTCGATTATTCTCCACGGAGACGTCGACTCCATCCGGCTCGAAGGACCAAATTTCTGTCAGGAAATTGTCACAAAGACAATTGAACTTAGACAGTCTGAGAGAACAACCTTCTACTGACTGATAATTAAACATAATCAAACACTGGCCTTAGGCTTTTTTACATGCACGGGGAGAGTGAGTGCACGGGGAGAGTGAGTGGCGCTTTCATCAGCTCGTCCCACTCTGCAGTGGCGCTTCCGTCAGCTCGTCCCGCCAGCAGAAGTGACGCTCTGTTCAACTTTCTGCAGCCTCTTCCAACTTGCCTCTCACTTCCTCTGCCTTTCATTCAGTTTAGACAAGCATATGTCAGCATTCCCCTGTTGCTCTCATGACCTTGCAGGGCAGGAAGCAACAGCTGCTTTTGACAGATAAGAGAAATGGGAAACAGGTCAAGGACAACATATATATATAAGGTTGAAAACAATATTGCTTGCACTAAGCATCTAGTTCTCTATTCTGGTAGTCAGCATTTCACACGTAAGCATATTCTTGCAAATGTATTATTATTACCAGAAATGTGTCATTTTGACAAGCCCTTTATAAAAATTCTCTTACAATAAATCATGTTATTATCAATAATAACTGACCAATCAGGTGCTTCCTTTTCCAGAGGTCAGTTTCGCTCGTGTTAGCTTGATTGACAGCTAGCGCCGCACGTTGCAGAGGTGAGACTTCGATGTCCCGTTCTATCCACGGGGCACTGTGCGCTTCAAGTGGGACATCAGTGGGACACAGACATAAAATAAATGTAGTCAATAAGCAGACGCGGCGTTCAACGCTCATGCTATCAAGCACTTAGCAACGCAGCTAGTCCGGTATGATTTGAAGGACTCCAGCAAGGTCTCATGCATTTTCCCTATAGCCGTTAGCATTAGCCTTCAAAACATTTATGAATTTATGAATAATCCAGAGAGTGTCGCTGGTACCAACCATCGAGCACATTTACAGAGGTCAGAGCCTCGTTACAAGTCATTGTTCAGCCTGTAGACTTTCTGGTATTTTATTCCAGATAATAATTAACGTAAAACTCTCAGCTAAAGGCTAACTGACTTTCAGTTGAGATTTCTGAACTTGTACACTTTTGGTGAGCATCTAGTGACCGCAAAACATCCTCTTTTACTGTGACTGGAGGAGAGCAGACAAATGGCTTTATAAATCGCTTGGACGTAAGTCCAGGAGCATCGGCAGCAAAGTGCTGGTGTTTGAGCGTCGCGTCTATGAGTGAGGCCACTTGTGGTTGCATTTCTGGGTAAGAAAGAGTTGTTGTTACTTCTCTCTTTGAAGAACACATGCCCCTTCATTTGCATATCACTCATGTGACACATGTGGTTTTTATGAGCTCAGGACTCATGGAAAATCAACGTGGCTGAAGCGCGGACTTGACTTTGAAATCGCTCACCAAGAACAGAAGCTGCATCCCAAAGACGTTGATTTTCTGTGAGTCCTGCGCGGGAACTCATAAAAACCACTTTCCCTTCGTTGTCCGTTCGATGATTGCATCCAAACACACAACAACAGTCCTGGTCTCCCATTATGGATACATTTAATTTAAAAACTTGATTTGCGTTGATCGATTGAGCAGATCAGTACCCATATAAACACTGCCCCTTCAAATGAACTCTCGCTAAATCTCACATTCTCAACTGCGACTTTGGCATGCGCACCAACAACGTGAAAGGACTCTATTAGCAGTGGGAAAATTGAACATTATTGTTGTAAACGGACGAAGCCCGTGCGAGAGTGCGTACGCTCGCAGTCGTCATCCTCGTGTGAAGCACTCGTGTGCACTAAGTCGCCCACTAATGCGTTCCCACAACTCATGCACATGCAACACAAAAATGTAACATCATTATTGTACATAGGGCAGATAACAGAAAGTCACTCAAACATTTCGAAAGTGTCGGGGCCAGTGACGGGGGACCCACCCCATGACGTAGGAATATGTGGCCTCCTCGCCGCCCCTAACATTGAACAGGGATGCATATTTACTCCTGCTATGACAAAATAGTCAAATATTGTTGACAAGAACAGCACGAAGCACTCAAGTCCTGGAAACACACTCCTGGCATCAAGCCCTGCCCGTGCCAACAGGTATGGGCCACACTTATATCTGCTCAAATACATGAAAACCAATGGGGAGCCCAGGGGGGTGGGTCTGACGCGAAAGTGAATGAAGAGCGCGTAAGCCTATGGTAACGTGGGGAAATTTGAGAGCTTTCAAAAGATATATATGTTGTCCCCATTAAAAGAGATATATTGTTTTTGCTAAATACATTATTATTTTTTGCCGGTGGGAGCCTATTAGTCTGACACTAAAGTGTGAAGCACAACTGCCAAAGTGCACAGGAAGCGCTCACCTGCTTCACACACTCACTAACGCACTCCCAACTCATGCACGTCCCACAGACCAGTGGTAGGAAAACTGACCATTATTGTTGTTATCAGACAAAGCCCGAGCAAAGCCTGTGCACATGAAGCCCGCACTAAACGAGCGCTTTACATTGGGATGACGAGCGCTTCACGTAAAGCGCTGGTTTGCGCTGAGTCGCCCACTAATGAGCTCCTCCAATCATATAACAATGTAATGTAAAACTGTAACATTAATACTGTAAATAGGACGAATAACAGAAAGTGTCCGCCAGAGACAGGAGACCCACCCCATGACGTAGGAATGCGCGTGTGCTTTCCGAAAATGTATAGTTTGTAATCGTAGAAAGGGTTTCAGGGGTCGTCATCCGGACGCTGTTTGAAGATCGAGACGTTTCGACTTTTATCCAAAAGTCATTGTCAATCAGAGAGCTGGTCTGGGAACTCAGGCTTATGCTCCTCTAAGTAGTGAGAGCCCCGCCCACAGGGAGGAGTCACTGAACACCTGTCTACGTTTGGAAAATTGTTTGTTTAGTGTCACCTGAAACTTGATAATTGGTCTGCATTTGTTAGTTTAATAGTTGGCCCTGCCCAGTTTCACCTGTGGCTAAGATCTATTATTGTCTTAGATGTATTGTTCTATTGATAGCTGGCTGTTGCTCCCTCATCACGGCTGATGACCTCATTAGCATTTGACTGGTCTATTGATTTGGACCAGGGTGTTAGGAGGCTCATAAATCTTAGCCAAATTAAATCTTAAGCCCCCATTCCTGTTTAGAGATGGATTCTCTCTTTTGACAAAAATGGCCTCCTTTACTCCTCTTTCAAACCAGTTCTTCTTTCTGCTCAATATCTTCACCTCACTGTCCTCAAACGAGTGCACTTTGAGGTCCCGTGGAGGCAGATCTTCTGTGTTGGTACAGCCTTTTGTGCAATGGCTGTTTGGTCTCTCCTGTAACGTTCTTTACAACTGTCCTCACTGCACTCTGTCCAATAAACTACATTGCTCTGTTTCTCTGTCGGCCTCTTGTCTTTCGGGTGGACCAGTTTCTGTTTAAGTGTGTTGCCAGGTTTGAAATAAACAGGGATGTCATGTTGTCTAAAAATCCTTTGAAACTTCTCAGACAGGCCCGAGACATAAGGGATAGAGACCCCCCTCCTGCTGGGGTCTTTTTCCTTTCTGTCCTGTTTCTTGGCTCTTCTGACTTTGTTAAAGGCCCAGTTGGGGTATCCACAAGCTGAGAGGGCACGTTGGACGTGTTCTTCCTCCTTCTTTCTCCCCTCAGAGCTGGTGGGTACTTCATGGGCTCTGTGTTGTAGTGTCCTGATCACTCTCAGCTT
The DNA here is from genome assembly GCA_019453435.1 of Rhinogobius similis. Lineage (NCBI taxonomy): Eukaryota > Metazoa > Chordata > Actinopteri > Gobiiformes > Gobiidae > Rhinogobius > Rhinogobius similis. The sequence goes on along the minus strand of CM033623.1, from coordinate 29,872,732 downwards.
GTGCTGCAGTGGGTGGTTGGAACCGAACAATAAGTACTGATCTGTGTGGGTGCGTTTTCTGTATACTTCTGCCTTCCTCCTCTCTGATTGTGGAGCAATCAAGAAACGCCAACCGATTGTCATCTTCTCGGGTGAAGTTGATGTACAGTGATCCCTCGTTTATCGCGGGAGTTGCGTTCCAAAAATAACACGCAAAAAGTGAAATCCGTTAAGAAGTCACAGCTTTATTTTTTATTATTTTACAATGCAATACTGAACTATGGAATGAAACCAAAAATCAAAACCTGTTTTAAAGCCCAAAATGTGTTTAAAACAATCATTTTAATATAGTAATACAAGGTTGTATTTCACAGTCTGTGCCTCTTGGTCCTGACTCCGCCCCCTGTAGCCTCTGTTTCTACTGAAGGCGCACGAGTCTTTCTTTAGTTGTTGGCGCTCTTTCTTTTTCTGAGCAAGAAGATTTTTATAAACGGATATCAAATCAAATCAAATCAATTTATTTTTATAATGCCCAAAATCACAACAACAGTTGCCTCGATGGGCCACAGAACTAGGACTGACGCATCCACTTGGACTGTGGAGCCAGAACCACTCAAGAGGGAGGTGGCTTTAAAGAGTTCCTCCAGGCGGACGAGGAGCAGTCCACCAGTGTAGAGAGATCCCTCCAGCAGGAGATGAGGAACAGTTCATCTAAAGTAGAAGGAGTTCGTCCAGGCAGACGAGGTGTGGCTAATCCAGGGTTGAGGGAGTTCCTCCAGGCGGGTGGCGCATAGATCGTCCAGTGTAGAGATCGATCCTCCAGACAGATGGGGTGGGGGTCGTCACTGGAGCAACCGCCCGCAGTGCCTGAAACAGTCTCCACTCCCCGGGGGAAGTGGAGAGAAAGAGAAACATGTGAACAGCAATGAACAGACTACAGTTGAAGTAATATTAAATATTGTTGATAGATAAAGTAGGAAGAACCAGAGGATTGTGTTCAAGCTGCCATACTTCTCCAGCAGAGTTGCTCCAAGGGCAGCGTAGCTAAAACTGTAGGTTTTTATTTCTGTTCCTAACTGGCCTGACCATAAGCTATTTCAAAGAGGAACGTTTTGAGCCTGGTCTTAAATGTAGAGACTGTGTCGGCCTCTTTTACATGAACAGGGAGCTGGTTCCATAACACAGGAGCTTGGTAGCTAAATGCTCGACCTCCTACTGTGCTTTTAGAGACTCTGGGGACTAACAATAGTCCAGCATTTTGAGAACGAAGAGCTCTGTTTGGATGGTACGCTATTATTGCATCTTTGAGGTAGGATGGGGCCATATTGTTTAAAGCTTTATAAGTCAGGAGGAGGGTTTTAAATTTGATTCTAAACTCAACAGAAGCCAGTGAAGAGACTCTAACACTGGTGAAATATGATCTCTTTTTCTAGTACCTGTTAATAATCTTGCTGCTGCATTTTGAACCAGTTGAAAGCTTCTTATAGAGCTTTTAGGACACGCTGTAAGCAGAGCGTTACAATAGTCTAATCTGGATGTGACAAATGCATGGATGAGTTTTTCGGCATCATCTCTGGGCAGGATTTTCTAATTTTGGTTATGTTACGCAGATGAAAGTAGGCTGTTTTACAGGCTTGATTTATATGAGCTTTGAACGAGAGATCTTGGTCAAATAGGACCCCAAGGTTTCTTACAGTAGAGCTGGGGGCTACAGTGATATTGTCCAGAGAAACTATCTGGTCAGATAAGGAGTCTTGCAGGTGCTTAGGGCCCAGCAGAATGACCTCGGTTTTTTCAGGGTTAAGGAGCTAATTAAGAGTCATCCAAGTTTTTATGTCTTTCACGCAGGCACTAAGTCTGTCTACTTGATGGGTCTGATCAGGTTTCATTGATATGCCACCTTCGATTATATTTGAGAACTGCAATGAACGACTCATCAAAAGGTCCCGTTCTTGTGCGTGCACTGAAGTTCAGTGGATGCACTGTAAAAATATCCGCACTGTAAAAAAAATCCGTGAAGCAGCGAAGCCGTGAAAGATGAAACGCGATATAGCGAGGGATCACTGTATACATCCAACCCATTGATATGCTCAGAGAATGTTTCCAGCTCTTGTTTCTTGATTATTACAAAGGTATCATCCACGTAATGCAGCCAGAGGCTCGGAGGTGTGCCCCGGAAGGAGGTCAGAGCCTTCTTCTCAAAGTGTTCCATATACAGGTTGACTACAATCGGGGAGACCGGAGAGCCCATAGCACAGCCGTGGATCTGTCTGTAAAAATGTAAGTTGTGTTAAGGCAGATGTCCAATAATTGGCAGATGTGTTCAGGTGTGAGTTTGGTCCTTTCACGTAGGGTAGAGTCCTCCTGCAGTCGCAACCTCACTGCTGTCACTGCCTCCGAGGTTGGAACACAAGTGAAAAGGGACACCACATCATACGAGACCATAACGTCACCTGGGTCCATTTGGAGGTGTCTCACTTTGCTGACAAAGTGCTGTGTGTTGTCCACATGATGTTCTGAGTTCCCCACTAACGGAGCCAAGATGGTGGTCGAGTGTTTAGCTACATTGTATGTGATGGAGTCCATGCTACACACCATGGGTCTCAATGGGACATTCTCTTTGTGGATTTTGGGAAGGCCATAAATACATGGAATGGCTTCACCAGGATACAGTCTGTAGTACAGAGGCCGGTCAATCAACTCCTCCTTCTCAAGCTTCTGTAGACAGTCTATAACCTTCTTCTTGTAGCTACTTGTGGGGTCCCTTTTCAGTCTTTCATATGTGGAGGTGTCCTCAAGGAGACTGTTGACTTTGGACTCATAGTCCGCTGTGTTCAAGATCACTGTGCAGCGTGCTTTGTCAGCTGGTAAGATGTTTATACTATGGTCTTTCTGTAAAGCTGAAAATGCCTTCCTCTCTTCTGGTGTGATGTTAGAAGGGGGTGGTTTGGCACTTTTTAGGGTGGCGGTGACCCCCATCCTGAGGTCTGCTGCCTCGGAATCACTCAACTTGTTGTTTCTGATGGCTGTCTCTGTGGCTGTGATGTAATCTGTTGTTGGGATATGGTTGGAGGTGACCGAGTAATTGAGTCCTTTGGAAAGGACATCTATTTCTGCCTGAGTCAGGATGCGGTCTGAAAGGTTTTTGATCCAGCTGGGCTGTCCCTAACCTCCTGTTGTGCTGATCTTTACTAGTGTTGATCTTTTCCAAAAGTGAGGAGAACTTCTTGATTTGTCGTTCCTTACTTTTCTTGTGCTGTGCTCCCTGTGCGATCTGTGTACAATCTAACACTCTATTGAGAATATCTTCTGGGACAATGCTTGTAAGTTCCTTCTGAATAATTTCCATTCTGTACCTCAGTTTATCTATTTTGGTGTTGTTCTCCCTAATTCTTTCACTAAGCATCTGCATCAGGTTTCTTCTCCAAATCTTCTCTGCTCTGTGTCCTTTAATTGGGGATTTGATCTGTAGGCTCCTCGGAATGATGTTACTCTGTCTACATCTCAAGTTAAACCGGAGGTGATTTCTGTTGTCGGCTAATTTCCTGGCTGTATTCTCAAGCTCCCGTACCAGATCTAAGGTACCTTGCTCAAAATTCTCCAGAATTCGTCGATGTAAACCCTCATTCGTCCAGGTGTGGTTCATCGTAAAAAGGGTTTCAGGGGTTGTCATCCGGACGCTGTTTGAAGATCGAGACGTTTCGACTTTAATCCAAAAGTCATTGTCAATCTGAGAGCTGGTCTGGGAACTCAGGCTTATATGCTCCTCTAAGTATTGAGAGTCCTGCCCCCAGGGAGGAGTCACTGAACACCTGTCTTTGTTTGGAAAATTGTTTGTTTGTCACCTGAAACGTGATAATTGTTCTGCCTTTGTTAGTTTAATAGTTGGCCCTGTCCAGTTTGTGATATTTAGAAAATGAGAAACGTTGTCGCATCAGAATTTATTTTATGAATGAGTGGTTGTGTCATGAGTGGGTGTGGCATGTGGGCGTATGTGAGTGGGCTCAGTGGTGCAGGTGTGTGAGACGGGCTGAACACAGTTTTTGACGGCGCTAAGCCGTGCAGCTCTTGTTTTTGATAGAGTTATTGAATTTCCAATAAAACTCTGTGGGAGTGCGTGGGACTGACAAAAAGTCAGTCAAATTCACACACCTCTAAAAATTGTGCCTCTGTTCATTCTGGCTATTTCCGATTTACAAAATTGAAAAATATAGTGCATCAGCGCCCCCAAGTGTGCAAAAATATGCATTACGGGATAGGAAAATGCCCCCAAAAATTTTATCATAGAATCATGAAATTTAGCCGAGAGGTCGATGGTGACAAGAGAAGAAAAATATTACGGCAACGCCGTCCGCCCAACCAGATGTCGGCCATATTGGATCAAAATCGCTAAGCATGACTCAGCAGTTTTATTAAACCTCCTACTTTTACGAACTCCTCCCCTAGGGGGCGTTTGCCTGAACGAGCTCTAAATTTTTGAAAATGAAAAGTTGAGCAGTTTGGCATCAAAAGTTATTCAAATTCGCCCAAGTTTTACGGTCTTTGTGCACAAAATTTGGCCAGAATTTGTAAAATTTAGAAAATTTAAATTTTGCTTCCATTGCACATATAAAGTCCAAATTGCGTCAAATTTCAATCAGTTGTTACACTCCTTGTCTGAAACCTACTTGATGTTAAAAAATTAAATTTGGCGCGTTAGCTCCCCCTACAGATCAAAGCAAACTTTTATATGGGAAGCAAAATAATTTGTTTTGTTTTTTTTGAAATGTTGCACAAAATTCTACACCGCGTTCCAAATTATTTTGCATATTATATTTTTCTCTGATTTTGCCAAATAGTCAGTATAAATGACATCATTTTCAAGTCATTAACCTTCAGAGGAACATTCCACTGTTATTGAACAAACCTCCCAAAGACAACAGTATTTTAGTCAAAAATAAAAAGTGCACTGCTCCAAATAATTCGGCACAACAGAGTTTCAAACCGTGTTATTGTTGTAAAGAAGTGAAAATGGTCATTTGTCAAATTGGAAGCATCAGCGGCTCATGTTTAATGAAATCAAAGCCGTTTCAGTCCAAACGTCTGAACAGGTCGAGTCACATTTGACACAGGGCCTTATTCGATGGAGCTTCTACGTCCATTGAACTTGTGTTTGTGGAGAGTTTGTGCTGGAGCTGCAGGATCAGAACAACCTCCTGCTGTTTGGACCCGCCCCCCCCTCTGACCTTTGACCTGAGGCTCAGAGCTGCTGTTTGGACCCGCCTCCCCCTCTGACCTTTGACCTGAGGCTCAGAGCTGCTGTTTGGACCCGCCCCCCCCTCTGACCTTTGACCTGAGGCTCAGAGCTGCTGTTTGGACCCGCCCCCCTCTGACCTTTGACCTGAGGCCCAGAGCGGCTGTTTGGACCCGCCCCCCCCTCTGACCTTTGACCTGAGGCTCAGAGCTGCTGTTTGGACCCGCCCCCCCTCTGACCTTTGACCTGAGGCTCAGAGCTGCTGTTTGGACCCGCCCCCCTCTGACCTTTGACCTGAGGCTCAGAGGTCCTCAGGGCTGAGGTCAGGGAGGATGGTCTTCTTCTCTGTCCAGAGCAGACGGTGATGCTGAGGTGTTTCTGTGCGTCGTCTGCTTGAAGAGGATTCTGTGACAGAAAGTGTCAGTGACGCTGCACAGACTTTAGGTCATTGTCACCTTCAGGACCCTAAAGGGGCCACCAGCTCTCTCCCCATGACTCCGGCCCAAACATGACTCCGCCCCCTCCTTGTTGGGACATGACTTCGCCCCCTCCTTGTTGGGACATGGGCGCTCCATCCATCTGGACCGTCCAGGGCTGCCCTCATCAGTGACCAGACAGTTGGAACATGAGTCTCATGTATTTGTGGCCCACTGGGCCGTTTGTGAGTGCTGTGGCCCACTGGGCAGTTTGTGAGTGCTGTGGCCCACTGGGCAGTTTGTGGGCGCTGGGCCGTTTGTGAGTGCTGTGGCCCACTGGGCCGTTTGTGAGTGCTGTGGCCCACTGGGCCGTTTGTGAGTGCTGTGGCCCACTGGGCAGTTTGTGGGCGCTGGGCCGTTTGTGAGTGCTGTGGCCCACTGGGCCGTTTGTGAGTGCTGTGGCCCACTGGGCCGTTTGTGGGCGCTGTGGCCCACTGGGCCGTTTGTGGGCGCTGGTTAAGGCCCAGTAGGTGGTTTATGCAGAGCTGCAGCCTCTGGAGGATCTACACCTGGATGTTCTGGCTCCAGAGGCTCCTGTTGCTGTTTGTGATGTTTCAGCTGCTCTTAATCCTGTGTATTTGTCTGACACAAACCTTCCTCATTGGGCCTTTATCTGCTCCAATCCGTGTGTCTCTGAATCGGCTGCAAACCTCTTAAGACTGCGGTGATCACGCTTAAGTTTTCGTGAAATATCTGAGGTTTTCATAGGTTTTCCAAGGCATTCAACCATTACACACTTTTCGGCTCTAGACAGATCCTTTTTCTTTCATGTTGCTGGAAAATGGTGTCTGTTTAATAATGTGGAACATCGTTAAGTAGTTTTTCCTTTAATTGGATTGAACTGACAAACAAATGTCACAGGAGTCTGAGATTGATTTGACCCAAAGAGCCTGAGACACAATGCCATCCACGAGTTTCACTGGAAACAAAACAATTACCTTCACGACACTTAAACATCATTTGCAGAATCTTTTGGAACGCGTTGTGAAGCCGAGTGAAGACGTGCCGCGCTGAGACTCCGCCCCAAAAAGACTGAGCGCTTAAAAACCAAAGGCGCTTCAACCAAGTCTTGGATTAAAGGTGAGCGCTTCTGCAAACACGAGGTTAGTCTTACTCCCTTCTTTTTCCAACTGAATCACACGGATTAGAAGTCAAGTCTAGTCCAAGTCTAGTCCAGGTTTAGTCCACGTTTAGATCCAGTCTGAATCCTGGTCGAAACTTGGATTAGACGTGGACTAACCAGGTTTAGACCAAGGTTAGACCAGGTTTAGATCAAGGTTAGACCAGGGTTAGACCAGGTTTAGACAAAGGTTAGACCAGGTTTTGACCAAGGTTAGACCAGGTTTAGACCAAGGTTTAGACCAAGGTTAGACCAGGTTTAGACCAAGGTTTAGACCAGGTTTAGACCAAGGTTTAGACCAAGGTTTAGACAAAGGTTAGACCAGGTTTAGACCAAGGTTAGACCAAGGTTAGACCAAGGTTAGACCAAGGATTAGACCAAGGATTAGACCAAGGATTAGACCAGGTTTAGACCAGGTTTAGACCAAGGTTTAGACCAGGTTTAGACAAAGGTTAGACCAGGTTTAGACCAAGGATTAGACCAAGGTTAGACCAGGTTTAGACCAGGTTTAGACCAAGGTTAGACCAGGTTTAGACCAAGGTTAGACCAGGTTTAGACCAAGGTTAGACCAGGTTTAGACCAGGATTCGACCAAGGTTTAGTCCAGTTAGCTAACCTCTACACAGTCGCAGCAACAAGAAACTACGTTCACTTTACATTTTTCATTTGAGACAAACAAAAGCTCCAGGGACGAAAAATTATTTTGTTGAAGAACAACAGACGCCGCCTCAAAAAACAAACAATAAATAATGCCATGACCGTTACCCAAATGTTTATTCTTTATTTCGTTGTTGCTCCTCAGTTTGGAGCCGATGCATAAAAGACGTGAAAATATCAGACACAGACGGGACAAACGCTTCAGGAAACCGCAGTATTCCACGCACTTTTACTGCACTTTCCTGAAGTCCTGCAGCTCGGATCACAAAAACAACACATTTATGAGAAAACACCAGGAGATCGTCTGGGAACGAAACCAAAGGAGCTGAAGGTTCTCAACTGGAGGGACGCGGCTCAGCAGGGGGCGCACTTCGGCTTCTGAAGGGAAAAGACCGACCACTTCACCATCGACTTTAGGAACAGTATTTCTGATTTTTTTATAAATGTGTTTGATATGTTTGAAACTAGACCAAGCTTTAGGCAGGGTTTAGACCCAGTCTTAGTCCCAGTCTCAGTCCCAGTCTAGACCTGGTTTAAGCCTTGTATGGTCTTGGTTAGTCCTGGTTTCGGTTCAGTCCCGGTGATAAAGACTCATCTAAAGTAGAATAAAACTGAAATGTACATCTTAAACTTCACAAAAAACACATTTTGAGTGCATTTTACAATATTTTTAATTAATTGCATTGTTGATTTAATTGCATTACGTTGATAATAATTGAAAAGTCGACAGAAGTGAAGGGCCTTTGGCCTCTGAAGTCCCGCGGTGACATGAACAGACGATGGAGTGTAAAAGTAAAAACAGGTTTGAATCTTTTTGGTTCCGCTCCAGACGAGACGCTCCGACGATCAGGAACAAGAATCAGAGGAATGTCGAGCTGTCGATCATTTAAAGTCTGAGCTCCACGTGCGCCGGCCACTTTATTAGGAACACAGCCGCCTCGAATTAGACCCGGTTTAGACCTGGTTTAGAACAGTTTAGAACTAAACTTAGCCCCAGCTTTGGAGCGGGTTTAAGGCCCAGCTTTCGAGTGGGTCTGAGGCCCAATTTGGAGAAAGTTTTAGTCCTGGTTTGTTCTTGGTTTTTGATTTGCTTTAGACACATTTTAGACACATTTTAGAGCTGAAAGTGCCTCATAGATTGTAAAACGGGGGACTTGATGGTTGTGGGTTCAATTCCCTGTAGATAGCTCCCTCCAGATCTGTGAATCTGTAAAGTGGGCGGCGCACCAGAACAACAGAACCATTTTCTGCATAAATTACAAAAGCACGAGGGATTGAGCCGCTCCATCAGCCGCTCGTTCATGGTTCAGACTCTGCAAAGCCTGGTCTAAACAGGTCCCTGTGGTCCCGGTCCTGGCCCCGGTCCCGGCCCGGTCTTTGGGCCGGGTCAGTAGGTGACGGTCCACTGCTTGATGTTGCCGTCGTGTGAAGTGGTGACCAGAGTGTGAGCGTCGATCCAGGCCAAGCCGCTCACGTGGTGCAGACGATGAGTGTCTGAGACAGAACAGTCAAACGTCAAACCGTGGTTTCTGAGACTTTAAGACGTTTTAACCAAATGAAGGTTGAAATGGGACTCAAGGCTTTAGAGAACGTTTATAAATTCAATGTTTTGATGTAAAACAGCAATGCTTTGACATTTGAGTTATTGCTGCCACGGTCTTTGTTATAACAGCTCTTTGTGTTTCAGCGTCTGTTTAGTTCAGACACAACGGATTCTTTTTTGTCAAAGATTATCATCAAACTCATGAAAAACAAACACATTACAAGTGTTTCATCATGTGTAGTTTTCCTCTAAAAAAAAGTACTTTTATGTGTAAAACTGTAAATGTTTCAGATTTAGCTCAATTTAATTATCTCACATAAATTAGATACAAAAAATGTACAGTGGACATTTGTGAAATCTTATTTAAAATGCAAGGATTAGCTCCAAGTCTAAAGTGGTGTAAAAATTCAAACTTTTCTTCATTTTTCAGAGTTACAATGTATAAAACAGAATCAACTGATTTTTAAAAATCATGTTTTATTTCTGTCGGTGTACGGACTAAACACACTCTGGAGCTGTATCTGGACTAAACACACTCTGGAGCTGTATCTGGACTAAACACTCTGGAGCTGTATCTGGACTAAACACACTCTGGAGCTGTATCTGGACTAAACACACTCTGGAGCTGTATCTGGACTAAACACACTCTGGAGCTGTATCTGGACTAAACACACTCTGGAGCTGTATCTGGACTAAACACACTCTGGAGCTGTATCTGGACTAAACACACTCTGGAGCTGTATCTGGACTAAACACTCTGGTGCTGTATCTGGACTAAACACACTCTGGTGCTGTATCTGGACTAAACACACTCTGGTGCTGTATCTGGACTAAACACACTCTGGTGCTGTATCTGGACTAAACACACTCTGGTGCTGTATCTGGACTAAACACACTCTGGTGCTGTATCTGGACTAAACACACTCTGGAGCTGCATCTGGACTAAACACACTCTGGAGCTGCATCTGGACTAAACACACTCTGGAGCTGCATCTGGACTAAACACACTCTGGAGCTGCGTCTGGACTAAACACACTCTGGTGCTGTATCTGGACTAAACACACTCTGGTGCTGTATCTGGACTAAACACACTCTGGTGCTGTATCTGGACTAAACACACTCTGGTGCTGTATCTGGACTAAACACACTCTGGTGCTGTGTCTGGACTAAACACACTCTGGTGCTGCGTCTGGACTAAACACTCTGGAGCTGTATCTGGACTAAACACTCTGGAGCTGTATCTGGACTAAACACTCTGGAGCTGTATCTGGACTAAACACACTCTGGTGCTGTGTCTGGACTAAACACACTCTGGTGCTGTGTCTGGACTAAACACACTCTGGTGCTGCGTCCGGACTAAACACTCTGGTGCTGCGTCCGGACTAAACACTCTGGAGCTGTATCTGGACTAAACACTCTGGAGCTGTATCTGGACTAAACACTCTGGTGCTGTATCTGGACTAAACACTCTGGAGCTGTATCTGGACTAAACACTCTGGAGCTGTATCTGGACTAAACACTCTGGAGCTGTATCTGGACTAAACACTCTGGAGCTGTATCTGGACTAAACACTCTGGAGCTGTATCTGGACTAAACACTCTGGAGCTGTATCTGGACTAAACACTCTGGAGCTGTATCTGGACTAAACACTCTGGTGCTGCGTCTGGACTAAACACTCTGGAGCTGTATCTGGACTAAACAGCAGGGGGCAGGATGGTGCACCTGGCATCTTGATCCTCTTGTCCTCGTCGTTGATGTCCCACACGTACACGTTCATGTCCATTCCTCCCGTCGCTATGTGCTCCCCGTCTGGACTCCAGCACAGAGTCACCGGCTTCGCGTGATGACCGTAGAAGTTCCCCTTCACCTGCAAACACGCCAGAGGTCAAAGGTCAGAGGAGCAGAGGAGCAAGGGAGCAGGGGAGCAGAGGAGCAGAGGGTCAGAGGAGCAGGGGGCCAGAGGAGCAGAGGAGCAGAGGGTCAGAGGAGCAGAGGAGCAAGGGAGCAGAGGGTCAGAGGAGCAGAGGGTCAGAGGAGCAGGGGGTCAGAGGAGTAGAGGAGCAGAGGAGCAGGGGAGCAGAAGGTCAGAGGAGCAGAGGGTCAGAGGAGCAGGGGGCCAGAGAAGCAGGGGGCCAGAGGAGCAGGGGGCCAGAGGAGCAGGGGGTCAGAGGAGCAGGGGGTCAGAGGAGCAGAGGGTCAGAGGAGCAGGGGAGCAGAGGAGCAGAGGAGCAGAGGGTCAGAGGAGCAGGGGAGCAGAGGGTCAGAGGAGCAGAGGGTCAGAGGAGCAGAGGGTCAGAGGAGCAGAGGGTCAGAGGAGCAGGGGGTCAGAGGAGCAGGGGGCCAGAGGAGCAGGGGGCCAGAGGAGCAGGGGGCCAGAGGAGCAGGGGGTCAGAGGAGCAGGGGGTCAGAGGAGCAGAGGGTCAGAGGAGCAGAGGGTCAGAGGAGCAGGGGAGCAGAGGAGCAGAGGAGCAGAGGGTCAGAGGAGCAGAGGGTCAGAGGAGCAGAGGGTCAGAGGAGCAGGGGGTCAGAGGAGCAGGGGGTCAGAGGAGCAGAGGGTCAGAGGAGCAGGGGAGCAGAGGAGCAGAGGAGCAGAGGAGCAGAGGGTCAGAGGAGCAGAGGGTCAGAGGAGCAGAGGGTCAGAGGAGCAGAGGAACAGGGGGTCAGAGGAGCAGAGGGTCAGAGGAGCAGGGGAGCAGAGGTCAGAGGAGCAGAGGGTCAGAGGAGCAGGGGAACAGGGGGTCAGAGAAGCAGGGGAGCAGAGGAGCAGGGGGTCAGAGGGTCAGAGGAGCAGGGGGTCAGAGGAGCAGAGGAGCAGAGGGTCAGAGGAGCAGAGGAGCAGGGGGTCAGAGGAGCAGAGGGTCAGAGGAGCAGAGGTCAGAGGAGCAGAAGGTCAGAGGAGCAGAGGGTCAGAGGAGCAAGGGAGCAGAGGGTCAGAGGAGCAGAGGGTCAGAGGAGCAGAGGGTCAGAGGAGCAGGGGGTCAGAGGAGCAGGGGAGCAGAGGAGCAGAGGAGCAGAGGGTCAGAGGAGCAGAGGGTCAGAGGAGCAGGGGAGCAGAGGAGCAGAGGGTCAGAGGAGCAGAGGGTCAGAGGAGCAGAGGAGCAGGGGGTCAGAGGAGCAGAGGGTCAGAGGAGCAGAGGTCAGAGGAGCAGAGGGTCAGAGGAGCAAGGGAGCAGAGGGTCAGAGGAGCAGAGGAGCAGAGGGTCAGAGGAGCAGAGGGTCAGAGGAGCAGGGGGTCAGAGGAGCAGGGGGTCAGAGGAGCAGGGGGTCAGAGGAGCAGGGGGTCAGAGGAGCAGGGGGTCAGAGGAGCAGGGGGTCAGAGGAGCAGAGGAGCAGAGGGTCAGAGGAGCAGAGGGTCAGAGGAGCAGAGGGTCAGAGGAGCAGAGGAGCAGGGGGTCAGAGGAGCAGAGGAGCAGGGGAGCCCGTTTTAAGATCACATCGTCTAAAGTTTCAGTTCAAACTAAAATTAAATTAAACTAAAATAAATGAAAGTTAAATTAAAAAGAATCGATTCAGTCGCTTCATTCACTTTAAGCCCTTGGATCAGGCTCCGCCCCCTTCCTCATAATTAAAGCTCCAATCAGAACAATCCAAACAGAGCAGGCTGGTCCTCGTCCTTCGAGCTGGAATCTTCACAGGAAACTCACCACAAACGGCTCCTTGTGTTTGAAAGAATAATGCACTTCTGACCCGAATCGCCCGTAGTTTTCACAGAACGTGTCCGAGATCCATTTTAAAATGTTTCTTTGGAAAAAACTAAAAAACATCTAAAAGCAACTAAAGCATGACTAAAAGCATCTAAAAGCAACTAAAAGCGACTAAAAGGCAACTAAAAGGCAAATAAAAGCAACTACAAGCAACTAAAACGTGACTAAAAGCAACTAAAACGCATTTAACAGTGTTTAAAACGTGACTAAAAGAGACTAAAATACGACTAAAGCGACAAACCATGACTAAAAAGGTTCTGAAACACATTATTTTATCAGTTTGTCAGTTCATGTTTCAGTTCTCCTGGCTGTGTTTGAAACGCCAACTTTGAACAGGATCCTTTCATTAAAACAAACCACAATAAAAGCAGCCTTTCATCGACGGTGAGAGAACGAAGGACTCACGGCGTAGTTGTCGGCCACGCTGAACACCGTCAGGACTTTGTTCTCGTCCAGCGCCGCCAGGAACGATCCGTCGGGTGAAAATCCCAGGTCCGTGACTTTGGCCTTGGCCTCGAGGACCTGGTTCTGTCGAGTCAAAGTGGAGCCTCCCACAGAGAACAGGTGGATCTTACCCTCCTGAAACACAAACACCTGGATCTTACCCTCCTGAAACACAAACACCTGGATCTTACCCTCCTGAAACACAAACATCCGGATCTTACCCTCCTGAAACACAAACATCCGGATCTTACCCTCCTGAAACACAAACCCCTGGATCTTACCCTCCTGAAACACAAACAGGTGGATCTTACCCTCCTGAAACACAAACCCCTGGATCTTACCCTCCTGAAACTCAAACAGGTGGATCTTACCCTCCTGAAACACAAACCCCTGGATCTTACCCTCCTGAAACTCAAACACCTGGATCTCACCCTCCTGAAACACAAATACCTGGATCTCACCCTCCTGAAACACAAACACCTGGATCTTACCCTCCTGAAACACAAACAGGTGGATCTTACCCTCCTGAAACACAAACAGGTGGATCTTACCCTGCTGAAACACAAACACCTGGATCTTACCCTCCTGAAACTCAAACAGGTGGATCTTACCCTGCTGAAACACAAACACCTGGATCTTACCCTCCTGAAACTCAAACAGGTGGATCTTACCCTCCTGAAACACAAACACCTGGATCTTACCCTCCTGAAACACAAACAGGTGGATCTTACCTTCCTGAAACTCAAACACCTGGATCTTACCCTCCTGAAACACAAACACCTGGATCTTACCCTCCTGAAACACAAACAGGTGGATCTTACCCTCCTGAAACACAAACAGGTGGATCTTACCCTCCTGAAACACAAACAGGTGGATCTTACCCTCCTGAAACACAAACAGGTGGATCTTACCCTCCTGAAACACAAACAGGTGGATCTTACCCTCCTGAAACACAAACAGGTGGATCTTACCCTCCTGAAACACAAACACCTGGATCTTACCCTCCTGAAACACAAACAGGTGGATCTTACCCTCCTGAAACACAAACAGGTGGATCTTACCCTCCTGAAACACAAACAGGTGGATCTTACCCTCCTGAAACACAAACCCCTGGATCTTACCCTCCTGAAACACAAACAGGTGGATCTTACCCTCCTGAAACACAAACAACTGGATCTCACCCTCCTGAAACTCAAACCCCTGGATCTTACCCTCCTGAAACACAAACACCTGGATCTCACCCTCCTGAAACTCAAACACCTGGATCTTACCCTCCTGAAACACAAACAGGTGGATCTTACCCTCCTGAAACACAAACACCTGGATCTTACCCTCCTGAAACACAAACACCTGGATCTTACCCTCCTGAAACACAAACACCTGGATCTTACCCTCCTGAAACACAAACACCTGGATCTTACCCTCCTGAAACACAAACAGGTGGATCTTACCCTCCTGAAACACAAACACCTGGATCTTACCCTCCTGAAACACAAACAGGTGGATCTTACCCTCCTGAAACACAAACACCTGGATCTCACCCTCCTGAAACACAAACACCTGGATCTTACCCTCCTGAAACACAAACACCTGGATCTTACCCTCCTGAAACACAAACACCTGGATCTTACCCTCCTGAAACACAAACACCTGGATCTTACCCTCCTGAAACACAAACACCTGGATCTTACCCTCCTGAAACACAAACAGGTGGATCTTACCCTCCTGAAACACAAACACCTGGATCTCACCCACCTGAAACACAAACACCTGGATCTTACCCTCCTGAAACACAAACACCTGGCTCTTACCCTCCTGAAACACAAACACCTGGATCTTACCCTCCTGAAACACAAACACCTGGATCTTACCCTCCTGAAACTCAAACCCCTGGATCTTACCCTCCTGAAACACAAACACCTGGATCTTACCCTCCTGAAACACAAACAGGTGGATCTTACCCTCCTGAAACACAAACAGGTGGATCTTACCCTCCTGAAACACAAACAGGTGGATCTTACCCTCCTGAAACACAAACAGGTGGATCTTACCCTCCTGAAACACAAACACCTGGATCTTACCCTCCTGAAACACAAACAGGTGGATCTTACCCTCCTGAAACACAAACAGGTGGATCTTACCCTCCTGAAACACAAACAGGTGGATCTTACCCTCCTGAAACACAAACAGGTGGATCTTACCCTCCTGAAACTCAAACCCCTGGATCTTACCCTCCTGAAATACAAACACCTGGATCTTGCCCTCCTGAAACACAAACACCTGGATCTTACCCTCCTGAAACACAAACACCTGGATCTTACCCTCCTGAAACACAAACACCTGGATCTTACCCTCCTGAAACACAAACAGGTGGATCTTACCCTCCTGAAACACAAACACCTGGATCTCACCCTCCTGAAACACAAACACCTGGATCTTACCCTCCTGAAACACAAACAGGTGGATCTCACCCTCCTGAAACACAAACACCTGGATCTAACCCTCCTGAAACACAAACACCTGGATCTAACCCTCCTGAAACACAAACACCTGGATCTTACCCTCCTGAAACACAAACACCTGGATCTTACCCTCCTGAAACACAAACACCTGGATCTTACCCTCCTGAAACACAAACAGGTGGATCTTACCCTCCTGAAACACAAACAGGTGGATCTTACCCTCCTGAAACACAAACAGGTGGATCTTACCCTCCTGAAACACAAACACCTGGATCTTACCCTCCTGAAACACAAACAGGTGGATCTTACCCTCCTGAAACACAAACAGGTGGATCTTACCCTCCTGAAACACAAACAGGTGGATCTTACCCTCCTGAAACACAAACAGGTGGATCTTACCCTCCTGAAACTCAAACCCCTGGATCTTACCCTCCTGAAATACAAACACCTGGATCTTGCCCTCCTGAAACACAAACACCTGGATCTCACCCTCCTGAAACACAAACACCTGGATCTTACCCTCCTGAAACACAAACACCTGGATCTTACCCTCCTGAAACACAAACAGGTGGATCTTACCCTCCTGAAACACAAACACCTGGATCTCACCCTCCTGAAACACAAACACCTGGATCTTACCCTCCTGAAACACAAACACCTGGATCTTACCCTCCTGAAACACAAACAGGTGGATCTTACCCTCCTGAAACACAAACACCTGGATCTTACCCTCCTGAAACACAAACCCCTGGATCTTTCTTTCTTCTTCTGATAAACGTTTTGTTTCAGGGGGTAAGAATGTTCATCAAGTGAGACACAGGTGAACAGGGAAAAAATCCTAAATTCAAAGATATCAATCTTAAACTTCCCCTGTAGTTTATTGAAGGGAAAAAAAAAGTATTTTCAGTTTTTAAGTTTTTCATGTCATGTTTTCAAGGCAATTTCTGTAAAAAAAATGAATAAATGTAAAAACAGCCAAAAATCTTTGGGACATTTAAATCTCAAAAATGGACTGAACCAGGTTTAAATTTCTTGGTTCATTTTGTAACATATTTTATAAAAATGTACAGAGGGGATTTGGATTTATTATTTAGTTTTTAAGTAAACTAGATTGGACTGAAATTGTCCTAAAATGCACATTTCGCTTCATTTATTTGACATAAAACTTCAATAAATCAGTTTTAGGATCAGACGTCCGTTTGGTCTAAATCTTGAGTCCAGATTGTACAGTTTGGAGTGGGATCTACTTGGACACTTGACTCATGAAAGTCGAGATGTTGAGAGAGCCAACTGACCAAAACACACCAAAAAAAAAAAAAAAAAAAAAAAAAAAAAAAAACAGTTTTGCCTGTGTCGTCTCGCATTAATTAAGTGTTAAGCGGCTCCTGTCCCGGGCCCCTGAGTGCGGGCGGAGGACACAGGAGTCCGTCCTCTCCAGGGCCGAAGGGTCGCTCCTGCTCCGGGGGTTAACTCTGTTCTGGTGTTATTTTGCATTAAAGCCCCCTGATAACCCCCTCACTAACCCCCCATCACCCTCACCAGGCGCGGGACGATACTGAAATGTTGCGTCACAATTATCACGGCCAAAATAATTGCGATTAACGATAATATCACAAGAGTTATTAAAATTGCTGACAGTTTGAAAATGTGACATATAAAGACATTACTTTCTAATTATAAATCACTTTTGACATATTTGCACTTTATTATACGTGAAAACGATCCAGAGGAGAACATAAAGGGTGAGTTACTTTTTTTCTGCACAATCTGGTGACAAAATGGCGATTATCTTTGTTGGCGATTATCACGATTATACAAAATGTAGCACAAACGATTGTCTTCTCTCTTTATCACGATAAACGATGATATTATTGTTTATTGCCCCATCCCTAGTCCTCACTCAGGCCACACCCCCCGCTCACTCCCACACAGTGTCCCTCGCTCATGCGCCCGATGTCCCACACAGAGCCCTCTGCAAACAGGAGCTGGACACATCAACACAACACTGTGGTCGTCGTTTGTGCGTCAGACATTCATTTCATTCATTCATTCATTCATTTTCTACCGCTTATTCCCGTTGGGGGTCGCGGGTGACTGGAGCCTGTCCCAGTGACTTTGGGCCTTAGGCGGGGTACACCCTGGACAGTGGCCAACTCATCGCAGCAAACACAGAGACAAGGACAGACAACCATTCACTCTCACATTCACACACTATGGACAATTTAGAGTTTCCAATTAACCTCCACAGTCATGTCTTTGGACGGTGGGAGGAGCCAGAGAACCTGGAGAGAACCCACGGTAACACGGGGAGGACATGCAGACTCCACCCAGAGAGAGCGTGTGATGTTGGGGTGGTCCGGGATTCAAACCCACGATCTCCTTATTGAGAGGCAGAAGCTCTAGCCGCTCTGCCACCGTGCACCCGTCAGACAATCGTCAGTGAAAGCACAAACGGACACAGATCAAGTGCTAAAGGGTTTAAATAAAACAATCAGCATCATGAATTCCCAGAGCAGCAGTGGTTCAGAGTGGCCTTCCCTTCTGTTAAACGGCGTTCCAGTTCCACTCACCGCGTCTCCCACAGCAGCGGTGGCGCCCCCTGGCTGCAGAGCTCCCACCTCAGGCTCGAAGTCCAGGCCGTCCAGAGTGAACACCTTCTTCTTGTCCTTCAGCAAAACAATCTACGGCACAGAAACCGGAGCAGGTCATGGGACGGAACAAAACTCAACCTGGGAACGAGCTTCAGGGACAAAACACACGACCAACGTCAAGAGCATTCGCAGACCTCAGATCCATCTGGAGCAGCAGAGGCTCAGTATTTATCGTGCATGTTTTCAGTTTGTTTTTTGATAAGATTTGACCTTTGACAGAGAGAAATGACCTACTTTTAAGACCCATTCTTGACTTCAACTAAATTACAAAAGTGTTTGATTGCGCGGTTTGTTTTTTTATGAGACAGCACAGTTTTTAGGAGATTCTTCTGTTGTCAGTGGCATAAAGTGGTCTCAATATTATTGTTTATCGTGATATTTTCTTTAGAAACAGATCGTACTTCAACATTTGTTACTGTGACAGATCCATCGTATGAACCGTGAGGATTTAAAAGGAAAAATATGCATTTTTGTTTTGTTTTCAGCCTTTAAACGTGCTCTTGAGGACCTTTAATTTGCCATTTCATGTTTTGAGAAAAAATAAAAATAATGAAAGTTTTTCTCATCAGTCTGGAATGACACAGAGTGCATCCAGCCAGTAGATGGCGCCAGGTGCTTTCAGAATTTAGCTGCATTATCTCTGGGCGACACGCTATTATCAAGCAGCAGCAGCAATGATCGTGTTTAGACGGAAGAAATTCTCAGAACGAGTCTGTGATGATTTAAACCAGGCCCGGGGGCCAAATGCAGCTCTCAGACCAATTTTTCTCGGCCCTCAGGCGTCCTGGAGAATTGGCCCACATTGTACTTTTCACGGCAAATTTCAGATTTTCTACTTTTCTAACCTAAATAACTAACATTTTGGTGCAACACTGACCTGATATTGAGACACTGAGACTGAATGTAGATGTGGTGGCACTTAAAACATCAGATAAATGCTGATTAAAACAAAAAAATCCACGATTGATTTGTGGCCCTATCTTGTGGTCTATCTTTCAATATGCGGCCCTCGATGGAGAAAGTTTGGACACCCCTGATTTAAGGACTAAAAACAACAGAAGATTCTCGGATAATTGACGTAGATGATCTGAAAATACGTCCCGGACAGAAGGAGCTCAGCAGGAAGTGTGTCTGGCACTCAGAGGGAGAGGATTTTCTGATGAACGTTCCTCAAAACAGCGTGAATGCAGCTGAACGCTACTCCAGGTGTGTTTGTGATGAAGGACATGGTTAGAACAGGATTAAAACAAAGTGATGGAGGCAGAACATGTAAAGCCGACCTGTCCGATGCAGACGGCCAGAGAGAATCCTCCGGAGGAAACGCTCACGCTCTTGGGCTGGAAGTCCATCTTCAGCACGTCGCCGCTGAAACAGAACACACACCTGAGCAACGCCTCGCACCTGACGGAAGCAGGTCCGGTCCTGTCTCTGCGTTCTCTCACACTGTTCCAGACACAACACGTCACGGCACTGAGGCCAAACACCTGACCTGTGTAATCAGATCCTCTGCCTGGAGGAACTCTCTCTCACTAGATGAACTGTTCCTCATGTGCCTGGAGGAACTCTCTACACTAGATGAACTGTTCCTCATGTGCCTGGAGGAACTCTCTCTCACTAGATTAACTGTTCCTCATGTGCCTGGAGGAACTCTCTACACTAGATTAACTGTTCCTCATGCACCTGGAGGAACTCTCTCACACTAATTCCTCGTCTGCCTGGAGGAACTCTCTCTACACTAGATGAACTGTTCCTCGTGTGCCTGGAGGAACTCTCTACACTAGATTAACTGTTCCTCGTGTGCCTGGAGGAACTCTCTCTACACTAGATGAACTATTCCTCATGTGCCTGGAGGAACTCTCTACACTAGATTAACTGTTCCTCATGCGCCTGGAGGAACTCTCTCTCACTAGATGAACTGTTCCTCGTGTGCCTGGAGGAACTCTCTACACTAGATTAACTGTTCCTCATGCGCCTGGAGGAACTCTCCTACACTAGACGAACTGTTCCTCATGTGCCTGGAGGAACTCTCTCTACACTAGATGAATGGTTCCTCATGTGCCTGGAGGAACTCTCTACACTAGATGAACTGTTCCTCGTTTGCCTGGAGGAACTCTCTCTACACTAGATGAACTGTTCCTCATGAACCTGTAGGAACTCTCTCACACTAATTCCTCGTCTGCCTGGAGGAACTCTCTCTACACTAGATGAACTGTTCCTTGTGTGCCTGGAGGAACTCTCTACACTAGATTAACTGTTCCTCGTGTGCCTGGAAGAACTCTCTCTCCACTAGATGAACTGTTCCTCATGTGCCTGGAGGAACTCTCTACACTAGATTAACTGTTCTCTCTCTACACTAGATGAACTGTTCCTTGTCTGCCTGGAGGAACTCTCTACACTAGATGAACTGTTCCTCGTGTGCCTGGAAGAACTCTCTCTCCACTAGATGAACTGTTCCTCATGTGCCTGGAGGAACTCTCTCTACACTAGATGAACTGTTCCTTGTCTGTCTGGAGGAACTCACACAGTGTCGTCCATCCTGCAGTAGTAGTAGTAACAGTAGTCATGTAGTAGTAGAAGCAGTGGTCGTCGTCATGTAGTCGCAGTAGTGGTAGCAGTAGTATCAGTAGTAGTATCAGTAGTAGAAGTAGTAGCAGTAGTAGCAGTAGTAGTCATAGTAGCAGTACCTGTACTCCTTGCTCTTGGTCGGGATGAACCTCACGGTGTCGTCCATGCTGCAGGTCACCAGGTCGTTGTTCTCGTTGACGGCCATCCGTGACACCAGGTTTGTGTGTCCTTTTCCAGAGAAACACTGGGTCTCTCCACTGTCACTGTCCCAGCGCGGTACGACAGGCGTCAAGGACAGAACCGGGACCCAACCATGACTGAACCAGGGCCCAACCAGGAATAAACCAGGGCCCAACCAGGAATAAACCAGGGCCCAACCAGGAATAAACCAGGGCCCAACCAAGACTGAACCAGGGCCCAAACAGGAATGAACCAGGGCCGAACCAGGAATAAACCAGGGCCGAACCAAGACTGAACCAGGGCCCAACCAGGAATAAACCAGGGCCCAACCAAGACTCAACCAGGGATAAACCAAGATTAAACCAGGGCCAAACCAGAGTCGAACCAGGAATAAACCAAGATTAAACCAGGGATAAACCAGGGCCCAACCAAGATTAAACCAAGGCCAAACCAGAGTCAAACCAGGAAAAAACCAAGATTAAACCAGGAGTAAACCAGGGCCGAACCGGGACCCAACCAAGACTGAACCATGGATAAACCAGGGCCCAACCAGGAAGGAACCAGGGCCGAACCAAGATTAAACCAGGGCCAAACCAGAGTCGAACCAGGAATAAACCAAGATTAAACCAGGAATGAACCAGGGCCGAAACCAAGATTAAACCAGGGCCGAACCAGGAATGAACCAGGACCCAACCAAGATTAAACCACAAACAAGATATAAAATACTTTCTACATGTTTGGCAGATGGTTGAGGGCCGGATTTGGCCCCTGGGCCTTAAATTGAATAGCCCTGCATTAGAGGCTCGTGTTGAGGGTGCACTTTAATGATTTATGTTATATTTATGCTTAAACAGTAGGGTTCGGTCGAATGCAATTTCTAAACGACCCCAGGAGCTTTAACATCTGAGAGAAACTGAAATAAAACTGAAACTAATCCAAGAAGAGTTAAAAATACATGACTCAAACTAAAATGACCATCTAAATTAGATTTTAAGATAATGAGGGCTTAAAAGTAAGTAGTATTTATGTTCTTTTGAGTACATTTTGATGCCAATGGAACAAGCATTCAATGTGTTGTTTTACTTGAAACAAAAAAACACCTGCTTTTTGTAACTTAAAATTAGCGCTGCTCGATTATGACAAAAATTATCACTATTATTTTGAACAATTACTTCTATATTGCCAAACTGATTCTGTATTTAAATATAAATTCAATATATTTTATCAGTAATGTTTCAGAAAAGTGCATTTGCTCCAGGTTTTGAGGCAAAGGGCTTAATTGATTGTATATTCAATTACAAAAAGTTGTGTATATAATCGGGAGTTTAATTATTACTCTTTACAATTAATTGCAAAGTCCTTCTTAAAATTAGAAGTAAACTACTATTACACTTGAAATAAAAACAAAACTAACTTGTTCCGTTGGCAAATCCTATTTTAAGAAGTCAAAATATACTAAAATCAAGATAAATACTACTTAATTCAATCACCATTTAACTCATTATCCTATTTGAGAGTGTCCCTTTATCCGGTGTACTGCCAAATACTGCGACTCGTCCCACAAAGAGCACGTCTTTCCACCCCAAAGGAACACGAGTGATGCCTGTGGGGAGCGTTAAAGGATATTGATGTGTCCGTCGTGGCTGCCGGAGTAAATGTAGGACCTGCCGTCTCCTTTGTGAACCGTCAGACACTGGATGGACTTCGTGTGGCCCTGAGGAAGAAAAGACAGTTCAGCGGCGCGTTTGGAAACTGGAGACACCCACAAATATCGTTTAAAGTGACAGGTTTTTATGTTTTTTCTAATTCTGGTGTATTGTGACATGTTGTAAATATGAATTAATCAATCAGTCTGTTTGTGGAGACAAATTCATGAAAATCTGTTGAAAATCACAAGTAAACAAACTGATGACATCACACCGGGGAGACGAAGGTTATCATAATTTAGACAAAAGAAACTACTCTTTAAACATTGATTCAACAAAATAAAGACGATCAAATATATTTTTATCTGTGAAATAAAAAAAATAAATAAATAAGAGAAATTAGATGAGTTTTGGCCCAGAGTACAGTGTGGCTGCGTCTTTTTTTTTTTTAAATACCATATAGTACACAAAGCCTCACACAAGAGACACGACAACACACAGATGCACTGATGCTTATTTACATACAGTTTACACATCCTGGATGGTCATAAAATTGATGCCCAGAAATCCACCGATAAAGACCATCATCAGGTGTCAGGACGCCCACCTCAATGAGCCCCATAGACCGTAAAACACTGGACGTCCAGAGCTGCTGCTGCCGCGTCCCAAACAGGAAGTGACCAAACAGGAAGTGACCAAACAGGAAGTGACCCTGGAGTCTGTTCTGGCTCCACTTTAGCCGCTATAACTGCTAGCCACGATTGGCTTCATTTGGCCAGAACCAGACCCTCCCAAATACTTCGGTATGGACCCGATTCAACCATCGTGGTCGCGTCTTAATTTCCCAGTGTGATGTCATCATTTACAACCAGGAAGTGTAATTAAAACATAATTGGTAAACCGGGATAAAATGTGTAAAGAATATTCATGCCAACTGCATTTTAGTGAAAAGAGTAGTTCCACCCGTCACTCTGTCTCTCACCTGGAGCACTCCGATTGGCCGTGTCTCTCACCTGGAGCACTCTGATTGGCCGTGTGTCTCTCACCTGGAGCACTCTGATTGGCCGTGTGTCTCTCACCTGGAGCACTCCGATTGGCCGCGTGTCTCTCACCTGGAGCACTCCGATTGGCCGCGTGTCTCTCACCTGGAGCGCTCCGATTGGCCGCGTGTCTCTCACCTGGAGCACTCCGATTGGCCGCGTGTCTCTCACCTGGAGCACTCCGATTGGCCGCGTGTCTCACCTGGAGCACTCCGATTGGCCGTGTGTCTCTCACCTGGAGCACTCTGATTGGCCGTGTGTCTCTCACCTGGAGCACTCTGATTGGCCGTGTCTCTCACCTGGAGCACTCCGATTGGCCGCGTCTCTCACCTGGAGCGCTCCGATTGGCCGTGTCTCTCACCTGGAGCACTCCGATTGGCCGTGTCTCTCACCTGGAGCACTCCGATTGGCCGTGTCTCTCACCTGGAGCACTCAGATTGGCCGTGTCTCTCACCTGGAGCACTCCTATTGGCCGTGTCTCTCACCTGGAGCACTCCTATTGGCCGTGTCTCTCACCTGGAGCGCTCCGATTGGCCGTGTCTCTCACCTGGAGCGCTCCGATTGGCCGTGTGTCTCTCACCTGGAGCACTCTGATTGGCCGTGTGTCTCTCACCTGGAGCACTCTGATTGGCCGTGTGTCTCTCACCTGGAGCACTCTGATTGGCCGTGTGTCTCTCACCTGGAGCACTCTGATTGGCCGTGTGTCTCTCACCTGGAGCACTCCGATTGGCCGTGTGTCTCTCACCTGGAGCACTCTGATTGGCCGCGTCTCTCACCTGGAGCACTCTGATTGGCCGCGTCTCTCACCTGGAGCACTCCGATTGGCCGCGTCTCTCACCTGGAGCACTCCGATTGGCCGCGTCTCTCACCTGGAGCACTCCGATTGGCCGCGTCTCTCACCTGGAGCACTCAGATTGGCCGCGTCTCTCACCTGGAGCACCCTGATTGGCCGTGTGTCTCTCACCTGGAGCGCTCCGATTGGCTGTGTCTCTCACCTGGAGCACTCCGATTGGCCGTGTCTCTCACCTGGAGCACTCTGATTGGCCGTGTCTCTCACCTGGAGCACTCTGATTGGCCGTGTCTCTCACCTGGAGCACTCTGATTGGCCGCGTCTCTCACCTGGAGCACCCTGATTGGCCGTGTCTCTCACCTGGAGCACTCTGATTGGCCACATCTCTCACCTGGAGCACTCTGATTGACCGTGTCTCTCACCTGGAGCACTCTGATTGGCCGTGTCTCTCACCTGGAGCACTCTGATTGGCCACATCTCTCACCTGGAGCACTCTGATTGGCCACATCTCTCACCTGGAGCACTCTGATTGGCCACATCTCTCACCTGGAGCACTCTGATTGGCCGTGTCTCTCACCTGGAGCACTCTGATTGGCCGTGTGTCTCTCACCTGGAGCACTCTGATTGGCCACATCTCTCACCTGGAGCACTCTGATTGGCCGCGTGTCTCTCACCTGGAGCGCTCCGATTGGCCGTGTGTCTCTCACCTGGAGCACTCTGATTGGCCACATCTCTCACCTGGAGCACTCTGATTGGCCGTGTCTCTCACCTGGAGCACTCTGATTGGCCGTGTCTCTCACCTGGAGCACTCTGATTGGCCGTGTGTCTCTCACCTGGAGCACTCTGATTGGCCGTGTGTCTCTCACCTGGAGCACTCTGATTGGCCACATCTCTCACCTGGAGCACTCTGATTGGCCGCTGGGGGCTGTTCTTGTCCAGGTAGTTGATGTTTCCGCTCAGAGAAACGCTCAGGAGGTGATCGTTCTGCCACAGACACCCGAGCTGCTGATCCCCGACCTCTGACCCCAGAGTGAACGTGGTGACGGTCGAGCCGCTGCCCACGTCCCACAGCTTCACCGTCCGGTCGCCCGACGCCGAGATGAGCTGAGAGCTGTCCGGGCTCCAGCTCAACTAAGAGAGAGAAGAGAGACACTAGTGAGAAACAAGTAAGAAGAGAAACGAGTTAGAGAAGAGAGAGATGAGAAGAGTTAGAAGAGAAGAGAGAGGATGAAGAGATGAGCCGAGAGCTGTCCGGGCTCCAGCTCAACTAAGAGAGAGAAGAGAGACACTAGTGAGAAACAAGTAAGAAGAGAAACGAGTTAGAGAAGAGAGAGATGAAAGAAGTGTTAGAGGAGAAGAGAGAGGATGAAGAGATGAGCCGAGAGCTGTCGATGCTCAAGCTCAACTAAAGAGAAGAGAGAAACAAGTGAAGAAGAGGAGAGGACGACGACGTCTAGTTAAGATGAGAGTTGTCGGGGCTCCAGCTCAACTAGAACAAGAGAGAAAAGAGAAACAAGTGAGAGAAGAGAAACGAGTTAGAGAGGAGAGAGATGAAAGAAGTGTTAGAGGAGAAGAGAGAGGATGAAGAGATGAGCCGAGAGCTGTCGATGCTCAAGCGCAACTAAAGAGAAGAGAGAAACAAGTGAGAAGAGAGAAACAAGTGAGAAGAGAGAAATAAGTTAGAGGAGAGAGATGAAAAGAGTTAAAAGAGAAGAGAGGATGAAGAGATGAGCTGAGAGCTGTCCGGGCTCCAGCTCAACTAAGAGAGAGAAGAGAGACACTAGTGAGAAACCAGTAAGAAGAGAAACGAGTTAGAGAGGAGAGAGATGAAAGAAGTGTTAGAGGAGAAGAAAGAGGATGAAGAGATGAGCTGAGAGCTGTCCGGGCTCCAGCTCAACTACGAAAAAACAAAGAAATTCGTAAGAAGAGGAGAGAGGACGACGTCAAGATAAGATGAGAGTTGTCGGGGCTCCAGCTCAACTAGAACAAGAGAGAAAAGAGAAACAAGTGAGAGAAGAGAAACGAGTTAGAGAGAAGAGAGATGAAAGAAGTGTTAGAGGAGAAGAGAGAGGATGAAGACATGAGCCGAGAGCTGTTGATGCTCAAGCTCAACTAGAGAGAAGAGAGAAACAAGTGAGAAGAGAGAAACAAGTTAGAGAGCTGTCAAGGCTCCAGCTCAGCTATGAGAGAGAGAAGAGAGAAACGAGTTAGAGAGAAGAGTGAGAGAGGAAGGAGGACGAGGCAGAGATGGAGAGAAACGAGTAAGAGGATAGTAAAGTGAGAAGTTTGTAAGGAGAAGAGAGAAACGAGTTTAAGACGCAGAGCTCAACAACGAGAGAAGTGTATTAGAAGAGACGAGAGAAATGAGTGAGAGAAGAGAGAGGATGAAGAGATGGGCAGTCAGGGCTCCAGCTCAACTACGAGAGAGAGAAGGGGGGAAACAAGTACGAAAAGACAAGAGAAACGAGTTTGAGAGAAGAGAGAGAGACGCAGAGATGAGCTGAGACCTGTCAGAGCTCAAGGTCCACAACGAGAGAAGAGAAGCACATTAGAAGAGACGAGAGAAACGAGTTAGAGAGGAGAGAGGATGAAAGAAGAGTTAGAAGAGAGGATGAAGAGATGAGCTGAGAGCTGTCGGGACTCCAGCTCAACTACGAAAAAACAAAGAAATCCGTAAGAAGAGGAGAGAGGACAATCCCGACATAAGCTGAGAGTTGTCGGGGCTCCAGCTCAACTAGAGAGAGAGAAGAGAGAAACAAGTGAGAGAAAAGAAACCAGTTAGAGGGGAGAGAGAAGAAAGAGGAGTTAGAAGAGAAGAGAGGATGCTGGAGAGCTGTCAGGGCTCAAGCTCAACTATGAGAGAGAGAAGAGAGAGAAAAGAGTAACAAGAGGCGAGAAAAACAAGTCAGAGAGAAGAGTTAGACACGCAGACATGAGCTGAGAACTGTCAGAGGTAAAGGTCAACACCGAGAGAAGAGAAGCGCGTTAGAAGAGACGAGAGAAACGAGTTAGAGAGGATGAAGAGATGAGCTGAGAGCTGTCGGGGCACCAGCTCAAAGAGAGAAACAAGTACGAAGATGCAGTGAGAAGTGTGTAAGAAGAGCAGAGAGAAACAAGTTAGAGAGCTGAGAGCTGCCGGGGCTCCAGCTCAACTGAAGAGAGACGAGAGAAACGAGTACGAAAAGACGAGAGATAAAAGTTAGAGAGAGGAGTTTGAGAGAGAGGGAGGAAGAAGGACGATGCAGAGATGACCTGAGAGACCCGAGTAACAGGACAGTGAAGTCTGTAAGAAGAGAAGAGAGAAAGAATAAGGACGAGGCAGAGATGAAGAGAGAGACCTGAGTAACAGGACAGTGAAGTCTGTAAGAAGAGAAGAGAGAAAGAATAAGGACGAGGCAGAGATGAAGAGAGAAATGAGTAAGAGGATAGAAAAGTGAAAAGTTTGTAAGAGGAGAAGAGAGAAAGAAGTTAGAGACGCAGAGATGAACAGAGAGCTTTGGCGCTCCAGCTCAAACACAAAAGAAACGAGGCAGACGAGAGAGAGACGAGGACGACGGGTTTACACAAAGTGCTCGGCGTCATTAAGCTGCGCACACACAGACTCCAAACACACGCAAACTCCAAACACACACACACAACACACACACACTCCAAACACACACACACTCCAAACACACACACACTCCAAACACACACACACTCCAAACACACACACACTCCAAACACACACACACTCCAAACACACACTCCAAACACACACAAACTCCAAACACACACTCCAAACACACACTCCAAACACACACTCCAAACACACACAAACTCCAAACACACACAAACTCCAAACGCACACAAACTCCAAACGCACACAAACTCCAAACGCACACAAACTCCAAACGCACACAAACTCCAAACGCACACAAACCCCAAACGCACACAAACCCCAAACGCACACAAACCCCAAACACACACAAACTCCAAACACACGCAAACTCCAAACGCACACAAACTCCAAACGCACACAAACCCCAAACACACGCAAACTCCAAACACACAAACTCCAAACACACAAACTCCAAACACACAAACTCCAAACACAGGCTCAGATCGTCGTGTTTGAAGGTCTGGGTGATAAAAATCGCATCCTGAGCTCGTCCCTGTGACAATCTGCTATTTTTGTGAAATCTTCATATCGTGATTCACTGTTTGTGTCTTTAATGCAGCTGTCTGTTCAAACACACTTTTTCTCCTGTTGTTTAGCCTCTGAAGCCTCTGAGCAGATGACTTTATTTACCTCTTAAAGGCCAGAGCTGCACAATTAAACCAAAACCAAATCAACAAAATGTCTTGCTTTGATCTGAATAAAAACTGCCAACACGATACTTTGGATTTGTACAAACGTGTTATACTCGTACAAAAACACGCCTACAAACGACTAAGATGCAACTAAAACGGCAAAGACGCGACTAAACGTGACAAAGAAATGACAGAACTATGACAAACACAACTGAGCGTGACAAAAACACAACTAAAAGCGATAAAAATTTGAACAGAATCAAGCATCT
This sequence comes from Rhinogobius similis, assembly GCA_019453435.1. Taxonomy (NCBI): domain Eukaryota; kingdom Metazoa; phylum Chordata; class Actinopteri; order Gobiiformes; family Gobiidae; genus Rhinogobius; species Rhinogobius similis. The sequence continues at coordinate 29,843,681 of CM033623.1, read as the reverse complement.
AATCGCCATTGCACTGGTCAGGAAAGAAAACCCCAACACAATTAGATATTTATTAAAGGCAATAGAAAAATACAAAGTGAACAAAATGAGCGAAGTCATGATCTGGTCCCAATATATGGTGATCATTTTTGGCCGTATATATATTCTTTTGGATTTCTTACATATTCTTGTGGATTGGTGTGATCTGCCCGTTCTTTACTCGTGCTCTGTGTTTGTTTTTACGATGAGGAGAACTTACTGTCCAACTGGGAAGATGAAGAGAGCGTGAATGCACCGACACAACACACTTTGCCTTCAGAACAAACAGGCGAGCTTAAATATACTCGACTTTAAGATTAAGTAACCAACTCGGAGTCGCTCTGAGGCACATTCAAATGAGAGCAGAGCGACATTTGAATGGAGCAGGAGCTTTGACACAGACGGAGCAAACACAGCCCCGAGATACACAAGACTCTGAGCTGTTTCTGACTAAAGGGAGAGGACAGTCACTTATTTATTGTACAACGCGCTGTTATTTAGGGCTGCGGTCGACTAAAGGCTGCCCTATCCACCGATTAACCGACTAATTAATCGTGTGGCAAAAATATGAAGAATCGTCTGTGTCTGACCAGACCTGCTCTGGAGTTGAAGAAAAATAACAATTTAAACAGAAAAGTACAAGGGAATAGTGTATTTATATGTTAGATGTACAGTCTATAAATTAAACTCACGATTCACTCCAAAATCTTCAGCTAACTCACTCCATATCTTCACTTTTTTGTTGTTTTTTTCATTTAAAATTGAAAGAAAAGAATTGGACTAAAAAGAAAAGAAAAAAAAGTTGGTCGATGAGAACAGTGTTTCCCAACCAGGGGTACGGGGACCCCATGGGGTACGTGAGGAATTTCCAGGGGGTACTTGGATTGGTCTTAAATGAACATGAAATACACTTTTATCGCAATAAAAAAGTGTCATTAGTCGTAAATGTAGCATCTTTTTGGTGTTTGACCATAAATTAAAACAATAAATATAATAGTAATAATTGGCTATATTTGACTAGTAAATCCACTTATTTGCCCAAAACTCAAGATCTTTAATGTGAAGCAAACTTTAGGAGATACTCGAGAGAAAAAAGGTTGGGAACCAGTGAATTATAGTATCATCGACCGATTAATCGACTAAAAACTACAGCCCTGTTATTTGCTTTAAAGCAGAACTAAGTGACTTCAGCGATAGAGCTCCCCCTGCAGGTCTCTGGTGACACCAAAAGGTTTTTTCTTCTTTTTCTTCCCTTCCTTTTTACTGAAATAAGGAAGTACAATCACATACAAAATCATTTCATGTCGCCAAATATAAAAAGAGCCAGGGTTTCTTGTCTCTTCACGCAGAGACATTCAAAATACATTTACAACCAACACACGGGCTGACAAAGACTTTAATAAAGGTCAAAATGTTACTTAGTTCTACTTTAATTTGGCATAAGACCGAGTTTCCTTCTTGCAAGTGATCTGATTGGTTGTGCTCTGAGAATCAACCACAGTTTTGTGTTCACATTTTTGAATAAACGAGGCCAGCGCCGTGTTAAAGGGGCTGATTTTTGAAAAGTGACAAACTGATCTAGTCCAAGCTCCTGATGTGATAAAGTCCAGCACAGATTATTGTAAAAGCATCTGTTCAGGTGAAAATGACACACATCACTTTCTCTGGATCTGTTTATAGAGCGTTTTATTCTACGAGAAGCAGGAACTGTACCATTAACATGCTAGTGTTTGTTAGCTTTAGCGCTCTGGGCTCAGGGACTGGTGGAAAATGCTTCTAAACTTAAGGAGTGAATATTTTCAACTGGATTCGAGTTCCGTTAACTCACATCCAGTTGAAATGGTGTAACAACATAAAAACTGGGCACCATCATCGACGACTTGTTGACTTTTGAGGCTCAGGTGGACACACTTTGCATCAAGGCCCACCAACGCATGGACTTTTTTCGCAAGCTCAGGGATTTTAATGTTGACAGGACTTTAATGAGAAGGTTTTACTCATGTTTTACTGAGTCTGTTCTCACTTCCTCCTTCATTTGTTGGTTTGGACCACTGTCATTAACACATAAGAAGCACCTGCAGAGCCTCGTGGTCACATGTATGACCTCCAGGACGTCCACAGATCCTTAAAAGAGCCCCACAGACCTCCTCAGGACTCGACTTCAAGCCGCTCCCGTCCGGACGCAGATACAGAGCGCCCAAATCCAGAACTGATAGATACAGGAACCCTCTGATCCCGACCGCCATTGGAATTCTGAACCGGTCATTGTGATGTTGCATTGTTTACTGTTTTTTATCTGTTTCTTTGCTCTTTGCATGTGTGGACGTCCTGCTACTGCAAACAAACTGCTCCTTGGGGATAATAAAGATAAGCTTCAACCTTTGGGATGTGGGACTGCATTAAACAAACAACTAAAGGATTATAATCTAGACTCATTTTATTTAGATTATAACGATTTCAATGGGGCAAGAAAGAAGAGAGAAATACAGGAGTGAGTCAGCTAAAGATTAGGGAGCGAATCATCTTTTTAATCTGCCTTTTTCCAGATAAATATAGTTTCCAAGGAGTCTTCTAAATACTAAGATGTTTTGAAAGCTCTTGCCGGTTTAACGCGACAGTCCCCTTTAATCTCTGCTCAAATTCAGTTAAATTAAAGTGTGGAGCTGGGTATATTTACCGCGTAGATTCCACCGCCGTGCGCCTTGTCTCCTCCCAGAGAGCGCAGCAGCTCCCCCTTCTGGCCGTCGTACAGGAAGATCTGAAACAGTCGGGTCAAAGGGTCAGAAGAGTCCAACGATGACAGAAAATAATGTTTGTAGAGATCGACCAATAAGGGTTTTTTCAAGGCCGATGCAGATTTTTTGGAATTAGAGCAAATGATGCAGATATCCATAATTTTCACTAAATTATATTCTTTGACCTAAAATGTAAGCATCTTTTACATTCATAAAGAATATTTTGGGGGATTTTCAATATAATTAAAAGTACATTGTGCTTTTGTCTGCTGTAGAGTCGTCTGACATCCGTGGATCATTTACTTTTGATTTAACACATATTAAATCATCTAAAAAACACTTCTGTCTGCGCTTTATCCCCGAGTAAATGAGAAGGAAAAACTAATATTACATGGTAAAAACACTTGAGTTATAGCAAATCCTAATGTGTTCTTTAAAAGGAAAACTATTATGCATTTTTTGTCATTAGCCTTGAAAACATGCTCGAGTACCTTTACTTTGAACCAAACAAAAAGTTTATTATGAAATCATGAATGTTTTATATGACACGTTATTATCAAGCAGAAGCAGCAGCCGTTATCGTGTTTAGACAGAAGAAATGCTCAGAACGAGTCTGTGATGATTTAAGCACTAAAAACAGCAGAGGATTCCCGGAAATACGTCCCGGATCAAGGAGTTCAGCAGGAAGTGTGTTTGATGCTCAGAGGGAGAGCATTTTCTGACAAACATTCCTCAAAACAGCGTGAATGAAACTGAATGCTACTCCAGGTGTGTTTTTGATCAAGAACATCGTCAGAACAGGATTAAAAGTAAAAAAAAGTCTCTGCAGCAGAATGTGTCCTTTAAAAAGCAGCTCATCGTAAAAACACAAAGCTCCTGCCGGCTCCACTCTACAGGAGCTTCCCTCTTTTCTACAGGAGGACGTCGTCTGATTACTCCTCACACAATGATTTTCAAGTTTAGGTTGAATCTTTATTTTATTATATTTTATTCATTGTGTTATGTTGCACCTTACGCCGAAGCCTATGTTTGTGAATTTTGATCACTGACAAAGGCAATAAACTGTTTGATTCTGATCAGGCTCCATGAATGTCAGTTACCTATGTAGCTATTCACTTTATTCCTGAAGTTGTCGTACGTGCCGCCGTCTTGTTTCCGTTGTAGTTCACACGGAGCAGACGAGCTCAACAGAAAATAAGTTCAACTCGACTAAAAAGCCGTTTTCAGTAAATCGTTGCGTTGTGACTTGTTGTGTCTCGTGTTCATTAAACATTTTACACAAATCAATCGACTTTATGTAACATTTTAGCGTCAGACTTTTCCCTCGTTCGTCATTAGCTTTAACGGAGTTCTCGTCAAACGGAAGTGCGTTTACAACAAAAGTGCAAAAAACGGCAAAAGTGGGCGGGGAAAACGGCAAAAGTGGGCGGGGCAGAATAAGGTCAATAGTTTTAGTGTATGAAGGGCCCTTGATCCATTAAACCTGTGTTTGGTCCATAGACTGTAGATATCAGTGGACCATGTTAGCATGCTAGCCGCCGCGTTCCAAATAGGAAGCAGCTATGGAGGCTCCTGGCTCCATAAAGCCGAGCTCCATTCACTTTCTATTGGGACACTGGAGCCTTTACTCTGTAACTGTTTCTGTCAAGCTCACCATCTTGGAACTAAAACGTCTGTTTTGACTCACTCTACATGAATCGGGTGTTTTTTTTCTCGTTGGTTGTTCATAAATCAAGTTATTACAATAATAATTGACCAATCAGGTGCTTCCTTTTCCAGGGGCCGTTTTCGCTCGTGTTAGCAACAGGTTTGATTGACAGCTAGCGCCCCACGTTGCCGCCGTCTCCTTTCACTGAGGGGTGGATACCGTTAGCAACCGCGCTCCTGATTAGTCCGTGTGGTTGCCACGATACACACTCGGATTTCCAAATATGGAGTCTGGCTCCGCTTTAGCCGCTATAACTGCTAGCCGTGATGGGCTTCATTTGGCTGTAGCCAAACTCTATGGATGACGTCACAATCCCATAGTCCACTGATATCTACAGTCTATGGTTTGGTCATGAAGCCTAGTATTACCTGAAGCCTAGTATTACCTGAAACTGTGCCACAGACTCAATATGAAATGTGTAGACTTTATTTAAACAGATCTGGAAATTTATAAAACGATTTAATTTTCAGAAGAAAATGTGCATAGATACTTTAAAATAGAAGTGTGATTAATCAGATACATTTGTAAATGGTTTGACAGCACTCATTTAAACGCACCTGTCCATCAGCTCCGGCCGTGGCAAAGTGCGCTCCGTCGGGAGAGAAGCGGACGCAGTTCACAAACTGAGTGTGCTCCTGAAGACGCAGAAAACAGAGACACGTCACGTCTGAGCGACAGGGACACGTGAGCAACAGCAGGAGCGTGTCGTGACGTTACGGCGATACCTTGAGCGTGCACTTGAACTTGAAAGGCGGGCCCTCGAAGAACTCGGCCGTGGTGTCGTCGCTGCCTGTGGCGATTCTGTACGGACGCTTCTGCCTCACGTCCACGCTGTTTATGAGCTTCGAGTGTCCAGTGAGCTCGCCCACAGAGGAGCCGGAGTCCCACAGGAAGACCGAGGCGAACCTGAGGAGCAGAACCAGAGCAGAACCGGGTCAGAACCAGAGCAGAGCAAGAGAAGAACCAGAGTAGAGCAAGAGAAGAACCAGGTCAGAACCAGAGCAGAACCAGAGCAGAGCAAGAGAAGAACCAGAGAAGAACCAGAGCAGAGCAAGAGCAGAACCAGAGCAGAACCGGGTCAGAACCAGAGCAGAGCCAGAGAAGAACAAGAGAAGAACCAGAGCCAGAGCAGAGCAAGAGCAGAACCAGAGAAGAACCAGAGAAGAACCAGAGCAGAGCAAGAGAAGAACCAGAGCAGAGCAGAGCAAGAGAAGAACCAGAGCAGAGCCAGAGAAGAACCAGGTCAGAACCAGAGCAAAACCAGAGCAGAGCAAGAGAAGAATCAGAGAAGAATCAGAGAAGAATCAGAGAAGAATCAGAGAAGAATCAGAGAAGAACCAGAGCAGAGCCAGAGCAGAGCCAGAGCAGAGCAAGAGAAGAACCAGAGCAGAGCAAGAGCAGAGCCAGAGGAGAGCCAGAGCAGAGCAAGAGAAGAACCAGAGCAGAACAAGAGAAGAACCAGAGCAGAGCAAGAGCAGAACCAGAGAAGAACCAGAGCAAGAGCAGAGCAAGAGAAGAACCAGAGCAGAACCAGAGAAGAACCAGAGCAGAGCCAGAGAAGAACCAGAGAAGAACCAGAGCAGAGCCAGAGAAGAACCAGAGCAGAACCAGAGCAAAGCAAGAGAAGAACCAGAGGAGAGCCAGAGAAGAACCAGAGCAGAACCAGAGCAAAGCAAGAGAAGAACCAGAGGAGAGCCAGAGCAGAGCAAGAGAAGAACCAGAGAAGAACCAGAGAAGAACCAGAGCAGAACCAGAGGAGCAGAACCAGAGGAGAGCCAGAGGAGAACCAGAGCAGAGCCAGAGAAGAACAAGAGAAGAGCCAGAGCAGAACCGGGTCAGGACAGGGCTGGTCGATACGGTAAAAAAAAAAAAAAAATCACGATTTTCTTGAGGCCATATCACGATTCGTTTTTTTATTTGCTATAATCGAGCTGCACGATTGTGACCAGTGCGATTGCGATTTATGTTTTAATAAGATTCAGTTCACTTTTAGTCGTGTTTTAGTCAGTTGTGTTTGTCATATTTAAACGTGTCTTTGTCATTATAGTTGCGTTTTTGTCGCTTTAAGTCGTGTTTTGGTGCATTGAGTTTTGTTTGTTGTTTGTTGTGCGTTTGTCACTTTTTATTGGATTTTTATCACTTTAGGTCTCTCTTTTGTGGCTTGTTTCAAAACATGTACAGATCCAAACTACAGCTTTAGCAGCTTTTATTCAAATCAAACCAAGAAATGTTGTTGTTTGTGGAAGAAATTATTGCTGTCTTTGTTATTTGCCAGTTGCATCCATTAAAATTGTGTTTTCGTGTAGATTTGGTTTATCGTGCAGCTCTGGCCTTTAAGAGGTGAATAAAGTCATCTGCTCAGAGGCTTCAGAGGCTAAACATCAGGAGAAAAAGTGTGTTTGAACAGACAGCTGCATTAAAGACACAAACAGTCAATCATGACGCCACCATTTCACAAAAATAACTCTATATAATAATATATTCTGGCGATTTAGTTTGAAAAAGCTATATTTCATTCATGATCCGTCTGAAGTCACTGCTGCTCTGGAGGACGCTCCCGATTGATTGACGCGCCGCGAATTTCTGTAAAAGTTGAGAATTTGTCACTCTGGCGTCTGACGGCTGAACACGCCTGACGCAACAGGGCGCCGGAGGGACTTTTCTGAAGTTTTGAGCCACGCAACGAAGACGAGACTTGGCAGAGCTCTGTGGCCGCCGAGAAACAAAGGAGCAGGAAAGAGTGGCAGCAGAGACAGTTTGTGAGGCCTGTCGGTCTGCGGCGGTCGCCCCTTCAGCTGTGACCCGCCGTCCATCAAACACTCATGTCCAGCCTCATGCGTCCCGACCGCAGCCGCCTCTGGGCCAAACATCAGTTGAACTTAAGAGATCGACCAATAAGGGTTTTTTCAAGGCCAATGCTGTTTATTTGGAATTAGAGCAAATGATGCAGATATCCATCATTTTCACTAAATTGTTGTTTTAGCGTGAATTCCTGTACAGCTGAGGTCCTTCGAGTTTAATTTGGGTCGGCTACATGGACATACTTTATAGTTTTTAAATATTCTTTAGAAGTCAATAACGTGAGGTAGATTAAATAAAAACAGATTTCTCCCTGCCTGTGCCTCCCTGTTCCCTAAACCAGTGGTTCCCAACCTTTTTTGTCTCGTATATTCCCTAAACCTTGTCTCATGCTCGGAGTAACCCTTAACTTGAGTTTCAGACAAATAAATGGGTTTATTAGTTGCATATTGTAATTATTACTATTATGTTTTTTGTTTTAATTATATTTATGGTCCAAGATACTTCAAAAATATTCTAAATTAACAACTAATGACACTTATTCATCTTTTTTCTTTTAAAACCTGAACCATTCCAAGTGCCCCTGGTAACATATCAAGGGGTCCCCGCACCCCTGGCTGGGAAACACTGCCCTAACCCCCTCTGCCTTTGCGATGTGTCGTACTCACTTTCCCCGCCCCTCGCCCACCACAGCGATGCGTTTGTCGTTCGTACTCACTTTTCCCGCCCTTCGCCCACCACAGCGATGCGTTTGTCGTTCGTACTCCCTTTTCGCGCCCTTCGCCCACCACAGCGATGCGTCGTACTCACTTTCCCGCCCTTCGCCCACCACAGCGATGCGTTTGTCATTCGTCCTCACTTTCCCCGCCCTTCGCCCACCACAGCGATGCGTTTGTCGTTCGTACTCCCTTTTCGCGCCCTTCGCCCACCACAGCGATGTGTCGTACTCACTTTTCCCGCCCTTCGCCCACCACAGCGATGCGTTTGTCGTTCGTACTCACTTTTCCCGCCCTTCGCCCACCACAGCGATGCGTTTGTCGTTCGTACTCGCTTTTCCCGCCCTTCGTCCACCACAGCGATGCGTCATACTCACTTTTCCCGCCCTTCGCCCACCACAGCGATGCGTTTGTCGTTCGTACTCACTTTTCCCGCCCTTCGCCCACCACAGCGATGCGTCGTACTCACTTTTCCCGCCCTTCGCCCACCACAGCGATGCGTCGTACTCACTTTTCCCGCCCTTCGCCCACCACAGCGATGCGTCGTACTCACTTTTCCCGCCCGTCTCCCACCACAGCGATGCGTTTGTCGTTCGTACTCACTTTTCCCGCCCTTCGCCCACCACAGCGATGCGTTTGTCGTTCGTACTCACTTTTCCCGCCCTTCGCCCACCACAGCGATGCGTTTGTCGTTCGTACTCACTTTTCCCGCCCTTCGCCCACCACAGCGATGCGTCGTACTCACTTTTCCCGCCCTTCGCCCACCACAGCGATGCGTTTGTCGTTCGTACTCACTTTCCCCGCCCTTCGCCCACCACAGCGATGCGTTTGTCGTTCGTACTCACTTTCCCCGCCCTTCGCCCACCACAGCGATGCGTTTGTCGTTCGTACTCACTTTTCCCGCCCTTCGCCCACCACAGCGATGCGTCGTACTCACTTTTCCCGCCCTTCGCCCACCACAGCGATGCGTTTGTCGTTCGTACTCACTTTTCCCGCCCTTCGCCCACCACAGCGATGCGTTTGTCGTTCGTACTCGTTTTTTCCCGCCCTTCGCCCACCACAGCGATGCGTTTGTCGTTCGTACTCACTTTTCGCGCCCTTCGCCAACCACAGCGATCGTCATACTCACTTTACGCGCCCTTCGCCCACCACAGCGATGCGTCATACTCACTTTCCCCGCCCTTCGCCCACCACAGCGATGCGTTTGTCGTTCGTACTCACTTTTCCCGCCCTTCGCCCACCACAGCGATGCGTCATACTCACTTTTCCCGCCCTTCGCCCACCACAGCGATGCGTTTGTCATTCGTCCTCACTTTCCCCGCCCCTCGCCCACCACAGCGATGCGTCGTACTCACTTTTCCCGCCCTTCCCCACCACAGCGATGCGTTTGTCGTTCGTACTCACTTTTCGCGCCCTTCGCCCACCACAGCGATGCGTTTGTCGTTCGTACTCACTTTCCCCGCCCTTCGTCCACCACAGCGATGCGTCGTACTCACTTTTCCCGCCCTTCCCCACCAAAGCGATGCGTTTGTCGTTCGTACTCGTTTTTTCGCGCCCTTCGCCCACCACAGCGATGCGTCGTACTCACTTTTCCGCCCTTCTTCGCCCACCACAGCGATGCGTTTGTCGTTCGTACTCACTTTTCCCGCCCTTCGTCCACCACAGCGATGCGTCGTACTCACTTTTCCCGCCCTTCCCCACCACAGCGATGCGTTTGTCGTTCGTACTCACTTTTCGCGCCCTTCGCCCACCACAGCGATGCGTAGTACTCACTTTTCCCGCCCTTCGCCCACGACAGAGATGCATTTGTCGTTCGTACTCACTTTCCGCGCCCTTCGCCCACCACAGCGATTCGTTTGTCGTTCTTACTCACTTTCCCCGCCCTTCGTCCACCACAGCGATGCGTTTGTCGTTCGTACTCACTTTTCCGCCCTTCGCCCACCACAGCGATGCGTCGTACTCACTTTTCCGCCTCGCCCACCACAGCGATCGTTTGTCGTTCGTACTCACTTTCCCCGCCCTTCGCCCACCACAGCGATCGTTTGTCGTTCGTGCTCGTTTTCCGCCCTTCGCCCACCACAGCGATGCGTTTGTCGTTCGTACTCACTTTTCGCCCTTCGCCCACCCCAGCGATGCGTCATACTCACTTTTCCCGCCCTTCGCCCACCACAGCGATCGTCATACTCACTTTACCCGCCCTTCGCCCACCACAGCGATCGTTTGTCGTTCGTACTCACTTTTTCCCCGCTCTTCGCCCACCACAGCGATCGTCATACTCACTTTTCCGCCCTTCGCCCACCACAGCGATGCGTTTGTCATTCGTCCTCACTTTCCCCGCCCCTCGCCCACCACAGCGAGCGTGTCAGATTTACTTTTTCCCGCTTCTTCCCCACCACAGCGATGCGTTTGTCGTTCGTACTCACTTTTCGCGCCCTTCGCCCACCACAGCGATGCGTTTGTCGTTCGTACTCACTTTACCCGCCCTTCGTGCACCACAGCGAGCAAGGTCAGACTCACTTTTTCCCGCTCTTCGCCCACCACAGCGATCGTCGTCGTACTCACTTTCCCTCGCCCACCACAGCGATCGTTTCTCGTTCCGTACTCACTTTTCCCGCCCTTCGCCCACCACAGCGATGCGTATGTCTTTCGTACTCACTTTTCCGCCCTTCGCCCACCACAGCGATCGTCGTACTCACTTTTTCCGCTTCGCCCACCACAGCGATGCGTCGTACTCACTTTTCCCGCCCCTCGCCCACCACAGCGATGCGTCGTACTCACTTTTCCCGCCCTTCGCCCACCACAGCGATGCGTTTGTCGTTCGTACTCACTTTCCCCGCCCTTCGTTCACCACAGCGATGCGTTTGTCGTTCGTACTCACTTTTCCCGCCCCTCGCCCACCACAGCGATGCGTTTGTCGTTCGTACTCACTTTTCCCGCCCTTCGCCCACCACAGCGATGCGTCGTACTCACTTTTCCCGCCCTTCGCCCACCACAGCGATGCGTTTGTCGTTCGTACTCACTTTTCCCGCCCTTTGTCCACCACAGCGATGCGTCGTACTCACTTTTCCCGCCCTTCGCCCACCACAGCGATGCGTTTGTCGTTCGTACTCACTTTTCCCGCCCTTTGTCCACCACAGCGATGCGTCGTACTCACTTTTCCCGCCCTTCGCCCACCACAGCGATGCGTTTGTCGTTCGTACTCACTTTTCCCGCCCTTCGCCCACCACAGCGATGCGTTTGCTGTCCTCGGTCCACGCGATGTCCATGACTTTCCCAGAGATGGGCTGATACTCGTACTTCAGCAGATGCTCTTTCTGAGTCGTGTCCCAGATGCGCACTTTTCCCGAAGCGTCTGAAACAAAGCAGTTTTGTTCATACAACGTCAAACACAAACCGTAAAAGGAGGAGTTTGGGCCACCGGGGTCCGACTCAAATGGCCCAAATCTAGAAAAATAGATTTGGATTTCACTGGGGCTTTAGTATCTGAATAAAAAAGGTTAAAGTGCCTCTGACAAGGGTTAGGGTTACAAGGGTGACAAGTTGGACTTTCATTCATTCATTTTCTACCGCTTATTCCCGTTAGGGGTCGCGGGTGACTGGAGCCTATCCCAGTGACTTTGGGCCTTAGGCGGGGTACACCCTGGACAGTGGACAACTCGTCGCAGGGCTGAGCAAGTTGGAACAAGTTGGACTTCTCTTTCCAAAAAATGCTGCTAAGATAAATATATTCCCAATTCTGCTCAAATCTTTACACATTTTACCCCAATTTAGCATTTTTAGAATTTTAATTGTACTTCCTGGTTGTAAATGATGACACACTGGGAAATTACAAAGAAACGTCCTGTACACTGCACCAAAACTTTTTTATTTGACAAATAAAAATACACGTGACACCTCTGTTTTGTTGAATCAATGTTTAAAAGGTCAAAAATATGTTTATTTTGTGTAAATTATGCATAGCCTTTGTCTCCCCACTGTGATGTCATCAAAGTGTTTACTTCCTTTACTTCCTGTAAATTTCTACCCATTTTTCAATCACTTTTCTCCACAAAGAGTGACCCAATCGGTGTAAAACTGTAATTTATATTTACAACAGGTATTAATACACCGACTAAAGTAAAAATTAGAAACTCATAAACCTGTCGTACGCACTTTAACAAAATAAACCCGTTGAGACAAAAGCGTTACCTCCTGATGCGATGTAGAATCCACTGGGGGCGTACTTGGCCACCTGCACCTGGTGAGCGTGCTCCGTGTAAACGTCTGCGATCACTGGGTTCTGAACACAACGACACGGGACGAAAGAGATTTAAACACAGACCGAACACGTTTAACCCTGTTCCCTTTAACACGGACCGAACACGTTTAACCCTGTTCCCTTTAACACGGACCGAACACGTTTAACCCTGTTCCCTTTAACACAGACCGAACACGTTTAACCCTGTTCCCTTTAACACAGACCGAACACGTTTAACCCTGTTCCCTTTAACACAGACCGAACACGTTTAACCCCGTTCCCTTTAACACAGACCGAACACGTTTAACCCCGTTCCCTTTAACACAGACCCAACACGTTTAACCCTGTTCCCTTTAACACAGACCGAACACGTTTAACCCTGTTCCCTTTAACGCAGACCGAACACGTTTAACCCTGTTCCCTTTAACGCAGACCGAACACGTTTAACCCCGTTCCCTTTAACACAGACCGAACACGTTTAACCCCGTTCCCTTTAACACAGACCGAACACGTTTAACCCCGTTCCCTTTAACGCAGACCGAACACGTTTAACCCCGTTCCCTTTAACGCAGACCGAACACGTTTAAACCCGTTCCCTTTAACACAGACCGAACACGTTTAACCCGTTCCCTTTAACACAGACCGAACACGCTTAACCCTGTTCCCTTTAACACAGACCGAACACGCTTAACCCTGTTCCCTTTAACACAGACCGAACACGTTTAACCCCGTTCCCTTTAACACAGACCGAACACGTTTAACCCTGTTCCCTTTAACACAGACCGAACACGTTTAACCCTGTTCCCTTTAACACAGACCGAACACGCTTAACCCTGTTCCCTTTAACACAGACCGAACACGCTTAACTCCTGTTCCTTTAACACAGACCGAACACGCTAACCCTGTTCCTTTAACACACCCCGAACACGCTTAACCCTTTTCCCAATAACACAGACCGAACACGCATAACCCTGTTCCCTTTAACACAGACCGAACACGTTTAACCCCGTTCCCTTTAACACAGACCGAACACGTTTAACCCCGTTCCCTTTAACACAGACCGAACACGTTTAACCCCGTTCCCTTTAACACAGACCGAACACGTTTAACCCTGTTCCCTTTAACACAGACCGAACACGTTTAACCCTGTTCCCTTTAACACAGACCGAACACGTTTAACCCTGTTCCCTTTAACACAGACCGAACACGTTTAACCCTGTTCCCTTTAACACAGACCGAACACGTTTAACCCTGTTCCCTTTAACACAGACCTAACACGTTTAACCCTGTTCCCTTTAACACAGACCGAACACGCTTAACCCTGTTCCCTTTAACACAGACCGAACACGTTTAACCCTGTTCCCTTTAACACAGACCGAACACGTTTAACCCTGTTCCCTTTAACACAGACCGAACACGTTTAACCCTGTTCCCTTTAACACAGACCCAACACGTTTAACCCGGTTCCCTTTAACACAGACCCAACACGTTTAACCCGGTTCCCTTTAACACAGACCCAACACGTTTAACCCTGTTCCCTTTAACACAGACCGAACACGTTTAACCCTGTTCCCTTTAACACAGACCGAACACGTTTAACCCTGTTCCCTTTAACACAGACCAAACACGTTTAACCCTGTTCCCTTTAACACAGACCGAACACGTTAAACACAGACCGAACACGTTTAACCCCGTTCCCTTTAACACAGACCGAACACGTTTATCCCTGTTCCCTTTAACACAGACCGAACACGTTAAACACAGACCGAACACGCTTAACCCTGTTCCCTTTAACACAGACCGAACACGTTTAACCCTGTTCCCTTTAACACAGACCGAACACGTTTAACCCTGTTCCCTTTAACACAGACCGAACACGTTTAACCCTGTTCCCTTTAACACAGACCGAACACGTTTAACCCTGTTCCCTTTAACACAGACCGAACACGTTTAACCCTGTTCCCTTTAACACAGACCGAACACGTTTAACCCTGTTCCCTTTAACACAGACCGAACACGCTTAACCCTGTTCCCTTTAACACAGACCGAACACGTTTAACCCTGTTCCCTTTAACACAGACCCAACACGTTTAACCCTGTTCCCTTTAACACAGACCCAACACGTTTAACCCTGTTCCCTTTAACACAGACCGAACACGTTTAACCCTGTTCTCTTTAACACAGACCGAACACGTTAAAGCAAATAAAGGCGAGACGCTGCAGGTGAACGGGGAAAAAAAGCTTAAATTTAAAAGATATCAATGGTAAACTCCTCCTGTAGTTTATTCACATAAATGTAAGAAAAAATATATTACAATTATTATTTTTCATCATGTCATGTTTTCATGTAGAAATAAGACATTTTATGTGAAAAAAAATCCACACATTTGGGACATTTAAATCTGAAAAACAGACAGAACCAGGTTTAAATTTCTTGGTTCATTTTGTCACATATTAGTACAGTGATCCCTCGCTATATCGCGTTTCATCTTTCACGGCTTCGCTGCTTCACGGATTTTTTTTACAGTGCAGATATTTTTACAGTGCATCCACTGAACTTCAGCGCACGCACAAGAACGGGACCCTTTGATGAGTCGTTCATTGCAGTTCTCAAATATAATCGAAGGTGGCATATCCGTTTATAAAAATCTTCTTGCTCAGAAAAAGAAAGAGCGCCAACAACTAAAGAAAGACTTGTGCGCCTTCAGTAGAAACAGAGGCTACAGGGGGCGGAGTCAGGACCAAGAGGCACAGACTGTGAAATACACCAGTGACAATGTTTACAACCTTGTATTACTGTATTAAAATGATTGTTTTAAACAAATTTTGGGCTTTAAAACAGGTTTTGATTTTTGGTTTCATTCCATAGTTCAGTATTGCATTGTAAAATAATAAAAAATAAAGCTGTGACTACTTCACGGATTTCACTTTTCGCGTGTTATTTTTGGAACGCAACTCCCGCGATAAACCAGGGATCACTGTAATAAAAATGTACAGAGGAGATTTGGATTTATTATTTAGTTTTTAAGTAAACTAGAGCTGAATGAAAAATATCCTAAAAATCCAAATTAACTTTTTTTTTTCTCCTTCAAACTTCCATAAATGAGTTTCAGAATCTGATCTTAAATCCTTGTTTGGTCTAAATGTGTTGAGTCCAGATTGTACAGTTTGTGCTGATCTTTATGTGGGAACAGAGGGCTGGGTCCCGTTGGCTTTTGTTTTTTTCTTTTCAGCGTCAGTACTTCCACAGATACCGGTTCCTGAACAGTTCCTGTTTCGGTGCCTGTTTTCTGATTGGAGCCACTCTGGACCTGCCGTTTCTGCCGCTCACCTGTCGCCGTGAGATGAGACGCTGCTCTTTGTTTGAGCTCATGGAGAACAATGAAAGCCGTTTGCGGCGTTCGCTCGCGGCGTTCGCGTGCGGCGTTCGCTCGCGGCGTTCGCTCGCGGCGTTCGCTCGCGGCGTTCGCTCGCGGCGTTCGCTCGCGGCGTGCGCTCGCGGCGTTCGCTCGCGGCGTTCGCTCGCGGCGTTCGCTCGCGGCGTTCGCGTGCGGCGTTCGCTCGCGGCGGGTGCAGTCGTGCGTTTGTGCCGTGTTTGTTCATTTTGTCAATTTAAAAAGCAAAGGAACTGAAAGAACATTATTTACGAACAGTTTTGGTACTCGGCCCTAAACACAACACAGAACAACACGCTCACTTTCAACACAGCAAAACTGGGCCCCAAACCCAGGGACATGAACCCAAGGACATGAACCCAGGGACATAAACCCAGGGACATAAACCCAGGGACATAAACCCAGGGACATAAACCCAGGGACATAAACCCAGGGACCCGAACCCTGGGACATAAACCCTGGGACATAAACCCTGGGACCCAAACCCTGGGACCCAAACCCTGGGACCCAAACCCTGGGACCCAAACCCTGGGACCCAAACCCAGGGACATAAACCCAGGGACATAAACCCAGGGACCCGAACCCAGGGACCCGAACCCAGGGACCCGAACCCTGGGACCCGAACCCTGGGACATAAACCCAGGGACATAAACCCAGGGACATAAACCCAGGGACATAAACCCAGGGACATAAACCCAGGGACATAAACCCAGGGACATAAACCCAGGGACATAAACCCAGGGACATAAACCCAGGGACCCGAACCCTGGGACCCAAACCCTGGGACCCAAACCCTGGGACCCAAACCCTGGGACCCAAACCCTGGGACCCAAACCCAGGGACATAAACCCAGGGACCCGAACCCAGGGACCCGAACCCAGGGACCCGAACCCTGGGACCCGAACCCTGGGACCCGAACCCTGGGACCCGAACCCTGGGACATAAACCATGGGACATAAACCCTGGGACATAAACCCTGGGACATAAACCCTGGGACATAAACCCTGGGACATAAACCCAGGGACATAAACCCAGGGACATAAACCCAGGGACATAAACCCAGGGACATAAACCCTGGGACATAAACCCTGGGACATAAACCCTGGGACATAAACCCTGGGACATAAACCCTGGGACATAAACCCAGGGACCCGAACCCAGGGACCCGAACCCAGGGACCCGAACCCTGGGACCCGAACCCTGGGACCCGAACCCTGGGACATAAACCCTGGGACATAAACCCTGGGACATAAACCCTGGGACATAAACCCTGGGACATAAACCCTGGGACATAAACCCTGGGACATAAACCCTGGGACATAAACCCTGGGACCCAAACCCTGGGACCCAAACCCTGGGACCCGAACCCTGGGACATAAACCCAGGGACCCAAACCCTGGGACCCAAACCCTGGGACCCAAACCCTGGGACCCAAACCCTGGGACCCAAACCCTGGGACCCAAACCCTGGGACCCAAACCCTGGGACCCAAACCCAGGGACATAAACCCAGGGACCCGAACCCAGGGACCCGAACCCAGGGACCCGAACCCAGGGACCCGAACCCAGGGACCCGAACCCAGGGACCCGAACCCTGGGACCCGAACCCTGGGACCCGAACCCTGGGACCCGAACCCTGGGACCCGAACCCTGGGACATAAACCCTGGGACATAAACCCAGGGACATAAACCCAGGGACATAAACCCAGGGACATAAACCCAGGGACATAAACCCAGGGACATAAACCCTGGGACATAAACCCTGGGACATAAACCCTGGGACATAAACCCTGGGACATAAACCCTGGGACATAAACCCTGGGACATAAACCCTGGGACATAAACCCTGGGACCCAAACCCTGGGACCCAAACCCAGGGACAAAAACCCTGGGACATAAACCCTGGGACCCGAACCCAGGGACCCGAACCCAGGGACCCGAACCCTGGGACCCAAACCCTGGGACCCAAACCCTGGGACCCAAACCCTGGGACCCAAACCCTGGGACCCAAACCCTGGGACCCAAACCCTGGGACCCAAACCCTGGGACCCAAACCCTGGGACATAAACCCTGGGACATAAACCCTGGGACATAAACCCTGGGACATAAACCCAGGGACATAAACCCAGGGACATAAACCCAGGGACATAAACCCAGGGACATAAACCCTGGGACATAAACCCTGGGACATAAACCCTGGGACATAAACCCTGGGACATAAACCCTGGGACCCTAACCCAGGGACCCGAACCCAGGGACCCGAACCCAGGGACCCGAACCCTGGGACAAAAACCCTGGGACATAAACCCTGGGACATAAACCCTGGGACATAAACCCTGGGACATAAACCCTGGGACATAAACCCTGGGACATAAACCCTGGGACATAAACCCTGGGACATAAACCCTGGGACCCGAACCCTGGGACCCGAACCCTGGGACCCGAACCCTGGGACCCGAACCCTGGGACCCAAACCCTGGGACCCAAACCCTGGGACCCAAACCCTGGGACCCAAACCCTGGGACCCAAACCCTGGGACCCAAACCCTGGGACCCAAACCCTGGGACCCAAACCCTGGGACCCAAACCCTGGGACCCAAACCCAGGGACATAAACCCAGGGACCCGAACCCAGGGACCCGAACCCAGGGACCCGAACCCAGGGACCCGAACCCAGGGACCCGAACCCAGGGACCCGAACCCAGGGACCCGAACCCAGGGACCCGAACCCTGGGACCCGAACCCTGGGACATAAACCCTGGGACATAAACCCTGGGACATAAACCCTGGGACATAAACCCTGGGACATAAACCCTGGGACATAAACCCTGGGACATAAACCCTGGGACATAAACCCTGGGACATAAACCCTGGGACATAAACCCTGGGACCCAAACCCAGGGACATAAACCCAGGGACATAAACCCAGGGACATAAACCCAGGGACCCGAACCCAGGGACCCGAACCCAGGGACCCGAACCCAGGGACCCGAACCCAGGGACCCGAACCCTGGGACCCGAACCCTGGGACCCGAACCCTGGGACCCGAACCCTGGGACATAAACCCTGGGACATAAACCCTGGGACATAAACCCTGGGACATAAACCCTGGGACATAAACCCTGGGACTAAAAAACTAGGGATTTAAACCCAGGGACTAAAACAATAAATAATAAAAACAGGGACTAATTCTGGACAAGGACTAGAGTGTTTTTTCCTGTTGGTCTTTACGTGTCAGAATAATAAACGAGCCTAAAGTGGAGCTGGTTCAGTTCAGACTGAAGGGCGTGACATTTGTTTTGCAGTAAAATGGGTTTGGCCTTTAAATAGATTAAAGTTCAAATCTGATTCACACAGGTTCGTTCATCCCTCGGACGTTAAAGCTGTGCAGCACATTTAAATAAATCATCTATTAAACAGTTTTCTGAAAGAAGTTGTAATTCTACGAGTGAAATGCTATGATTGACATTAGTTTGAGAAACAGTGGCTCGTTTGGTCGAGATTCGCTCCGTTTCAGCTTCGGCCTTAAATCCAATATTTGTTTTGGGCCGACACTTTGAACAGAAGGTTATTCCACTGCTCCTGTATGAGTCCACTTTAGATTGTTATTATACTTTTCTTTTGCAGAGCAGTGAGAAGAACGTGCAGTATTTAAGTTAGAAACTAAATCAAAGTTGGGGATATTGACAAAATTTATATACTGACTTTTTTATTTATTTTTTGGTTTCCTGAGAATAATATTCAGTTAATATTATGTCAGAAAAGTATAAAATATGTCTAAAAAATGAATTATTGAGGTTTAATTCTCAGACAGATGTAAAATGTCTCTGAGATGAATCACAAAAGTGCAAAAATACCACGTTACACTTTTATTTTAAAGTTTACGTCACTTTTGGCGCAATTGAGCTTAACATTCTTCATTTATCTGTATTAATTGTATTAATTTCACCTTTTTAAAGTTGTCATTATTATTTTTATTCATTGTATTATTTTGTTTATTCATTTAAAATTAAGATTAGTTTACTTATTTTTCATAAGAATCGACGACAAACAGTTGCAGTAATATTCATGTAATAGTCAATGTGGTAATAGCCGAGAATAGTCAAGAGAATAGGCCGCAGGAATAGCCGCGGGAATAGCCGCGGGAATAGCCGCGGGAATAGCCGCGGGAATAACAGCAGTAATAACCGTGGGAATAACAGAAGTAACAGCCGCAGTAATAGCCGCAGTAATAGCCGCAGTAATAGCCGCAGTAGTAGCCGCAGTAGTAGTAGTCGCAGTAATAGCCGCAGTAGTAGCCGCAGCAGTAGTAGCCGCAGTAGTAGCCGCAGTAGTAATAACCGCAGTAGTAGCCGCAGTAGTAGCCGCAGTAGTAGCCGCAGTAGTAGCCGCAGTAGGAGCCGCAGTAATAACCGCCTTAAAGGTGTGTCTGACCTGGATGTTGCGGATGATGACACATTTGCCGTTGGTGTAGAGGAAGTTGTTTCCTTTGGGGTCTCCGCTGATCACCTTCGACTGGCCGCGCTCCATCTGGGGGAGGCTGGCGAAAACACGCTCTGGAAACAGAAAAGACAGAGAAACCATGAAAACCCACTCTCCTCGTGTGTCAGATGCCCTCCCAACACTCTCCTGCTCGACCAAACCTCTGCTGCGGACAAGAACTTAAAAACACGACATTTTTATGGTCGACTTGTCACAATTAATGCATTTCTGTTGAACATTGAGACTTTTTATACACATTTTAACCAAATAAAAGGTTGAAATTTGAAGCTGAAGGTTTAAAGAGCGAATATTTATGACTAAAGTGTATTGTTTATTATTTTCAGAATTTTAACATTTTAACACTACCTTTAGAGAAATGCAACAACTTTTTATACAAGACTATATCGACTTTATATAAAATTAAATAATAGCTGGGACGATATTTCTGGGGCTCAGTATTTATCGTGTACATTTACTTTGCCAAAGCAGCATTCACTAGCAAGGACCACAACCTCAAGCTCGGATGCAGAAGTTTGTTGGCGATCAAGAACGATAAAATGCACGAGAGTAGATGATCAATGCCGTTTTGGGGCTTCTAGCGATGAGGGCAGCAGGCTCCCGGGCCTCGATACCCCCCGACTAAAGGATAAGACAGAACAATTAGAAGAGGGTGGGAGGGAGGGGCACGAAATAACGAACACTGGTGTGTGTGACCGGGAAGTTTAAATAGAGGAGTCACCGGAAGGGGCGTGGATGAGGTGTGGTCCTGCTCCCGAACTTTAGATAACAGACTTATCTCCATAAATGTGTTTCATTTTTAGTTTCTAAGCTCAGATCTGAGCTGTTGGTCGAATAAGTCACATTTAATTATATGAAAAATAAGTCAGGGTTAGAAAAAGTATTTTATTCTGCCATTTATTTATTCATTTATTGCAGCTTGTGTTTAACGATATTATACAGAGTTTGAAAAACATTTTTGGTGGTTTTCCTGTTTCTAATTATTGTGACCACCACATAGTAGTTTCAATATTACTGTGATATTTTTCTGGAGAAATATTGTGTCAGGCCGACAATTAGTCGATTAATCATTGCAGAGGTTTCAGAATAACTTCATTTTTCACATATTTTGGAAGAAAACCACAATTATTCTCATCATTAAGACGAGGCACTGCAGGGGGAAACAGGAAATAATCTTAAATTTGAAACTTCTGTAGTTTATTCACAAAAATGTAAGAAAAATGTATTCCAAGTTTTCCATCATGTCATGTTTTCGTGTAGAAATAAGGTGTTTTATGTAAAACCGGCCAAAATTCCACATATTTGGGACAGAACCAGGTTTAAATGTTGTACACATATTAGTTGCAAAAAATTGTCCTAAAAATTCAAATTTGGCCTCATTTTTTTCTCTTCAAACTTCCATAAATGAGTTTCAGAATCCGATCTTAAATCCTTGTTTGGTGTAAATGTGTTGAGTCCAGATTGTACAGTTTGTGCAGGATCTGCTTTAAGTCTTTATGTCTCTGGGACAAACATGCATTTGGAGTTAGTGGCTTTTAGCCGCGTTTTCATCACCTTTAGTCACCTTTTTTTGCCTTAGTCGTGTTTTTGTCACCTTTACTCATATTTTTGTCGCTTTTAGTTGTGTTTTTGTCGCTACTTTAGGCTGATCTTTATGTCTCGAGGGACAAAAATGCATTTGGAGAAAAAAGCCTTTGGAATTTGTCGCCTTTAGTCAAGTTTTTGTCACTTTCATGCCGTTTTTAACTATGTTTGTTGCTTTTATTCATTTTTGTCGCGTTTATGTCACTTTTATTCGCGTTTTTGTCACCTTTAGTTGGTTTTGGTCGCTTTAGTCACATTATTGTCACTTATAGTCAGGTTTTAATTGTGTTTTTGTCATGTTTTTGTCGTGTTTTTGTTGCTTTCAGTCAAATCCTTGTTGTGTCTAAATGTGTTGAGTCCAGATTGTACAGTTTGTGTGGATCTACTTTAGGCTGATTTTATGTCTCGAGGGACAAAAATGCATTTGTTGCTTTTAGTCATGTTTTTGTTGATTTTTGGTTCTATTTTTGTCACTTTTGGTCACATTTTTGTTACTTTTTTATGTTTTTGTTGCTTGTTAGTCATGTTACTTCACTTTTAGTCACGATTTTGTTGCTTTTAGTCACATTTTTGTTGCTTTCAGTCAAATTCTTGTTTGGTCTAAATGTGTTGAGTCCAGATTGTACAGTTTGTGTGGATCTACTTTAATGATCTTTATGTCTCGAGGGACAAAAATGCATTTGAAGAAAACAATGTCAGAGAAATCTATGGATGAAGTGGATTCAATGGAAGAATCAAACATCTGGAGCAGGTTGGACACGGTTTACCTGTAGAGTCTGAAAAGTGCATGAAAACAGGTCAGACTTCTCATTTCTCTGGAAATCGTACTTTAAAAAGGTTTTGGTCTGTAATTTTCGGTGAAGTCGATGACGTTACTTCCTGGTTGGACTTGAATCTGTGACGGTTACTATGGCAACCGGACGGTAAATGAAGGCATCGAATTAATTAATTATGACCCCAAAGTCGACTAAAGACACGTCCTTTGCGTCGTCTGAAAGAGAGAATGTCGTTTAGAAGAAAATCTGAACATCAAGTTTATCATTTAGAGTAAAGAATGCTACAAAAACTGTTGATAAAAAATAAAAAAGTGACGCACTGACGAAAATAATCGACCAAACGACCACAGACGGATTAATCGACTAAAGGCCGACAGTTTGTGCGTGAACGGTTCTGTGTTTTAGTGAAGTTTGTCTAATGATGACAAAGATGGATTTGTTTATAGAACTCGGAGCAACTTCCTGTAATTTTCTACTTTTTCCCCACCGTTTGTTCTTCAAACTGCAGCCACTCGACCCAACAAAATAAAAGTTCAAAAAACACAAAAACCTCCCTGTCAAACGTTCAATTGAATCCTTCCAATAGCGAGTAATCTGGTTTGAATTTACAGGAGGCAAATTAAGTAGATCACTTACAAAGATAAACTGAAATCAGCTCTAAACGCTAAAGATGAGTAAAAATAAGTATTTTGAATTTCCAGTGTAGAAATGTCAGAAATTGCAACTTTTATACAATTTTCTTACTTTAAAATTGTATTTGAGCTTCACTAAAGTATAACACATCTGTAGATAAAATGAAAAACTATCACTGGCTCAACATTTCTGTGAATATTGGTCAAATTAAAAAAACATAAAAATCCAGATTTTCCTTCATCAAAAATGTTTAGCGAGTCATAATCTGCTTTACTTAATTTAGAAATTAAGTAAATGCAATTATCCCGAGTTAATTGTGTTTAAATCAGCTGTGATTTCACTCTGAGGCTTTTACCAGAACATTTTATGAAATTATTACATTTAAAAGATATCAGTGTTAAACCTCTCCTGTAGTTTAGTCCAGTGGTTCTCAAACTAGGGGTCGGGACCCCAATGGGGGTCGCGAAATGATTTCCGGGGGTCCCCAGATGATGAGGAAAAATGTATACAATCGTGTTAAACAAGGCCTGACACCTTCAAATGCAGCGGTAAATGTAGATTCCTATTGTCGACCGATTAAAGTCATTTTGGGTCTATATTCTCAAAATAAAATCAAACATTAGATTTAAGGCTAATTAATCACTTTGCGTGTTGCCTATTTTTTGTGTTTGGGGTCGCGAATGTGAACTATTGTTATTTTCAGGGGTCACGACTGAAAAAGTTTTAGAACCACTGGTTTAGTCACATAAATGTAAGAAAAAATGTATTACAAGTTTTTCATCATTTCATGTTTTCAAGTAGAAATAATGAAATAAACAAAAATCCACATATTTGGGACATTTAAATCTGAAAAATGGACAGAACCAGGTTTAAATTTCTTGGTTCATTTTGTAACATATTAGTTATAAAAATGTACAGAGGGGATTTTGGATTTATTATTTAGTTTTTAACTAGATTGGACTGAAAATTGGCCTAAAACATGTATTTTATGCATTTATGTCGCTTTTAGTTGCATTTATCCCAGCTTTATTAAAGTTTGTCAGTTAAGTCACATTTTTCCTACTTTTAGTCGGAATTTTTGTTGCTTATAGTTCCATTTTTTGTTTTGTTTTGTTTTTTACTTTTCGTCAAATCCTTGAGTCAGAATCTTGTTGAGTCCAGTTTGTACAGTTTGGTGCAGGAGGCTCGTCTTTATGTCTCTGGGACAAAACGATGCCCCAGAAGGAATCTCTAAATGAAATAATAAAAACATCTTTAAGAGCAGTTTACAGAAGTTTGTTATTTCCACTCGAAAGTCTAAATGTTGAGAGAGCAAACAAAACCAAACAAAACCAAAAGTTTCGCCTGCAGTGTCTCGCCTTGATCCCAGTGTCTCCACTCAATCACGTCATGGTCCACTTCATTTCTGACTCCATTCTACAATTTAAAACGCATTCACAAACTTTTAAGTGTCTGAAATGCTTTCTCGTGAATTTACGGAAGAAACTGTGCAGTTGCGAGTTGGAACACGCACTTCTTGTTGGTCCTTATAAGGAAGAAAAGCGAGTTTTTGTTCCTCCGTGTCACTGTCTGGACATGTCACAACTGCACAAAAATGCCCTGAACGCACCAGACGCGGGTCCGACAGCTCACACGCGCACTACACACACTTTAAATCAAATATATTACAAATCTGAACTGAAACAAAGAGTATAAACCCGGCCGATCGGGTTTGACCTGCGCGTTTTCCGTGGATTCCACAATAACAATGCGTTTGAATGGGCGAGGCGAGCTAACAGCGGCGCCCGACGCAGGAAACTGCCCCGAAATCCGCGGCCTTTCCCGGTTTCTCTGGCCCGAAACGCGACGTGAGATGCGGGGAGACTTACTGAGCTCGTAGGGCATGGTTCCTCGGTGCTGGAGGCCGGTTTGTGGGTGGAAAAAGTGCGTGAACGAAGCCTAGAAGAGCCGCCGCTGCAGCCTGCTCCAGAACCCGGAAGAGCCCGTGACAGCGCTGGGTCTGGCTGTGCCCATATAAGGTAAAGAAGTCAGGAGCACGCGCCGCCGTCAGCCACTGAGGAGGGAGCGCGAGGAGGCGGCGGTTTTGTGCCCTGAGCGTGGACTGTCAGGCAAAACGCGCGCCGAAACACGGACTTTTATGGAATTATCAAGAGAAATGTGATAACTTTAATGGTTTAATTGTTGAGAAATGTCGTAATGATGTGTAGTTTAAAGCTTGTAACCAATAAAAACCCTGAATAGAGGCAAAACGGAAGTGGAACGTAATATGATTTGACCGGAGAAACTGGGAGTAAAGTCTGTCTGACAGGTTAGACGACACATTTCACTAAAACGTAGTGAACGTGATTCTGTTCAAGATTTTACTAAACACTTTGCCTGTTTGTGCCCAGGGAGACTTTCGTACATTTACGTAATGTTTATAACTGTACTTCCTGGTTGGTCATGGGCAGCAAATGTGGCACAGAAGTTTTTTTTTTTTTATTAGAAAAATGTAAATTTACAACATTTGTGGCAACTAACAGAATGTTCCACAATTAAAAGCTAGAACAGGCAAAAAGTAAAAAAAAAACAATTGGTTTTGAATTGTATATAAAGAAAAGTTAAATAATTATAAAAGATATATAAGATTAAAAAAAAAAAAAAGGAAATAAAAAATAAATAAAAAGGGGGAGCTGGGGTTATCCATTAGGTTTAGTTCATTAATCACAGTTTTAAGTTTTACAGCATTTTTTTTTTCCATGAAGCTACAGATGAGAAGATAAAACATAGCTCTTTATGAAATGTGAAGAAGGATGGTTTGGTTTTTAAGAATCTATATTTGTGGATAAAAAATTTACCCATAATAATAATTACATTTAAGATAATTTGCATTCGCTTGTCCTTCAAAAGAGTTCCAAAAATGACGTCCGAACTGGAAAAGTCTGTTAAGTTTGGAATCTTCGGGAAAAGCCAGTAGTGAACATCGTCCCAAAAAGCTTTAGAAAACACACAATAAAAACAAGTGCGAAGTGGTTTCGATATTTACATCACAAAAGGAGCAACAGTTTACATCCAAATCTATGTCCGAGCAATTCTTTGGTCGGGTCTATACCTGAAAACACTTTACAATGTACTTCCATAGCTTTAGGGGGGATATGGCACAGAAGTAATTCCACAACTGTTACCTAGCAACCATTTTGAAAACAAGGGCCAAAATCCATAGAAATAATACAATAGTTATGATCTGACAAATAGTAATACCCGATAACAACTTTATTTTGTTGAACGATGGTTTAAACTGTCAAAAAAATTGTGTCAGTTGTGTGTT
The DNA here is from genome assembly GCA_019453435.1 of Rhinogobius similis. Classification (NCBI taxonomy): domain Eukaryota; kingdom Metazoa; phylum Chordata; class Actinopteri; order Gobiiformes; family Gobiidae; genus Rhinogobius; species Rhinogobius similis. The sequence goes on along the minus strand of CM033623.1, from coordinate 29,817,277 downwards.
AATTGGCCCGAGCCAGTAAACTGGCGAGGGACATTGTGTTTCGTCCGTTTCTTGCTTATTAGGCCCGAGCCGAGGACGAGAATCGTCCCGGCGAGGGACTAATTGTAATTCTTACGGAATCGGGGAGATCGCGAAATACACATAGTAAACGATGACGGAGATGGCCGTGAGTGGTGTCGAAAATTAGAACTCGATGAGCTCTAATTATGAGTGAAGGCCCCGTGAAAAAATATTGCACGACGTCTGAATAGCGCCCCCTCGAAAATGGATTAACATTGGGCCAATGGGAGCCCAGCCATGAAAAATGTTACGCTAAAAATCCAACTCATGGCCCAAAAAATAGAACAGGTCAGGACATGTAAAAAATCCTCTTATGACCCCGCCCCGAACCAAACAGGAAGTCGGCCATATTGGATCAAACCCGGGGCTGAGAAAAGCACACACCTGTGTACTTTTGACTCCTCCTCCAACAGTTTTCATCGAAAACACTTCCAATTGGGTCACAAGACACTAAACCCATGTGGAATGACATACTATCAATTTGAATGTGATACATCTTCAGATATGGTCATGGTGAATTTTCTACAAACTCTTCATTTTTGGAATATTAATAAAAATTATCTATTTTGCACACAATTTTTTCTTGGAAAATGCTAATAGAGCGTTTGTGTAGATTTGAAAGCTGAGCGGACTGATATGCAAATCAACCAGCTATCTGATAAAATGGCTCTATAGCGCCCTCTTCAAATTTTATTTTAAAAAATTCATAACAGCCAGGCTTATTGTCATGGAGGGCTGGAAAAATCTACAGAGGGTTTATTTGTGATGGGGTACAATGTGACAAAGTGGCATGACTCCAGCTATTGTACTTATGGAGAAAAATATTAGTGGAAAAAGAATTTTCCGTTATTATTATTATTATTATTCTTTTCGCCTAAATCGCCCTTGATTTGAGCCCCTGAACATTAACGAAAACTCAATTTTATTTGACCCAAAATTCAAGGTTGGTGAAAAATTTGTTTTTTTGATATTCCAAAAAATTAATGATGCACAATGACTCGCTAGCGCCATCTCAAAAATCAAAATACATTACGGCAATGGGAGGTCAACTTCATCCTAGACATATGAAATTTGGTACGAAGGTAGGTCATGTCAAGACGAGTATAAAATTCTATTATGACCCCGCCCTAAACCCTACAGGGCGTCGGCCATTGTGGGCGGAACCTGCTTTTTCAAATTTACAATTAGCGTTGTATTTTTTTACACCGTGGATTTTCAATCAATGTGCTTGAAACTTTGGAACAATGACCTAAACCCTTGTGTGGTTACAGATGATTCATGTGGTTTTTGATATCTTGAAAAATGTGGGTGTGGCCAACCCGCAAATCAAAACACTCAATTTTCAAAGTCTTTCAACTTGCGTATCTCTGGCCAGGAGCGTCCGATTTTCCGGCATTAATATACGTTTTGTTCGAAATCACGGCCTGAACGTAAAGGTATACAATACATACGTGTATGTTCTATAATTGCTCTACAGCGCCCCCTTGAAATTTTGAATTGGACAAAAAAAATTTAGTTTGCCGGAAACACACGAAATTCGGGAAACAGATACTTCTTACCATTCTGAACAAAAAAGCCAATGACATCACACCTTTATCTGTAAGCATGTTACCGTAGCAATGCAATATATGTGCCATTGAAATACATGGGATTTGGTGAACAGGACACAGATTCTGCTCAAATTCTCCCCAAACACAGTCTGAGGGCTTTGGGGATTGACACCCTGTCCCTGCACTGGCCCCTCCTCCTTGTAAAAGGTGAGGAGGAGAGAGGGGTGACAGCAGCGGCAGTGGCTCAGTGGCAGAGAGATTGTCTTCGGATCCAAAGGTCAGCGGTTCGAATCCCGCTCCTCACATAAACATCCTTGGGCAAGACACTTAACCCGCCTTGCCCCCAGTGTCTGCTGCTCTGGTGTGTCAATCATAAATACATATGTGACCGTTTACCGAGAGGGGAGAGACATGAAGAGGAGAACAGAGAGCAGTCTGCCCCCTACTGGCCAACCCGCGCAACTACCCCGCCCCTACGTGCCTCAACGTGAGCGCGCCTCACTGTGAACGCGCCTCCACCGCGTGGCGAATCCTCGAGCGGAGCACAGCTCCGGTAAACAGCGACAGACTGGAATAAACTTTTTCTCCGTCATGACGGTGCGTCGTGCTGAGTCCTACGTCCTGGATCTGACCTGGAGTTTGGTAAATAACAAGCTAACTCTTCTAGTTGTCGTTTCTTTCGTGTAATTACTGTGTAGCATTAGCATTAGCTATTTTCTATCGTTTTACGTGTACTTGCTGCAGTTGTTAAGACTTTGGCCACAGAAACGGAGAACGTGTGCTGTCGAGAAGTCGAAGGCGAATGTGTGTTTGTGTCGTGGATTAGAGTTCAAACTGGGGCAAACAGATCAGATGTTCTGACAGATGACGTGGCTAGTACCGACCCGTTGTGTTCACAGTAGCAGCGCTGGAACTAAAGAAGTGGCGTTCAAAGCGAAGTGACACTAAACAGGCAGCGATTCACGGTCGCCCCAGAGGGCTCCGCAGACGCGGCTTAAGCTCCGCGTCATCAGTGGCGCGTCATCTTAGTGAGAGCCCGTCTGCTGCTCACCCGAGGACGGTTTGGTGTTCTTTACCTGCTCAGCTGTTTGTCCCGTCAGCTGAGGCGGGCTGTTAATGGGATATACGGGGCAGTGTGCGCCGCTCTCTCTTTCTCTCTCAGGCGGAGCGGCTGGCGCTGGATCGGAGGAAGAGCGCGGTCACGGGCCTGACACACGGACTGTGGACCGGGTTTGGAGCAGGAGACGGCGCCTCGACTCATGGACCGACAGCGCCCGGCTCTTCTTGTCGGTGACGCCGTTCCTTTTCCTTTACTGCGGAGGTGCCGCTTGCGAGCGCTTGATTCATAGCGGCCCAGCTTTGGTCTTCGTTTAGGGATTTTGAGTTCTCAAAAACTATTTTTCTTTTGGATTGTTGTGGAGCCCACGTCTTGGGCCCGTGTATTTTTTGTTCAGCGCCAGGGGGTGGAGGAAGCTGTTCATGGCCGGGGAGAGCGAGGCGCGTAGGCGATGGTCTAGGAGACATTAAAGGGGATGTATGAACTTTGGTGGATTTTTATATTTGTTTGTGGAAAAGAACAAATTATACTTTGTACTTTAAACAAATTGCATTTTGTCATTGTTTTGTTGGGTTTGAGATTCACAGGGCATTAGAGGCCATAAAAAAGTGAAGTCATTTACTCAGATTAATATTTGTGTTGGTAACATCTCTCATTATGGGTGAGTGTTACAACCCCATATCAAGATAAGTTAAAATGATATTATGACCCCGCCCTAAACCCTACTGTACAGCCGTGACAACGTCTGACCTTCACTCATTGCAATGAATGGAGTTGCAGTATATGGAGGTTGTTTGTGTGGGAGCGGTGATGCAAGGGGAAAAGCGGGCGGGTGAGAGGCGGGCTCTTCGTGTTGGCATGGGGTAGGGGGCGAGGGCCTTTAACGCCGCTTGCGGCTTTAATTATTATTGGCCCGAGCCAGTAAACTGGCGAGGGACATTGTGTTTCGTTGGTTTCTTGCTTATTATTATTATTTTTCCCGTTTTCATACTCTTCGCGGCCCTTTTTGACCCAGTAAACATGCACGAAAAGTCTTCAATGGGGGTATAGTCGCGATCGGCCCGGAAAAAAATTTCGTATTTCGTGCGTCTCGAGCGTCCGACCGAACGAGCGAGCAGCACCGGCCCGAATCGGACCCCTATGGGAAATGGGACGAGCAAATTTTGCCCGACGCGCACGAAACTCGGAGCAGTGATAGAGAACAGTGACCCGAGCAAAACATGACATTGGAGCGCGGCCCTCGGACCAAGCGCACGGCGGCCATATTGGACCGAATTCGCCACGCCAGTTTGACTTTTTTTTTTTGACGGAGAACTTGGACTAGGGCTTTTGGCCGACGTGGGTCTTGCACACATTTATGCGATCGGCACGCATTGAAATTCAATAGCTATCCGCTTTTTTTCGGATATCTCAAATGGTTTCGCCGTGGCTCGCCATCGAAGAACGCCTTCGTTTCCTGTTTTTCCGATCGCATGTCACGGCTACACGCTTGGACTGACAGAGCTGTAATTTCAGTCACGAGTGCGTAATTATGATCTGAATGTAATGCATTAATAAAAATAAATAAAAAGTACTCGCTAGCGCCCCCTACCTATTAAGTGAAAAGTCAACATTGTCCGATTTGGACCAAACTTGGGGAATATGTCCAGTGTAGGGCGCCATGAAAAAAACTAAATTAGTGATATGGTGCATTTATCACCGTTGGCCACCAGGGGCGCAAAGAGTACTCACGAAATCATTTAAATAGCTCCTGCGCGCACACGCATTCTCCGATCGACATGAAATTTGAAACACACGTAAACGTCAAGCAGCTGAATCCATTTATGTGCGCACAATAACAATCAACCCTACGGCGCCACCTGTAGGAGCGCACTAAATTACAATGGGGAGAAAAACAATTACTTTGACTTTTATTTTTGAAAATTTGCACACAAATCCTAGACGGCCTCCTGATCAGAAAAGCCAATGAGACCCATGGCCTATTCTTCACACTTTTGCCTCTAGGGCCCTCCAGGGCCCTCCAGAGCTCCTAAACATTCTCTATGGGAGAATATATTCTCTTTACACAAAGATGCAGCAAAAAGCCACAAAGCAGTGAGTAACAGCCACCAAACTTAATACAGTGACTCCTGTTAAGGAAAATAAATGCCCCATAACACCATTTTACATGCAAGTCAAATACAGCCTCTACAGCGCCACCTGTAGGGCGCACTAAATTACAATGGGGAGAAAAACAATTACTTTGACTTTTATTAGTGAAAATTTGCACACAATTCCTAGACGGCCTCCTGATCAGAAAAGCCAATGAGACCCATGGCCTATTTTTTACACTTTTGCCTCTAGAGCCCTCCAGAGCTCCTATTCATTCTCTATGGGACTCAGACTGATTGACACAAGGCTGCAATAAAAAAACAACTAAAACCTGCAGGACAGCCACCAAACTCAATACAGTGACTCCTTTTAAGAGAAATTAATGGGTCATAACCGTATTTTTCCTGAAACTAATAAACAGCCTCTACAGCGCCACCTTTTGGGTGAGGCCTATGGAGAGGGACACGCATTTACTTTGGAGGAGGCCCATAAAATTTGGCACAGTGATAGTACACATAAAAAGCACCCTAAAACATAATTGGTGCTCAGTCGTCAGACCAACGACATGGCGGCCATATTGATTTTTATTTCACACGCCACTTTAAGTTTTTATTTTCCATTGAGAACTTGTCCTAGGGTTTTGTCCCGACATCGGTCTAACGTACACGTGCCTAATCAAGACAGATTGGAATTTAATAATCTGCCATTTTTTTGGCCCTATCTCGTGCGGTTTAGTCATGACTTCCTGTGAAAAATCGCCTCTATTTCCTGTTTCTCGGCGTGCTCCTCAAAGACACATGGACTGTGCCTACAGAGTCCAAATTGCCACCAATGATGGAGAATGAAATACTACACACAATAGACTAGGGAGCACAGGACCACAAATCCCTATAGCGCCCCCTACAGTTCAGTTAAAAGCTGCAAGCTTGTCCAATTTACACCAAAATTGGGGAGCTGATTCTTTGCTTCATAATATGCAAAAAAGTCAATGGGACGCATGCCCTATTCTTCATAATTTTGCCTCTAGAGACCCCCAGAGCTCCAATTCATTGTCTATGGGAGCCTAACTCCATTCGCACAAGGCTGCCACAATAAATAACTAAAACCTGCAGGACAGCCACCAAACTCAATACAGTGACTCCTTTTAAGGGACATTAATGGGTCATAACTGTATTTTTCCTGAAACTAATAAACAGCCTCTACAGCGCCACCTTTTGGGTGAGGCCTATGGAGAAGGAGACACATTTACTTTGGAGGAGGCCCATAAAATTTGGCACAGTGATAGTACACATAAAAAGCACCCTAAGACATAATTGGTGCTCAGTCGTCAGACCAACGACATGGCGGCCATATTGATTTTAATTTTAAATGCCACTTAAACTTTTTATTTTCCATTGAGAACTTGTCCTAGGGTTTTTGGCCAACATTGGTCTAACGTACACGTGTCTAATCAAGACAGATTGGAATTTAATAATCTGCCAATTTTTTTGGCCTATCTTGCGCGGTTTAGTCATGACTTCCTGTGAAAAATCGCCTCTATTTCCTGTTTCTCTGCGTGCTCCTCAAAGGCACATGGACTGTGCCTACAGAGTCCAAATTGCCACCAATGATGGAGAATTAAATACTACACACAATAGACTAGGGAGCACAAGACCACGAATCACTATAGCGCCCCCTACAGTTCAGTTAAAAGCTGCAAGCTTGTCCGATTGACACCAAATTTGGAGAGATGATTCTATGCTTCATAAGATGCAAAAAAGTTAATGGGACCCATGCCCTATTCTTCATAATTTTGCCTCTAGAGCCCCCCAGAGCTCCCATTCATTCTTTATGGGAGTCTGATTCTATTCACACAAGGCTGCAATAAAAAACAACTAAAACCTGCAGGACAGCCACCAAACTCAATACAGAGACTCCTTTTAAGGGACATTAATGGGTCATAACTGTATTTTTCCTGAAACTAATAAACAGCCTCTACAGCGCCACCTTTTGGGCGAGGCCTATGGAGAGGGACACACATTTACTTTGGAGGAGGCCCATAAAATTTGGCACAGTGATAGTACACATAAAAAGCACCCTAAAACATAATTGGTGCTCAGTCTCAGACCAACGACATGGTGGCCATATTGATTTTAATTTTAAACGCCAATTTAACTTTTTGTTTCCCATTGAGAACTTGTCCTAGGGTTTTGTACCGACATCGGTCTAACATACACGTGCCTAACCAAGACAGATTTAAATTTAATAATCTGCCAATTTTTTTGGCCTTTCTTGCACGGTTTCATCGTGATTTCCTTTCATCAAACGCCTTCATTTCCTGTTTATATGAATAATTCTCCCAGTCACAGGTACTGCCCTACAGAGCACAAACTGTAGTCACAGATGTAGAATAAAATATTAAACAGAACAGACTCAGGAGCACATAAGCAGTTTTCACTATAGCGCCCCCTGCTGGTCATGTAAAAGTACCAACATTTCCTGATTTCCACGAAATCTTGATTTTAAGCGGCAAAAGCTGCACAAAAGTCAATTACACCGATGTCCTATTTTAGATCGTTTGGCCTGGGGGGACACGCATATTCCCCATGCATTTCCTATGAGACATGTCATAAGTCTATGGAGAGGCCAAAATTATTTGGAGCAAAGTCAGTGAAACTCGGCAGACGCATTATTTAGAGCATTTCGATCGAAAAAGTCAGTTACATCAAAGCCGTGTTTTGGACGGTTTCACCACTTCTGGAGAGCAGCGCCCGCCAATGCACTTCTATAGGGACGCCACCCGGCGTGAGCGGGGGAGGGGGGTCACGGGGCCCGAGTGATGCTCAGAGGAGGAGGACGGCGCCCCGGGGCGGTGTGGGACCGGCCGAGCGTGGGAAAGCGATCGCGCGGGCGAGAGCCACCATCGCCGCTGCGGCTTTATTATTATTTTTGGCGTTTTCTTACTCTTCGCCTTACCCTTGACCAGTAAACATGCACGAAAAGTCTTCAATGGGGGTATAGTCGCGATCGGCCCGGAAAAAATTTCGTATTCGTGCGTCTCGAGAGCGTCCGACCCGAACCGAGCGAGCAGCACCGGCCCGAATCGGACTATGGGAAATGGGGCGAGCAAATTTTGCCCGACGTGCACGAAACTCGGAACAGTGATAGAGAACAGTGAACCGAGCAAAACATGACATTGGAGCGCGGCCCTCGGACCAAGCGCACGGCGGCCATATTGGACCGAAGTCGCCACGCCAGTTTGACTTTTTTTTTTTGAGCTCCGATGAGTCCTACAGTTTTGGCCCGACATGGGTCTGGCATATACGTAGACGATCTACACGGATTGAAATTCAATAGCTATCCGCTTTTTTTCGGATATCTCAAATGGTTTCGCCGCGGCTCGCCATCGAAGAACGCCTTCGTTTCCTGTTTTTCCAATCGCATGTCACGGCTACACGCTTGGACTGAGAAAGCTGTAATTTCAGTCACGAGTGCGTAATTATGGTTTGAATGTAATGCATTAATAAAAATAAATAAAAAGTACTCGCTAGCGCCCCCTACCTATTAAGTCAAACATCAACATTGTCCGATTTGGATGAAACTTGGGGAATATGTCCAGTGCATGGCGCCATGAAAAAAACTTAATTAGTGATATGGTGCATTTATCACCGTTGACCACCAGGGGCGCAAAGAGTGCTCTCAAAATCATTTGAATAATTCCTGCACGCACATGCATTCTCCGATCAACATGAAATTTGAAACACTCGTCTACGTAAAGCTGCTGAATCCATTTATGTGCGCACAATAACAATCAACCCTACGGCGCCACCTGTAGGAGTGCACTAAATTACAATGGGGAGAAAAAACATTACTTTGACTTTTATTAGTGAAAATTTGCACACAAATCCTAGACGGCCTCCTGATCAGAAAAGCCAATGAGACCCATGGCCTATTCTTCACACTTTTGCCTCTAGGGCCCTCCAGGGCCCTCCAGAGCTCCTAAACATTCTCTATGGGAGAATATATTCTCTTTACACAAAGATGCAGCAAAAAGCCACAAAGCAGTGAGTAACAGCCACCAAACTTAATACAGTGACTCCTGTTAAGGAAAATAAATGCCCCATAACACCATTTTACATGCAAGTCAAATACAGCCTCTACAGCGCCACCTGTAGGAGCGCACTAAATTACAATGGGGAGAAAAACAATTACTTTGACTTTTATTAGTGAAAATTTGCACACAATTCCTAGACGGCCTCCTGATCAGAAAAGCCAATGAGACCCATGGCCTATTTTTTACACTTTTGCCTCTAGAGCCCTCCAGAGCTCCCATTCATTGTCTATGGGACTCAGACTGTCTTCACACAAAGCTGCAATAAAAAACAACTAAAACCTGCAGGACAGCCACCAAACTCAATACAGAGACTCCTTTTAAGAGACATTAATGGGTCAGAACTGTATTTTTCATGAAACTAATAAACTGCCTCTACAGCGCCACCTTTTGGGTGAGGCCTATGGAGAGGGAGACACATTACCTGGAGGAGGCCCATAAAATTTGGCACAGTGATAGTACACATAAAAAACACCCTAAAACATAATTGGTGCTCAGTCATAAGACCAACGACAAGGCGGCCATATTGATTTTAATTTCACACGCCACTTTAAGTTTTTGTTTTCCTTTGAGAACTTGTCCTAGTGTTTTGTCCCGACATCGGTCTAACGTACACGTGCCTAATCAAGACAGATTGGAATTTAATAATCTGCCATTTTTTTGGGCCTATCTCGTGCGGTTTAGTCATGACTTCCTGTGAAAAATCGCCTCTATTTCCTGTTTCTCTGCGTGCTCCTCAAAGGCACATGGACTGTGCCTACAGAGTCCAAATTGCCACCAATGATGGAGAATTAAATACTACACACAATAGACTAGAGAGCACAAGACCACGAATCACTATAGCGCCCCCTACAGTTCAGTTAAAAGCTGCAAGCTTGTCCGATTGACACCAAATTTGGAGAGATGATTCTATGCTTCATAAGATGCAAAAAAGTCAATGGGACCCATGCCCTATTCTTCATAATTTTAACTCTAGAGCCCCCCAGAGCTCCGCTGCAGTTTGCGTACCGGCCTGGCATTGGAGTGGAGGATGCCGTCATCTTCCTGCTGCACCGCTCTCTCTCTCACCTCGAGAACCCTGGCAGCGCTGTGAGAATTCTGTTCTTTGATTTCTCCAGCGCCTTCAACACCATCCAGCCACTGCTGCTGTGGGACAAGCTGGAGTCGGCTGGTGTGGACTGTGACCTGGCAGAGTGGATCCTGGACTACCTCACGAACAGACCCCAGTTTGTGAGAGCCCGGGATTGTGTGTCTGACACTCTGACCTGCAGTGTGGGGGCGCCGCAGGGCACTGTCCTCGCGCCCTTCCTCTTCACCCTCTACACCTCGGACTTCAGACACAACACGGACAGCTGTGTTCTGCAGAAGTTCTCTGACGACTCTGCCATCATCGGACTCATCACGCAGGCGACGATGACGCAGAGTACAGAGGGAGTAACTTGCCAGCATGAGACTTTGTGGACTGGTGTCAGCAGAACCACCTCCTCATCAACTTGGGAAAGACCAAGGAGATGCTGGTGGACTTCCGCAGACGCCACTCCACTGCCCCCTCACCAGTGAACATCCAGGGAAGGGACATTGAGAGAGTGGACTCATACAAGTACCTGGGTGTTCATCTGAACCACAAACTAGACTGGACTCATAACACAGACGCACTGTACAGGAAGAGTCAGAGTCGGCTCTACCTCCTGAGGAGACTCAGGTCTTTTGGAGTGTCAGGGCCTCTCCTGAGGACCTTCTACGACTCTGTGGTGGCATCAGCCGTCCTGTATGCGGTGTGGTCTGCTGGAGCAGCAGCATCACAGAGAGGAGAGGAAGAAGCTGGACAAGGTCATCAAGAAGTCCAGCTCCGTCCTGGGCTGTGCTCTGGACTCAGTGCGTGAGGTGGGGGACAGAAGGGTCCTGGCTAAACTCACGTCTATGCTGGACCATGAGTCCCACCCCCTGCAGGACGCTCTGTCTGCCCTGGAGAGCAGCTTCAGTGACAGACTGATTCACCCTCGCTGTGTGAAGGAGAGGTTTCGCAGGTCTTTCCTTCCTGCTGCTGTCAGACTTTACAATGAACACTGTTAGCCCTGAACATGTGTCATTCACCCGCTACAATCATGTGCAATATAATTTATCATACTATTAATACACTTTTACCTCACTATAGTCACTTAACAATACACTTAAGCCACTTTAGTTACCATTTTTACTGTAAATGAGAGTGTGCACTTTATACTTTATATTGTATTTTTTATGACCATGTTTATTTATCCTATTTTATTGCATGCGCCTATTTCTTTCATTCCTGTCCTAAACTGTGTGTTGCAACAGTGGAATTTCCCCATTGTGGGACAAATAAAGGATCTCTTATCTCTTATCTTATTCATTCTTTATGGGAGTCTGATTCTATTCACACAAGGCTGCAATAAAAAACAACTAAAACCTGCAGGACAGCCACCAAACTCAATACAGAGACTCCTTTTAAGGGACATTAATGGGTCATAACTGTATTTTTCCTGAAACTAATAAACAGCCTCTACAGCGCCACCTTTTGGGTGAGGCCTATGGAGAAGGAGACACATTTACTTTGGAGGAGGCCCATAAAATTTGGCACAGTGATAGTACACATAAAAAGCACCCTAAAACATAATTGGTGCTCAGTCGTCAGACCAACGACATGGCGGCCATATTGATTTTAATTTTAAATGCCACTTTAAGTTTTTATTTTCCATTGAGAACTTGTCCTAGGGTTTTTGGCCGACATTGGTCTAACGTACACGTGTCTAATCAAGACAGATTGGAATTTAATAATCTGCCATTTTTTTTGGCCTATCTCGTGCGGTTTAGTCATGACTTCCTGTGAAAAAACGCCTTAATTTCCTGTTAATTTCAATATCTCTCCTAGCCACAGGTATTGCCCTACAGAGCCCAAACTGTAGTCACCGATGCAGAATAAAATATTAAACGGAACAGACTCAGGAGCACATAAGCAGGTTTCACTATAGCGCCCCCTGCTGGTCATGTAAAAGTACCAACATTTCCTAATTTCCACGAAATCTTGTAAACTGCTTTGAAGCGGCAAAAGCTGCAAAAAAGTCTATTACATTGATGTCCTATTTTGTATTGTTTTGACTCTGGGAGCACACATATCCCCCATTCATTTCCTATGACACATTTCATAAGTCTATGGAGATCCCTAAATTATTTCGAGCAAAGTCAGTGAAACTTGGCAGATGCATTATTTAGAGCATTTTGATCGAATAAGTTAATTACATCGAAGCCGTGTTTTGGATGCTTTTGCCACTTTTGGAGAGCAGTGCCCGCCAATGCACTTCTATAGGGACGGCGCTTGGGGGGAGGGGGGGTTACGGAGGCCCGAGTGACGCTCAGAAGAGGAGGACGGTGCCCCGTGGCGGTTTGGGACCGGCCGAGGCCGCTTGGGAAGGCGGTCGCGCGCGGGGCGAGGGCCATCATCGCCGCTTTGCGGCTTTAATTGTCTTTGTATTTTCAATGGTCCGTCGCTTTTTGATGACATCACAGAGGGATTTGATTTTAGGGCTCAGCACTACTTCATGTCATTTTAAACTTTTATTTTTCTAAATTTCTTCACAAACTGCGACTTCACAAATGTAAAAGTATGATAAATATTTACCACAGATGCCCTCCCACCAAACACACTTAAAAATTATAAAGACTTTAAAGCGCATATGACAGGTTTTAAGAATTTTGATTTGATTTAATTTGGTGTATTAATACCTGCTGTACGTTTAAAAAAATATATGTTTTACAGCAATCGAGTCGTAGTTGGGTTAGTTTATGCATAATTGACCCCAAATAAACAACTTTTTCCACTCTTTGAACATGAATTCAACAAAATAAAGGTATTTATCTGCATTTATTTTCATCTGACAAATTAAAAAGTTTGACATTAGCTGAGTTTTAGTTCAGTGAACAAAACTATTTCCCACTGTGATGTCATCGTTTACAACCAGGAAGCGATATCACAAAACTAAAAAATGCTAAAAAATCTTGATTTTTTTTTTTTTTTTTTTTTTTATGGCGAGACTCTACAGGCAAAACTATTTTATTTTTCAAATTTTATTTTATTTTTTTTTTCACTTTTCTCTCTCTCGTCTGGACTTTTATGTAGAAACAGCAAATGTGTCCAATCTGCTCCTGATGTTTGATTCTTCCATTGAATCCACTTCATCCATAGATTTCTCTGACATTGTTTTCTTCAAATGCATTTTTGTCCCTCGAGACATAAAGATCATTAAAGTAGATCCACACAAACTGTACAATCTGGACTCAACAGATTCTGACACAACGAACACAAGGATTTGACATAAAGTGACAAAAACACAATTAAAAACTTGACTATAAGTGACAATAATGTGACTAAAGCGACCAAAACCAACTAAAGGTGACAAAAACGTGAATAAAAGTGATAGAAACACGACTAAAACGTCAAAATCGCAACTGAATGCGACAAAAACAGGACAAAAAAGTGACTAAAAGTGACAAAAATGTGAATAAAAGCAACAAACACGGCTAAAAACGGCATAAAAGTGACAAAAACTTGACTAAAGGCGACAAACTCCAAAGGCTTTTTTCTTCAAATGCATTTTTGTCCCTCGAGACATAAAGATCATTAAAGTAGATCCACACAAACTGTACAATCTGGACTCAACCAGAATCTGACACAACGGACACAAGGATTTGACTAAAAGTGACAAAAACACGAATAAAAGCAACAAAAAGTGACAAAAACATCACTAAAAACAACAAAATGCAACTAAAAGTGACAAAAACAATTAAAAAAGACAAAAACATGACCAAAAGCAGCTAAAAGTGACTAATGGTGACAACTAATGCAACTATAAGTGACAAAAACATGACATAAAGTGACAAATTTGGCTAAAAGTGACTAAATCACAACTAAAACTCCAAAGGACATTTTCTCTAAAAGTGCATTTTTAATCCACTGAGACTTAAAGCAGCTCCTTTAAACTGTACAATCTGGACTCAACACATTTAGACCAAACAAGGATTTATTGATATCTGATTCTAAAACTGATATGAAAAATAAAAAATATGAGGCGAAATTTGAATTTTTACGAAAATTTTGAGTCCAATCTAGATTACTCAAAAACTAATGAACATTTTTATAACTAAACCAAGAAATTTAAACCTGGCTCTGTCCATTTTTCAGATTTAAACGTCCCAAATGTGTGGATTTTTGGCCATTTTTACATAAAATAAAAACATGACATGATGGAAAAATTGTAATACATTTTTTCTTACATTTATGTGACTAAACTACAGACGTTTACGATGATATCTTGAAATGTAAGATTTTTTCCTGTTCACCTGCAGCGTCTCGTCGTAAATTTGATTTTAAACACAATTTATTCATACTTTTATCAAATATTTTCAAATTTTCTGATTAAATTGATGAATGTAATGAATAAACGTGTAATCTGGTCATTCATTTTATATTTGAAACATCATTTAAATGTTCTTTTAATACAGCGTTTCCCAACCAGGGGTACAGGGACCCCCAGAGGTACACGAGGGCCACTTGGAAAGGCTTCAGGTTTTAAAAGAAAATGAAATGTACTCTGTAATCTGAATAAAAAAAGAGTTATTAGTTGTATATTTTGCATCTTTTTGGAGTATCTTGGACCATAAATATGATTAAAACAAGAAATATAAGTGTAATAATTGATAATATACGACTAGTAAACCCATTTTTGTGCCTGAAACTCAACTTAAGGGGTGCTCCGAGTGTGAGACAAAGCTTAGGGGGAACTGGAGACAAAAAAGGCTGGGAACCACTGCTTTAATACATGTTTTATTATTCATGCTCCTAAAAATCCTCCATAAATGTATCTAACATTTATAAATGAAAGTCAATCCAGTTTTCCATTTTTAGCAGAATTTGCTAAAATTGAACTGAGAGGAAACGAAAGAAAAGCAGCTGGACGTCTTCAACAACTCAATGGGCTTTGGGTGAAACACGTCACTGTCTTGTTTCTCGTGTCGTTTCAGTTGAATCCTTTGTCCGACGCTCAAACCCTCAGAGGATTCAACAATGACTGGACCTGATGAAACAATAATAATAATAATAATACATTTTATTTATAAGCAGCTTTCAAAACACCCAAGGACACTGTACATGACAAGAAATAAAAACAACAGAATCAAACCCACAAACAGAACTGGATGATGGTGTTGGAGTGACAGAGTTCTGTGGTGGAGGATCGTCTGAACAGGTGAGTACACGTGACAAACTAATGATAATGTCAGAGTTACCAGCAGCAGCTCCAGTGACCAGCGTTCTGGGACAAGTGTCAACGCTGGATATTACATTTGTTGTGTTTATTTGGTGAATTGGATAAGTTTAAATAAAAACACAGAACAAAATGTAGTCACGACGAGTCAAAAATAAAACGTGGATCATTAAAGCCGCGGAGGCCATAAACATAGAGCTGACGTCGAGCTCTGAACCCAGATCATTATTCAACGAGTCATGTGTGTCCTACCTGTGTCCTTAAAAGGAAGAGTCCTGGAAGGGTCCTGGAAGAGTCCTGGAAGAGTCCTGGAAGAGTCCTGGAAGAGTCCTGGAAGAGTCCTGGAAGAGTCCTGGAAGAGTCCTGGAAGAGTCCTGGAAGAGTCCTGGAATAGTCCTGGAAGGGTTCTGGAAGAGTCCTGGAAGAGTCCTGGAATAGTCCTGTGGGAATCCCCCGAGTCACAGAGAGGGCAACATCACACTCTGGTAAATACAATTTGTCAGAATAGTAACGCTAATGTTTTAGTCCTGGTTTAGTCCTGGTTCAGTCCTGGTTTAGTCCTGGTTTAGTCCTGGTTTAGACCTGGTTTAGTTCTAGTTCAGTCCTGGTTTAGTCCTGGTTTAGTCCTGGTTTAGACCTGTTTCAGTCCTGGTTTAGTCCTGGTTTAGACCTGGTTCAGTCCTGGTTTAGTCCTGGTTTAGTCCTGGTTTAGACCTGGTTTAGTTCTAGTTCAGTCCTGGTTTAGTCCTGGTTTAGACCTGTTTCAGTCCTGGTTTAGTCCTGGTTTAGACCTGGTTCAGTCCTGGTTTAGTCCTGGTTTAGTCCTGGTTTAGACCTGGTTTAGTTCTAGTTCAGACCTGGTTTAGTCCTGGTTTAGTCCTGGTTTAGACCTGGTTTAGTCCTGGTTTAGTCCTGGTTTAGTCCTGGTTTAGTTCTGGTTTAGTCCTGGTTTAGTTCTGGTTCAGTCCTGGTTTAGACCTGGTTTAGTCCTGGTTTAGTCCTGGTTTAGTCTTTGTTCAGTCCTTGTTTAGTTCTGGTTTAATCCTTGTTTAGTTCTGGTTTAGTTCTGGTTTAGTCCTGGTTTAGTTCTGGTTTAGTCCTTGTTTAGTTCTGGTTTAGTCTTTGTTCAGTCCTGGTTCAGTCCTTGTTCAGTCCTGGTTTAGTTCTGGTTTAGTCCTTGTTCAGTCCTGGTTTAGTTCTGGTTCAGTCCTGGTTTAGTCCTGGTTTAGTTCTGGTTCAGTCCTGGTTTAGTCCTGGTTTAGTCCTGGTTCAGTTCTGCAGATGTTGTAAAAAATCTTTCGTATTACATTTATTTAATTTTTCAAAAGTGTTGGACACATTTCTGCTGTTTGCTCATGCGCAGTACCCCGGAGCTCCAGCGGGGGGCGACCTGCTCCTTTTGCTCATGCGCAGTACCCCGGAGCTCCAGCGGGGGGCGGCCTGCTCCGTTTGCTCATGCGCAGTACCCCGGAGCTCCAGCGGGGGGCGGCCTGCTCTGTTTGCTCATGCGCAGTTGTGACCGGCTCTGGGCGTCCTCTCCGGCCTCTCTGCGCATGTGCAGTCGGGCTCTCCGGGTCACGTGTGTTTGAGGATGGCGTCCGCGCTGAGAGGAGCTGCTGGATCTCTGCTCAAGGTGAGACTCCGCTTCAGCGCATTTTACGATTAAATCTGTCCAAAACGGAACATTTGAGCAGCAGATGGAGAAGATTAAAGTTTATAAAAGTCACATTTGTCATAAAACGGCGCGTCTTCCATGTTTGCGATGCTAAAGCTAACCGTAGCCCGCTTTTATCTTCTTTTTCTCCACTCACCTTGATTTAAAACACATAAAACTAAACTTATCTAAGGTTTAAATGTGTTGTGTTCGTAAGTCAAGTCAAATAAATCAGCAAGTTTTGTTTTATTCACATTTTAATGCTGGAAAACTCACTGCAGCATCTGTTTCTGACGCATTTGAGACTTTTATTTGTTCTAAACTGGACTAAAATCAGTTTCTTATTGTTTTAACATTAACAGTGGCACATTTTATTTTGGTTTGACAGTTGTGTGTTTGTGTCCTTCGCCTGTCAGTGTCAGCTCAGACCAAAATAACTCCAACAACTGAAGCCAGTCACCAGAAAAATGCCCTCTTTACAACAGAAAATAAGCAAAAAGGTTTTATTTTCAGCTTAGAAAAGTTATTTTATTTGGCTTTCTATTGCAAAACATACTATTATCTACCTCAGAAAGCATAATTAGTGCTAAAGTGTGTAATGTATCTGTATAAACTGAAAATCTATTGTGGGATCATAATTTCTGTGAGTATTTTATTTTTTATTTATTTATTTACAAAATATTTTTATTAGAAGTTTTATATAATGTACCTTTATGACAGTTTTGTAAAAGGGAACTCCCCAGAAGCTTTAGTTTATGAAAAGGGTCCAGAAACAGTCATAAAAATACAATACACTAATACAATTTTACAAAATAATTTCCAATTTGATCGACTCATAACATCCTGCAGTTCCTTTGTTTAAAGGTCCCATATCCTGCTAAATGGACTTTTCAGAGATGTTAACCTTCCTCCAGGGCTCTCTGGGCCTTGTATGTTGTGCCCAAAGTGGTTTTTTGATTGATTCCCTCATGTTTTCACTAGAGAACTGTCTTTTCCGTCCCCCTCTGAGCAGCAGACGGGGGCTCCTCACTAAGATGACGCGGTGTTTAAGCCACGCCTCCAGGAAGAATAAAAACAGCTAATGCTAATGCTACACAGTAATTACACGATGGATACGACAGATAGAAGAGTTAGCTTGTTATTTACCAAACGGCACGTCCGTGGTTGAGGCCCTGGAGCACGTCAAACTCCAGGTCAGATCCAGGACGTAGGACTCAGCACGACGCACCGTCAGGACCAGAAAAGGTTTATTCAGTGTTTGTGTATCGCTGTTTACCGAAGCACACGGCGCATGCGCAACATCTCCGCTCGAGGCTTCGGCACGAGTTGGGCGGGGGGGAGGCGCGCGAGTTGGGCGGGGGAGCAGCCTGCTCTCTGTTCGGGGGGGTCAGATCTCAGAGTGAGGAGGGGGGCCAGTCCAAGAAATGGGTGTTTTTTGTAAACTGTTATGTTATGGATATTACACAAAGCCCTGAGGACAGACTGTGTGAAGGGGAAAGAGCAGGATATGGGACCTTTAAAGTTTATTCCCGCAGTTTCTTACAGGTTAGGGCTGTGTACGGTGATAAAAATCTAATGGTGACGTCGTCCCGGTGACAATCTGCTGTTTTTGTGAAATGGTGGCGTCGTGATTGACTGTTTGTGTCTTTAATGCAGCTGTCTGTTCAAACACACTTTTCTCCTGATGTTTAGCCTCTGAAGCCTCTGAGCAGATGACTTTATTTACCTCTTAAAGGGCCCATGACAGGTCGGACGACTCATTTCACTTAAAGGGCCTATGACAGGTTGAAATACACATTTAACTAAAATGCAGTTAAGATAAATATATTCAAATTTCTACTAAAATCTTTACAAATTTAACCCCAGTTTAGCTGTTTTTTAGGTTTTAAATTTTACTCCTGTTTGTAAAGTATGACATCACACTAGGAAATCACCATAGCAACCACACTGTACACTGGGCCAAAACTAATGTCTAATCTAATGTCAAAGATTTTGTTCGTTTGACAAAGAAAAACACACGTGGACACCTTTATTTTGTTGAATCAAAGTTTAAAGGGTCAAAAAGTAGTTTATTTTGTGTAAATTATGCCTGACCTTTGTCCCCCCAGTGTGATGTCATCAGTTTATTTACTTCCTGTAATTGTCGACAGATTTTTCAACTTTTTTTCCACAAATACCAACTTGATCGGTGTAAAACTGTAATTTGTATTTACACAGAGTATTAATGCACTGAATAAAGTCAAAATTAGAAAATCATAGAAACCCGTCATACGCCCTTTAAATGCAGTTCAGATAAATATATTTCATATTTTGCTAAAATACTTCACAAATTTTCTTCCGCTTCAGCAATTTTTTAGGTTTTTTGTTTTACTTCCTGGTTGTAAATGATGACATCACACTAGGAAATTACCATAGCAACCGCACTGTAAACTGGGCCAAATTCATCTCATGTCACAGATTTTTTCTTTTTACAAATAAAAATACACGTGAACACGTTTTTAGTTGAATTAATGAATAAAGGGTCAAAAAAACAAGTCTCTTTTGTGTAAATTCTGCTTAACCTTTGTCTCCCCAGTGTGATGTCATCAATTTGTTTGCTTCCTGTAACTTTCTACAGAATTTTCAACTTTTCCTCACAAACAGCCACTTGATTGTAGTGAAACTATCATTTATATTTACAACAAATATACACCAAATAAAGACAAGATTAGAAAATAGTGAAAACCTGTCATACGCCCTTTAAAGGGCAGAGCTGCACGATTAAACCAAACCCACACTAAAACACTATTTTAATGGACGCAATTAGCAAATCACAAAGACTGCAGTGTTTGAAGTGCAAGAATTTCTTCCACAAACAACAAAATGTGTTGCTTTGATTTGATTAAAACCTGCTCACACTGTAGTTTGAATTTGTACAAACGTGTTCTGAAACGAGCCACAAAAGCGCGACAAAAAGCGATAAAAGTGCGTTCAAAAGCGACAAACGCAAACAACGAACGTGACTCAGTGCACAAAAACGTGACTCTAAACTACAAAGCTGTGACTAAAAACGCGTTTAAATATGACAAACGCAACTGAACGTGACACAAACGCGTCAAAAAGCAACAACATTGTGTTTAAAATGTGAATTTGAACATACAGTTTGTCTAATCGCACTGGTCAGAAAAATCAAAGTGAACTCGAATCGTGATAAAATCGAAATCCTGATCAGGCCCCAAGAAAATCGTGATAATAATTTGTTGCCAAATCAACCAGCTCTAGTTCAAGTCGTTTCCAACATATTTTGAACACATTTCAAAGACGTACAAAATATTAAAGTCTATATTTCAGGTTTTCATGTTTGTCTGATTCTGACTCAGTTTGGTGGGAGGGCATCTGTGGTAAATATGTATCATAGTTTTACAGTTGGGAAGTTGCAGTTTGTGAAGAAAATTTTAAAAATAAAAGTTAAAAATGACAGGAAATGGAGCTGAATCCCTCTGTGATGTCATCAAAAGGCGACGTACCATTGAAAACACACAGACCGTTCACAGCCACATATTTTCCCGACAGTTTAAACCATCAACAAAATAAAGTCTTAATAATAATAAACACGGATTATTTGTTGTTAGTTCATAACTATTGTAATGTTTATGGATGTTGGCCCTTGTTTACAGTCTGGTTTCTATGGTAACGGTTGTGGAATTACCTCTAACTGTGTCATATTTGTGTCACGTTCAACAGGAAGTGACATCAGAAACTTCACACAAACTTTCAAACAAAAAGCATAAAAAACGTGGAAACAGGCGACAAAAAAACAAAACAAAAAAACCAACAACAAAGTGGTACAAAGTGCAGTTAATGCAACTTAAAGCGATAGAAAGCTGACTAAAAGCGTCATAAATGCATTTAAAAGTGTCAAGAACGTGAATGAAAGCTGCAAAAACACGACTGAAAGTGACAAAACTGTGACAAGGTTGTTTTATCCGGAATTATTGTTATTGTAAAATCATAAATGTTGTGTCATGTGTGTGGATGTCGGCCCTTGTTTACAGTCTGGTTGCTATGGTAACAGTTGTGGAATTGCCTCTAACTGTGTCATATTTTGGGAACGTGATGGAAAACTTTGGTTTATTTACAACATTAAGATGAAAAAGAGTATTTTTCCAGCAAAACCTAAAAATCGGTGTAAAAAATGCAATTCAATGGAAGAATAAAACCTCTCCATGAGCAGATCGGTCAAGTGTCTTGTTTGTGTGACGGTCTGTGCGCGCTGTGTTGTTGCAGGCCCTCG
This sequence comes from Rhinogobius similis, assembly GCA_019453435.1. Taxonomy (NCBI): domain Eukaryota; kingdom Metazoa; phylum Chordata; class Actinopteri; order Gobiiformes; family Gobiidae; genus Rhinogobius; species Rhinogobius similis. Next base: position 29,796,221 of record CM033623.1, on the reverse strand, counting down.
GTGGCGCCCCCCGCTGGCAGCTGCTGGCCTCGCGCTCGCTCTCTGGAGTAGACTCCCCTATGGCTCGGGCCGATGCCACGTTCAAAGTCACGATGGTCCCTGGAGACGGCGTGGGCCCGGAGCTGATGACGGCCGTCAAAGAGGTGTTTAAGGTGCGTTCTCTGTTTGGTGCGGCGTCGCTAATGATTGTTTTAGCCGTCGACACGTCAGCCATTATTTCTAATGAAGGTTTTAAATGCATTTTTACCCAGTTCATAACTATTGTACTGTATGTGGATGTTGGCCCTTGTTTACAGTCTGGGTGCTATGGTAACAGTCGTGGAATTACCTCTAACTGTGTCAAAAATGTGGAAAAAAGCAGAAAAAAACGCATCAAAAAGTCACAACAAAGTGGTTAAAAGTGCTATTATTAATTCCCGTTAGGGGTCGCGGGTGACTGGAGCCTGTCCCAGTGACTTTGGGCCTTAGGCGGGGTACACCCTGGACAGGGGCCAACTCGTCCCAGGGCTGACACAGAGAGACAGAGACAAGGACAGACAACCATTCACTCTCACATTCATTCACTACGGGCAATTTAGAGTTTCCAATTAACCTCCACAGTCATGTGTTTGGATGGTGGGAGGAGCCAGAGAACCCGGAGAGAACCCACGGTAACACGGGGAGAACATGCAGACTCCACCCAGAGAGATAGTGTGATGTTGGGGTGGTCCGGGATTCGAACCCACGATCTCCTTATTGAGAGGCAGAAGCTCTAGCCGCTCTGCCACCGTGCACCCCTAAAAGTGCAATTAATGCAACTTAAAGCGACAGAAACCTGACTAAAAGCATCATAAATGCATTTAAAAGTGACACGAACGCAAATAAAAGCGTCAAGAACGTGACTAAAAGCAGCAAAAACACAACTAAAAGTGTCAAAACTGCGACAAAAATGCGACAAGGTGGTGTTATCGGGGATTATTTGTAAAATCATCAATATAGTGTAACATTTGTGGATGTTGGCCTTGTTTACAGTCTGGTTGCTATGGTAACAGTTGTAGAATTACCTCTAACTGTGTCATATTTGTGTCATGTTCAACCAGGAAGTAACGTTATAAACTTTACACAAACTGTCAAACAAAAAGCGTCAAAAATGTGGAAAAAAGCGGCAAAAACGCATCAAAAAGTCACAACAAAGTAGCTAAAAGTGCAATTAATGCAACTTAAAGCGACAGAAACCTGACTAAAAGCGTCATAAATGCATTTAAAAGTGAAATAAAGGTTGACATATGGGACTGGAGGCTTTTAGAGACAGAATATTTATAAATAAAGTGTATTATTCATGAAAATCAGAACTAATCTGTTCTTTGTGCTTTTGTTGTAAACAGTCTTTTGACGCGTGTTGTAGAGTCTAGAGCTGCACGTTTTGGCGAAAATATCTAATTGGGATTTTTCTGACTAGTTTTATTGTAATTGAATTAGTGATTTATGATTTAATAAGAGGCTTGAACTGACAAAAAGACAAACTATTAAAATAAATAATTGTCTCGAAGGGTCTCAGGTCTCGCTCGTTTTAAGCTTTAACATTTTTCTGAAGCACTTTGAGATTTCTGCACAAATGTAAAAAGAGTTCTAAATAAAATGTGTGTTTGTTTTTGTGTGTGTTTTTCTTTGTGTTTGTGTGTGTTTGTCTGTTTGTTTATTTGTTTGTTTATTCTTCTGTCTGTTTGTTTATTTGTGTGCTTGTTTATTCTTTTGTCTGTTTGTTTATTTATTTGGGTGCTTGTTTGTGTGCTTGTTTATTCTTCTGCCTGTCGGTTTGCTTGTTTATTCTTTTGTTTGTTTGTTTATTTATTTGGGTGCTTGTTTGTGTGTTTGTTTATTCTTCTGTCTGTCTGTTTGCTTGTTTGTTTGTTTATTCTTTTGTCTGTTTGTTTATTCGTCCGGGTGTCTGTTTGTTTGTTTATTTGTTTGTGTGTTTGTTTATTCTTTTGTTTGTTTGTTTGTGTGCTTGTTTGTTTATTCTTCTGTTTGTTTGTTTATTTGTGTGTTTGTTTATTCGTCCGGGTGTCTGTTTGTTTGTTTGTTTATTTGTGTGTTTGTTTATTCTTTTGTTTGTTTATTTGTGTGCTTGTTTATTCGTCCGGGTGTCTCAGGCCGGGGACGTCCCGGTGGAGTTCGAGGAGTTCCATCTCAGTGAGGTGCAGAACATGGCGTCTGAGGAGAAACTGGACCAGGTTCTGACCTCCATGAGGAACAACCGAGTGGCCATCAAAGGTACTGCACCCTCCAACATCAACGCTCTTTAGATGAAGTACAATCTGAAGTACAATCTGAAGGACAGTCTGAAGGACAGTCTGAAGGACAGTCTGAAGTACAATCTGAAGTACAGTCTGAAGTACAGTCTGAAGTACAGTCTGAAGTACAGTCTGAAGTACAGTCTGAAGTACAGTCTGAGGGCTAAAGTCACTGAAGTACAGTCTGAAGTACAGTCTGAAGTACAGTCTGAAGTACAGTCTGAAGTACAGTCTGAAGGACAGTCTGAAGTACAATCTGAAGTACAGTCTGAAGTACAATCTGAAGTACAGTCTGAAGTACAATCTGAAGTACAGTCTGAAGGACAGTCTGGAGTACAGTCTGAAGTACAGTCTGAAGTACAATCTGAAGTACAGTCTGAAGGACAGTCTGAAGTACAATCTGAAGTACAGTCTGAAGGACAGTCTGAAGTACAGTCTGAAGTACAGTCTGAAGTACAGTCTGAAGTACAATCTGAGGGCTAAAGTCACTGAAGTACAGTCTGAAGTACAGTCTGAAGTACAGTCTGAAGTACAGTCTGAAGTACAGTCTGAGGGCTAAAGTCACTGAAGTACAGTCTGAAGTACAGTCTGAAGTACAGTCTGAAGTACAGTCTGAAGTACAGTCTGAAGTACAGTCTGAAGTACAGTCTGGAGTACAGTCTGAAGTACAGTCTGAAGTACAGTCTGAAGTACAGTCTGAAGTACAGTCTGAAGTACAGTCTGAAGTACAGTCTGAAGTACAGTCTGAAGTACAGTCTGAAGTACAGTCTGAAGTACAGTCTGAAGTACAGTCTGAAGTACAGTCTGAAGTACAGTCTGAAGTACAGTCTGAAGTACAGTCTGAAGGACAGTCTGAAGTACAATCTGAAGTACAGCCTGAAGTACAGTCTGAAGGACAGTCTGAAGTACAGTCTGAAGGACAGTCTGAAGGACAGTCTGAAGGACAGTCTGAAGGACAGTCTGAAGGACAGTCTGAAGGACAGTCTGAAGTACAGTCTGAAGTACAGTCTGAAGTACAGTCTGAAGTACAATCTGAAGTACAGTCTGAAGGACAGTCTGAAGTACAATCTGAAGTACAGTCTGAAGTACAGTACCACAAAACATATTCAGTGTCAGTGATTATGTATAGAATAAATCAGCGTTACGATTATTATCAGTAAAGGCTATGTTTGATTTGAACTTGTTTTTAAAAAAAAAAAGTATTTATTTATTTCATGTCATAAAAATACATCATCAGTGACATTATTTCTAACAGAAAAAATGAATGAAAAGGAGCAGAAAGAAGAGCAATCTGCCCCTTTTACAACTTGTACTTAACCACACGTTTTCCTTCATTAACACAATTGAACATATATCCAACCTTTGAACCGTCTGGAGACACAACGTGAACCCAAAATGGTTCCTTTAAACAGGAAAATCAAGGTTTTGAGGCAATTGTACTTTTAAAAGTGAACTAAATTACAATTTCATTATAATTTAGTTTGGCAGTTGAAATGACATGATCAGAGTTTGGATAAAGTGGACTTTAAAAACACAGAAGAGCTTCTTTTTTTGTGCCACAGGAAAGATCCACACGCCGATGGAGTTTAAAGGAGAGCTGGCGTCGTACGAGATGAGGCTCAGGTAACGCCTCCTGCTGCAGTCACTTTTTAGTCATGTTTTTGTCACTTCTTAGTTGTGTTTTGTCACTTTTTAATACTGTTTTGTCCCTTTTAATAGCGTTTTGTCACTTTTCGTAGCATTTTGCCACTTTTTAGTCGCGTTTTGTCACTTTTTGGTCGCGCTTTGTCACTTTTAGTAGCGTTTTGTCACTTTTTAGTCGTGTTTTTGTCACTTTTTAGTCACATTTACTCACTTTTAGTAGCATTTTGTCACTTTTTAGTTGCGTTTTGTCACTTTTTTGTTGTGGTTTTCTCAGTGTTAGTAGCGATTTGTCACTTTCAGTAGCGTTTTGTCACTTTCAGTAGCGTTTTGTCACTTTCAGTAGCGTTTTGTCACTTTTTAGTAGTGTTTTGTCACTTTTTAGACATGTTTTGTCACTTTTTAGTCGTGTTTTGTCACTTTTTAGACATGTTTTGTCACTTTTTAGTAGCGACTTGTCACTTTTAGTAGCGACTTGTCACTTTTAGTAGCGTTTTATCACTTTTTAGTTGCGTTTTGTCACTGTTTAGTAGCGTTTTGTCACTTTTTTGTAGCGTTTTGTCACCCTTTGTCTCCCTTTTTTTCACTTGTTTCAGAACATGTTTTACCAAATCTAAACGTTTTATGCAGAATAAAACTGGATATTTTGTTTGGAGGAAATAATTGCAGCTTTTGTGATTTGCTGATTGCACTGATTGAAAATGCGATCTCGATGGGTTGATTTGGTTGGATTGGTGCTGCCCTCACTATCGAGTCCTTTGCTCTGAAATGTTCACGCGTCGTTTGTTCAGGAGGAAGCTGGACCTTTTTGCAAACGTGGTCCATGTGAACAGTTTACCTGGATATTCCACTCGACACAACAACCTGGACCTGGTGATCATCCGAGAGCAGACGGAGGGAGAGTACAGCTCCCTCGAACATGAGGTACTTTTACTATCACTACTACAACTACTGTACTATCACTGCTGTACTACTACTACTACTACAACACTACTTACCATTTTACTACTATTACCACTGTACTATTACTAATATTACTATTGTACTACTATTACTACTGTACTATTACTGTTGTACTACTACTACTACTACTGTACTATTACGACAATTACTACTGTACTTCTACTGCTCAATAAATTGCAACATGCTGTAATGTAGTTTATTGTTTATTTTGTTTAATTCAAATCGATTTCTTTTTGTAGCGCCCAAAATCCCAACAACAGTTTCCTGGACGGGCCACAGATAGAAAGCAGATTAAATAAACAATGTTCAGGACTGACTTTGATAAAAAGGGAGGAGTCACTGAACGCCTGTCTTTTGTTTGGTAAATTGTTTGTCTAGTGTCACCTGAAACTTGATAATAAATATAAATAAATCGTGAATGCAACTAATAACTATAATATTATTTCCTTTTAATCATCTTCACAAGCTTCATGAACATAAACATTGTCACATGAACATTATTTTACGTGTTTACTGTTCGACTCTCACAATTATAATCTTTATGTTTTTATGATTATATTGTGCCCTGAATACGAGTTCAGTCGTGAGAAAAGCCTGAGCAGAAGCGCGTCTGAAGAATGAAGTCCTCGCAGTAGAGTCTGATTGTTGCTGTTGTGTTTGTCAGTCGGTGTCTGGAGTCATCGAGTGTCTCAAAATCATCACCAGAGAAAAGTCCAGGAGGATCGCCAAGTTCGCCTTCGACTACGCCACGAAAAAAGGACGCAGCAAAGTCACCGCCGTGCACAAGGCCAACATCATGTGAGTACTACAAATACTGCAAATACTACAAATACTGTCATGTACCGCCGTGCACAAGGCCATCATCATGTGAGTACTACAAGTACTACAAATACTACAAATACTGTCATGTACCGCCGTGCACAAGGCCAACATCATTCCATGATGATGTGGGCCCTGGCCACATGTGGCCTCTGGGCCATAGTTTGGACACCCCTGTCCTCATAAACACTGATTATGTTTGAAAATAAACTGATCATGTACAGTAGCTCTTGTGATTATTATGTCAGTAATTATATGTGTTGCCCATGGTAACGCTCAGGGGGAGGGGCTTGAGACGTCAAAAAAGTAAGTTTCACTAAAGAAAGACTAAGTGCACCAGAATAACTAAATTAGAGTTCTGAAGATGTGTTTTCAGCGCTCGTGTTCAGTTCCCAGCTCAGGTTTCACATTCCTCTGTTCAGCCGTCAAACACCTGAACATGTCTCCACACGAGCTCTGAAGAACACGAGACTCTGAAGAACACGAGACTCTGAAGAACACGAGACTCTGAAGAACACGGGACTCTGAAGAACACGAGACTCTGAAGAGCACGAGCTCTGAAGAACACGAGCTCTGAAGAACACGGGACTCTGAAGAACACGGGACTCTGAAGAACACGAGCTCTGAAGAACACGGGACTCTGAAGAACACGGGACTCTGAAGAACACGAGACTCTGAAGAACACGGGACTCTGAAGAGCACGAGACTCTGAAGAACACGAGCTCTGAAGAACACGAGACTCTGAAGAACACGAGACTCTGAAGAACACGGGACTCTGAAGAGCACGAGACTCTGAAGAACACAAGCTCTGAAGAACACGAGACTCTGAAGAACACGGGACTCTGAAGAACACGAGACTCTGAAGAACACGGGACTCTGAAGAACACGAGACTCTGAAGAACACGGGACTCTGAAGAACACGAGACTCTGAAGAGCACGAGCTCTGAAGAACACGAGCTCTGAAGAACACGGGACTCTGAAGAACACGAGCTCTGAAGAGCACGAGCTCTGAAGAACACGGGACTCTGAAGAACACGGGACTCTGAAGAACACGGGACTCTGAAGAACACGGGACTCTGAAGAACACGGGACTCTGAAGAACACGGGACTCTGAAGAACACGGGACTCTGAAGAACACGAGCTCTGAAGAACACGGGACTCTGAAGAACACGAGCTCTGAAGAACACGGGACTCTGAAGAACACGGGACTCTGAAGAACACGGGACTCTGAAGAACACGGGACTCTGAAGAACCAGGGACTCTGAATAACCCGGGACTCTGAAGAACACGGGACTCTGAAGAACACGGGACTCTGAAGAACACGGGACTCTGAAGAACACGGGACTCTGAAGAACACGAGCTCTGAAGAGCACGGGACTCTGAAGAACACGAGACTCTGAAGAACATGAGCTCTGAAGAACACGATCTCTGAAGAACACGAGACTCTGAAGAACACGAGACTCTGAAGAACACGAGACTCTGAAGAACACAAGCTCTGAAGAACACGAGACTCTGAAGAACACGATCTCTGAAGAACACGATCTCTGAAGAACACGAGACTCTGAAGAGCATGGGACTCACTCACACTTCTATGTTTCAGTCTCGTTCTTCTCTCAGATGTTTCAGTCTCGTTCTTCTCTCAGATGTTTCAGTCTCATTCTTCTCTCAGATGTTTCAGTCTCATTCTTCTCTCAGATGTTTCAGTCTCGTTCTTCTCTCAGATGTTTCAGTCTCGTTCTTCTCTCAGATGTTTCAGTCTCATTCTTCTCTCAGATGTTTCAGTCTCGTTCTTCTCTCAGATGTTTCAGTCTCGTTCTTCTCTCAGATGTTTCAGTCTCGTTCTTCTCTCAGATGTTTCAGTCTCGTTCTTCTCTTAGATGTTTCAGTCTCGTTCTTCTCTCAGATGTTTCAGTCTCGTTCTTCTCTTAGATGTTTCAGTCTCGTTCTTCTTTCAGATGTTTCAGTCTCGTTCTTCTCTCAGATGTTTCAGTCTCGTTCTTCTTTCAGATGTTTCAGTCTCGTTCTTCTCTCAGATGTTTCAGTCTCGTTCTTCTCTCAGATGTTTCAGTCTCGTTCTTCTCTCAGATGTTTCAGTCTCATTCTTCTCTCAGATGTTTCAGTCTCATTCTTCTCTTAGATGTTTCAGTCTCATTCTTCTCTCAGATGTTTCAGTCTCGTTCTTCTCTCAGATGTTGGATTGTCTTAAATACTTCTCAGATGCTTCATGCACTTGTTTCTCGTCTGCAGGAAGCTTGGAGACGGTCTGTTCCTGCAGAGCTGTGCTGAAGTCGCTCAGCTTTATCCCAGAATCAAATATGAAAACATCATCATCGACAACTGCTGCATGCAGGTCCGTTTGAACAGCCTCATCATATACATACATATGATTTATTATTATATTATTATATATAATATATATTATATACATATATTTATGCACAGTTTTGTTGGTGACATGTTTTTACCTTCGACATGTTTCCGACAGCAGCAGAAATATCTCTTCCAGTGTCAGACATGTCTGTGTGGATTTATGGAAAAATGCACATTCTATAGAAACCTCAGATGGAACGTCCACAAACGGGACCTCTGTCTGAGAAACAGTGCATTCATTTTAATGTAGAGCAGCAGCTCTTTCACTGTTTAACAGCCACAAGAACAAACGCAGAGTTTAGGAGTTTTATTGTGTCAAATACAGACCTTACAACTTTGTATAATTATCCATGAATGCTAATGTTAGCTGTTACCGCGATGCTAGCGCCGCCTGCTGTATTTTAATCTACAGAACGATCTGTTTACTTTTCTATGAAAAGTCCAGGTCAACGACGTCTGTTAAACTCAGTGACTCCACTGGAATGTTTAAAACACACAGAATTCACCAAGAAACGAAAAACTAGAGTTTCCCCCTCGCAGGCCACGCCCCTCTGCTGCCGACTGGATCTACTGTCTGACAAAGCTAAATTAAAATTTGGACAACTTTTAGTTTTACTCTTCACCTTTGGCTTAAACATTTTTCTCTTTAGTTTCAATCGACACAAATGTGACTAAACCCACTGGATCCACAATAATTTTATTTTAGATCTCATTTTTGTTTGTTACGTTTGAGTTTGTTTCTGGTTTGAGACTCTGGAACTGAAAAGTCCAACTTGAATCTTGTCTCCACTCGTTCTTTTCATTCATGTTTAATTTTTATCATTCAATGGAAATATCCATTTTAGTCAACACATTTTTTGACTTGGTCGGTGTGACTTTTTAGTTTTATTTAGTTTTAGTTGCAAAGGTCACAAATGCTGTGACAGAAGTGTGTGACCTGTCCCTGTGCAGCTGGTGCAGAACCCGTACCAGTTTGACGTCCTGGTGATGCCAAACCTTTACGGGAACATCATCGATAACCTGGCGGCAGGTTTGGTGGGAGGAGCGGGCGTCGTGCCGGGAGAGAGCTACAGCGCCGAGTACGCCGTGTTTGAGACGGTGAGTGAACTCTGACCCGCTCCTGATGAAGCAGGACTCACTCTGACCCGCCCTGACTCACTCTGAGCCGCCCTGACTCACTCTGAGCCGCCCTGACTCACTCTGACCCGCCCTGACTCACTCTGACCCGCCCTGACTCACTCTGACTCGCCCTGACTCACTCTGACTCACTCTGACTCACTCTGACTCACTCTGACTCACTCTGACTCACTCTGACTCACTCTGACCCGCCCTGACTCACTCTGACTCGCCCTGACTCACTCTGACCCGCCCTGACTCACTCTGACTCGCCCTGACTCACTCTGACCCGCCCTGACTCACTCTGACTCGCCCTGACTCACTCTGACCCGCCCTGACTCACTCTGACCCGCCCTGACTCACTCTGACCCGCCCTGTCTCACTCTGACCCACCCTGTCTCACTCTGACCCGCCCTGACTCCCTCTGACCTGCTCTGTCTCACTCTGACCCGCTCTGTCTCCCTCTGTCTCACTCTGTCTCTCTCTGTCTCACTCTGACCTGCTCTGTCTCACTCTGTCTCACTCTGACCTGCTCTGACTCCCTCTGTCTCTCTCTGTCTCACTCTGACCTGCTCTGTCTCACTCTGACCTGCTCTGACTCACTCTGACTCCCTCTGTCTCACTCTGACTCCCTCTGTCTCACTCTGACCTGCTCTGTCTCACTCTGACTCCCTCTGTCTCACTCTGACTCACTCTGTCTCACTCTGTCTCACTCTGACTCCCTCTGTCTCACTCTGACTCGCCCTGACTCCCTCTGACCTGCTCTGTCTCACTCTGACCCGCTCTGTCTCACTCTGACTCACTCTGACTCATTCTGACTCCCTCTGTCTCACTCTGACTCACTCTGTCTCACTCTGACTCCCTCTGTCTCACTCTGTCTCTCCCTGACTCCCTCTGTCTCACTCTGACTCGCTCTGTCTCACTCTGTCTCTCTCTGACTCCCTCTGTCTCACTCTGTCTCCCTCTGTCTCCCTCTGTCTCCCTCTGTCTCACTCTGACTCACTCTGTCTCCCTCTGTCTCACTCTGACTCACTCTGTCTCACTCTGTCTCACTCTGTCTCACTCTGTCTCCCTCTGTCTCACTCTGACCCGCTCTGTCTCACTCTGTCTCACTCTGACCTGCTCTGTCTCACTCTGACTCCCTCTGACTCCCTCTGACTCACTCTGTCTCACTCTGTCTCACTCTGACCCGCTCTGTCTCACTCTGTCTCACTCTGACCCGCTCTGTCCTGCAGGGGGCGCGGCACCCGTTCGCTCAGGCCGTCGGGAGGAACATCGCCAACCCCACAGCCATGTTACTGAGCGCCGCCAACATGCTGCACCACCTCAAGTGAGTCCTGGCCCCGAGTCTGATTCAGCTCTGAAGGAAAAGAATAACGACGAGTGTGAGGAGTGTGAGGAGTGTGAGGAGTGTGAGGAGTGTGAGGAGTGTGAGGAGTGTGAGGGGTGTGAGGGGTGTGAGGAGTGTGAGGGGTGTGAGGGGTGTGAGGGGTGTGAGGGGTGTGAGGAGAGTGAGGGGTGTGAGGGGTGTGAGGAGTGTGAGGAGTGTGAGGAGTGTGAGGAGTGTGAGGGCTGTGAGGAGTGTGAGGAGTGTGAGGAGTGTGAGGGGTGTGAGGGGTGAGGAGTGAGAGGGGTGTGAGGGGGTGTGAGGGTGTGAGGGGGTGTGAGGAGAGTGAGGGTGTGAGGTGTGTGAGGAGTGTGTGGAGTGTGAGGAGTGTGAGGAGTGTGAGGAGTGTGAGGGGTGTGAGGGGTGTGAGGGGTGTGAGGGGTGTGAGGAGAGTGAGGGGTGTGAGGGGTGTGAGGACTGAGGAGTGTGAGGGGTGTGAGGAGTGTGAGGGGTGTGAGGGGTGTGAGGAGTGTGAGGGGTGTGAGGAGAGTGAGGGTGTGAGGAGAGTGAGGGGTGTGAGGAGAGTGAGGGGTGTGAGGGATGTGAGGAGTGTGAGGAGTGTGTGGGGTGTGAGGGGTGTGAGGGGTGTGAGGAGAGTGAGGGGTGTGAGGACTGAGAGGTGTGACGAGTGTGACGGGTGTGAGGAGAGTGAGGAGTGTGAGGGGTGTGAGGAGTGTGAGGGGTGTGAGGAGAGTGAGGTGAGGAGTGTGAGGAGAGTGAGGGGTGTGACGAGTGTGAGGGGTGTGAGGGGTGTGAGGAGAGTGAGGGGTGTGAGGAGAGTGAGGGGTGTGAGGGGTGAGGAGTGGGAGGAGTGACAAATGTGTGGAGTTTTACGAGAGTGAGGAGTGGCGAGTGTTACAACTGAGGAGTGTGAGGAGTGTGAGGAGTGTGACGACTGACGAGTGTGAGGGGTGTGAGGGGTGTGAGGAGTGTGAGGAGTGTGAGGAGTGTGACGACTGACGAGTGTGAGGGGTGTGAGGGGTGTGAGGAGTGTGAGGAGTGTGAGGAGAGTGAGGGGTGTGAGGAGTGTGAGGAGTGTGAGGAGTGTGAGGAGTGTGGCTGACTGGCGAGTGTGAGGGAGTGGGAGGAGTGTGAGGAGTGTGAGGGGTGTGAGGAGAGTGAGGGGTGTGAGGAGTGTGAGGAGAGTGAGGGGTGTGAGGAGTGTGAGGAGTGTGAGGGGTGTGAGGAGTGTGAGGAGTGTGAGGAGTGTGAGGAGTGTGAGGAGTGTGAGGTGTGTGAGGAGTGTGAGGGGTGTGAGGAGTGTGAGGGGTGTGAGGAGTGTGAGGAGTGTGAGGAGTGTGAGGAGTGTGAGGAGTGTGAGGGGTGTGAGGAGTGTGAGGGGTGTGAGGAGTGTGAGGAGTGTGAGGAGTGTGAGGAGTGTGAGGAGTGTGAGGAGTGTGAGGGGTGTGAGGGGTGTGAGGAGTGTGAGGAGAGTGATGAGTGAGGAGAGTGAGGGGTGTGAGGGGTGTGAGGAGTGTGAGGAGTGTGAGGAGTGTGAGGAGAGTGAGGGGTGTGAGGAGTGTGAGGGGTGTGAGGGGTGTGAGGAGTGTGAGGGGTGTGACGAGTGTGAGGAGTGTGAGGAGTGTGAGGGGTGTGAGGAGTGTGAGGAGAGTGAGGGGTGTGAGGAGTGTGAGGGGTGTGAGGAGTGTGAGGAGTCTGAGGAGTGTGAGGAGTGTGAGGGGTGTGAGGAGAGTGAGGAGTGTGAGGAGTGTGAGGGGTGTGACGAGTGTGAGGGGTGTGAGGAGTGTGAGGAGAGTGATGAGTGAGGAGAGTGAGGGGTGTGAGGAGTGTGAGGGGTGTGAGGAGAGTGAGGGGTGTGAGGGGTGTGAGGAGTGTGAGGAGTGTGAGGGGTGTGAGGGGTGTGAGGGGTGTGAGGGGTGTGAGGGGTGTGAGGAGTGTGACCAGTGTGAGGGGTGTGAGGGGTGTGAGGAGTGTGAGGAGTGTGACCAGTGTGAGGAGTGTGAGGAGAGTGAGGGGTGTGAGGAGTGTGAGGAGTGTGAGGGGTGTGACGAGTGTGAGGGGTGTGAGGAGTGTGAGGAGAGTGATGAGTGAGGAGAGTGAGGGGTGTGAGGAGTGTGAGGGGTGTGAGGAGAGTGAGGGGTGTGAGGAGTGTGAGGAGTGTGAGGGGTGTGAGGAGAGTGATGAGTGAGGAGTGTGAGGAGAGTGACGAGTGTGAGGAGAGTGACGAGTGTGAGGAGAGTGATGAGAGTGATGAGAGTGATGAGTGAGGAGAGTGAGGGGTGTGAGGGGTGTGAGGAGTGTGAGGAGTGTGACCAGTGTGAGGGGTGTGACCAGTGTGAGGGGTGTGAGGAGTGTGAGGAGTGTGAGGGGTGTGAGGGGTGTGAGGACTGAGAGGTGTGACCAGTGTGAGGGGTGTGAGGGATGTGAGGGGTGTGAGGGATGTGAGGGGTGTGAGGAGTGTGAGGAGTGTGAGGAGTGTGAGGAGTGTGAGGGGTGTGAGGGGTGTGAGGACTGAGAGGTGTGACCAGTGTGAGGGGTGTGAGGAGTGTGAGGAGTGTGAGGGGTGTGAGGAGTGTGAGGGGTGTGAGGAGAGTGACGAGTGTGAGGAGTGTGAGTGGTGTGACCAGTGTGAGGAGTGTGAGGGGTGTGAGGAGAGTGACCAGTGTGAGGAGAGTGAGGGGTGTGAGGGGTGTGAGGAGTGTGAGGGGTGTGAGGAGTGTGAGGGGTGTGAGGAGTGTGACCAGTGTGAGGAGAGTGAGGGGTGTGAGGAGTGTGAGGGGTGTGAGGAGTGTGAGGAGTGTGAGGACTGAGGAGTGTGAGGGGTGTGAGGAGTGTGAGGAGTGTGAGGAGTGTGAGGAGTGTGAGGAGTGTGAGGACTGAGGAGTGTGAGGAGTCTGAGGAGTGTGAGGAGTGTGAGGAGTGTGAGGAGTGTGAGGGGTGTGAGGGGTGTGAGGAGAGTGAGGGGTGTGAGGAGTGTGACGAGTGTGAGGGGTGTGAGGAGTGTGAGTAGAGTGATTAGTGAGGAGAGTGAGGGGTGTGAGGGGTGTGAGGAGTGTGAGGGGTGTGAGGAGTGTGAGGAGTGTGAGGAGTGTGAGGAGAGTGAGGGGTGTGAGGAGTGTGAGGAGTGTGAGGGGTGTGAGGAGTGTGAGGAGAGTGAGGGGTGTGAGGAGTGTGAGGAGTGTGAGGGGTGTGAGGACTGAGGGGTGGGAGGAGTGTGAGGAGTGTGAGGGGTGTGAGGAGTGTGAGGACTGAGGGGTGGGAGGAGTGAGGGGTGTGACGAGTGTGAGGGGTGTGAGGAGTGTGAGGAGAGTGATGAGTGAGGAGAGTGAGGGGTGTGAGGGGTGTGAGGAGAGTGAGGTGTGTGAGGAGTGAGGAGTGAGGAGGAGTGTGAGGAGTGTGAGGGTGTGAGGAGTGTGAGGGGTGTGAGGAGTGTGAGGAGTGTGAGGAGAGTGAGGGGTGTGAGGAGTGTGAGGAGTGTGAGGAGAGTGAGGGGTGTGAGGAGTGTGAGGAGTGTGAGGAGAGTGAGGGGTGTGAGGAGTGAGGAGTGTGAGGAGAGTGACGAGTGTGAGGAGAGTGACGAGTGTGAGGAGAGTGATGAGAGTGATGAGTGAGGAGTGTGAGGAGAGTGAGGGATGTGAGGAGTGTGAGGGGTGTGACCAGTGTGAGGGGTGTGAGGAGTGTGAGGGGTGTGAGGAGTGTGAGGGGGTGTGAGGGGGGTGTGGAGGACTGAGAGGTGTGACCAGTGTGAGGGGTGTGAGGGATGTGAGGGGTGTGAGGGATGTGAGGGGTGTGAGGAGTGTGAGGAGTGTGAGGAGTGTGAGGGGTGTGAGGGGTGTGAGGACTGAGAGGTGTGACCAGTGTGAGGGGTGTGAGGAGTGTGAGGAGTGTGAGGAGTGTGAGGAGAGTGAGGGGTGTGAGGAGTGTGAGGGGTGTGAGGGGTGTGACCAGTGTGAGGGGTGTGAGGAGTGTGAGGGGTGTGAGGGGTGTGAGGAGTGTGAGGGGTGTGAGGGGTGTGAGGACTGAGAGGTGTGACCAGTGTGAGGAGTGTGAGGAGTGTGAGGGGTGTGAGGAGTGTGAGGGATGTGAGGGGTGTGAGGAGAGTGACGAGTGTGAGGAGTGTGAGGGGTGTGACCAGTGTGAGGAGTGTGAGGGGTGTGAGGAGAGTGACCAGTGTGAGGAGAGTGAGGGGTGTGAGGGGTGTGAGGAGTGTGAGGGGTGTGAGGAGTGTGACCAGTGTGAGGAGAGTGAGGGGTGTGAGGAGTGTGAGGGGTGTGAGGAGTGTGAGGGGTGTGAGGAGTGTGACCAGTGTGAGGAGAGTGAGGGGTGTGAGGAGTGTGAGGAGTGTGAGGACTGAGGAGTGTGAGGGGTGTGAGGGGTGTGAGGAGAGTGAGGAGTGTGAGGGGTGTGAGGAGAGTGAGGAGTGTGAGGAGTGTGAGGGGTGTGAGGGGTGTGAGGTGTGTGAGGAGTGTGAGGAGTGTGAGGAGTGTGAGGGGTGTGAGGAGTGTGAGGAGTGTGAGGGGTGTGAGGAGTGTGAGGAGTGTGAGGAGAGTGAGGAGTGTGAGGGGTGTGAGGAGAGTGAGGAGTGTGAGGAGTGTGAGGGGTGTGAGGGGTGTGAGGAGAGTGAGGAGTGTGAGGAGTGTGAGGGTGTGAGGGTGTGAGGAGTGTGAGGGGTGTGAGGAGTGTGAGGGGTGTGAGGAGAGTGAGGAGTGTGAGGGGTGTGAGGGGTGTGAGGAGTGTGAGGGGTGTGAGGACTGAGGGGTGGGAGGAGTGTGAGGAGTGTGAGGAGTGTGAGGAGTGTGAGGAGTGTGAGTGTTGTGAGGGGTGTGAGGAGTGTGACCAGTGTGAGGAGAGTGAGGGGTGTGAGGACTGAGGGGTGGGAGGGGTGTGAGGAGTGTGAGGGGTGTGAGGAGTGTGAGGGGTGTGAGGAGTGTGACCAGTGTGAGGAGAGTGAGGGGTGTGAGGAGTGTGAGGAGTGTGAGGGGTGTGAGGGGTGTGATGGGTGTGAGGAGAGTGAGGGGTGTGAGGAGTGTGAGGAGTGTGAGGGGTGTGAGGACTGAGGGGTGGGAGGAGTGTGAGGGGTGTGAGGAGTGTGAGGAGTGTGAGGACTGAGGGGTGGGAGGAGTGTGAGGGGTGTGACGAGTGTGAGGGGTGTGAGGAGTGTGAGGAGAGTGATGAGTGAGGAGAGTGAGGGGTGTGAGGGGTGTGAGGAGAGTGAGGGGTGTGAGGAGTGTGAGGAGTGTGAGGAGTGTGAGGAGTGTGAGGAGAGTGATGAGTGAGGAGAGTGAGGGGTGTGAGGGGTGTGAGGGGTGTGAGGACTGAGGAGTGTGAGGAGTGTGAGGAGTGTGAGGGGTGTGAGGAGTGTGAGGGGTGTGAGGACTGAGGGGTGTGAGGAGTGTGAGGAGTGTGAGGAGTGTGAGGAGAGTGAGGGGTGTGAGGAGAGTGAGGAGTGTGAGGAGTGTGAGGGGTGTGAGGAGTGTGAGGAGAGTGATGAGTGAGGGGTGTGAGGGGTGTGAGGACTGAGGAGTGTGAGGAGTGTGAGGAGTGTGAGGGGTGTGAGGAGTGTGAGGGGTGTGAGGACTGAGGGGTGTGAGGAGTGTGAGGAGTGTGAGGAGTGTGAGGAGAGTGAGGGGTGAGAGGAGAGTGAGTAGTGTGAGGAGTGTGAGGGGTGTGAGGAGTGTGAGGAGTGTGAGGAGAGTGAGGGGTGTGAGGAGTGAGGAGTGTGAGGAGAGTGACGAGTGTGAGGAGAGTGACGAGTGTGAGGAGAGTGATGAGAGTGATGAGAGTGATGAGAGTGATGAGTGAGGAGTGTGAGGAGAGTGAGGGATGTGAGGAGTGTGAGGGGTGTGACCAGTGTGAGGGGTGTGAGGAGTGTGAGGGGTGTGAGGAGTGTGAGGGGTGTGAGGGGTGTGAGGACTGAGAGGTGTGACCAGTGTGAGGGGTGTGAGGGATGTGAGGGGTGTGAGGGATGTGAGGGGTGTGAGGAGTGTGAGGAGTGTGAGGAGTGTGAGGGGTGTGAGGGGTGTGAGGACTGAGAGGTGTGACCAGTGTGAGGGGTGTGAGGAGTGTGAGGAGTGTGAGGAGTGTGAGGAGTGTGAGGTGTGTGAGGAGTGTGAGGGGTGTGATGGGTGTGACCAGTGTGAGGGGGTGTGAGGAGTGTGAGGGTGTGAGGGGTGTGAGGAGTGTGAGGGGGTGTGAGCAGTGTGAGGGGTGTGAGGGGAGTGAGGAGTGTGAGGGGGTGTGAGGAGAGTGAGGGAGTGTGAGGAGTGTGAGGGGTGTGAGGGGTGTGAGGAGAGTGAGGAGTGTGAGGAGTGTGAGGGGTGTGAGGGGTGTGAGGAGTGTGAGGGGTGTGAGGAGTGTGAGGGGTGTGAGGAGAGTGAGGAGTGTGAGGAGTGTGAGGAGTGTGAGGAGTGTGAGGGGTGTGAGGGGTGTGAGGACTGAGAGGTGTGACCAGTGTGAGGGGTGTGAGGGATGTGAGGGGTGTGAGGGATGTGAGGGGTGTGAGGAGTGTGAGGAGTGTGAGGGGTGTGAGGAGTGTGAGGGGTGTGAGGACTGAGAGGTGTGACCAGTGTGAGGAGTGTGAGGAGTGTGAGGGGTGTGAGGAGTGTGAGGGATGTGAGGGGTGTGAGGAGAGTGACGAGTGTGAGGAGTGTGAGGGGTGTGACCAGTGTGAGGAGTGTGAGGGGTGTGAGGAGAGTGACCAGTGTGAGGAGAGTGAGGGGTGTGAGGGGTGTGAGGAGTGTGAGGGGTGTGAGGAGTGTGACCAGTGTGAGGGAGTGTGAGGGTGTGAGGAGTGTGAGGGGTGTGAGGAGTGTGAGGGGTGTGAGGAGTGTGACCAGTGTGAGGAGAGTGAGGGGTGTGAGGAGTGTGAGGAGTGTGAGGACTGAGGAGTGTGAGGGTGTGAGGGTGTGAGGAGAGTGAGGGGTGGAGGGGGTGTGAGGTGTGTGAGGGGGTGTGAGGGGTGTGAGGAGTGTGACGGGTGTGAGGAGTGTGAGGAGTGTGAGGAGGAGTGTGAGGGTGTGAGGAGTGTGAGGAGTGTGAGGGGTGTGAGGAGTGTGAGGAGTGTGAGGAGAGTGAGGAGTGTGAGGGGTGTGAGGAGAGTGAGGAGTGTCAGGAGTGTGAGGGGTGTGAGGGGTGTGAGGAGAGTGAGGAGTGTGAGGGAGTGTGAGGGGTGTGAGGGGTGTGAGGAGTGTGAGGGGTGTGAGGAGTGTGAGGGGTGTGAGGAGAGTGAGGAGTGTGAGGAGTGTGAGGAGTGTGAGGAGTGTGAGGGGTGTGAGGGGTGTGAGGAGTGTGACCAGTGTGAGGAGAGTGAGGGGTGTGAGGACTGAGGGGTGGGAGGGGTGTGAGGAGTGTGAGGGGTGTGAGGAGTGTGAGGGGTGTGAGGAGTGTGACCAGTGTGAGGAGAGTGAGGGGTGTGAGGGGTGTGAGGAGTGTGAGGAGTGTGAGGGGTGTGAGGAGTGTGAGGACTGAGGAGTGTGAGGGGTGTGAGGAGTGTGAGGGGTGTGAGGAGTGTGAGGAGTGTGAGGAGTGTGAGGACTGAGGAGTGTGAGGGGTGTGACGAGTGTGAGGAGTGTGACGAGTGTGACGAGTGTGAGGAGTGTGAGGAGTGTGAGGAGTGTGAGGAGTGTGAGGAGTGTGAGGACTGAGGAGTGTGAGGAGTGTGAGGAGTGTGAGGGGTGTGAGGAGTGTGAGGGGTGTGAGGGGTGTGAGGACTGAGGAGTGTGAGGGGTGTGAGGGGTGTGAGGGGTGTGTGGTGTGTGAGGGGTGTGAGGAGTGTGAGGGGTGTGAGGGGTGTGAGGGGTGTGAGGGGTGTGAGGAGTGTGAGGGGTGTGAGGACTGAGGAGTGGGAGGAGTGTGAGGAGTGTGAGGAGTGTGAGGAGTGTGAGGGGTGTGAGGGGTGTGAGGAGTGTGAGGGGTGTGAGGGGTGGGAGGAGTGTGAGGGGTGTGAGGAGTGTGAGGGGTGTGAGGAGTGTGAGGGGTGTGAGGACTGAGGGGTGGGAGGAGTGTGAGGGGTGTGAGGAGTGTGAGGAGTGTGAGGGGTGTGAGGGGTGTGAGGAGTGTGAGGAGTGTGAGGGGTGTGAGGAGTGTGAGGGGTGTGAGGAGTGTGAGGAGTGTGAGGGGTGTGAGGAGTGTGAGGTGTGTGAGGAGTGTGAGGAGTGTGAGTTGTGTGATGTGTGTGTGGTGTGTGAGGTGTGTGAGGAGTGTGAGGGTGTGTGGGGGGTGAGGAGTGTGAGGGGTGTGAGGAGTGTGAGGGGTGTGAGGACTGAGGGGTGGGAGGAGTGTGAGGAGTGTGAGGAGTGTGAGGAGTGTGAGGGGTGTGAGGACTGAGGGGTGGGAGGAGTGTGAGGACTGAGGAGTGTGAGGAGTGTGAGGAGTGTGAGGTGTGAGGAGTGTGAGGAGTGAGGAGTGTGAGGTGTGTGAGGGGTGTGAGGAGTGTGAGGAGTGTGAGGGGTGTGAGGGGTGTGAGGAGTGTGAGGGGTGTGAGGAGTGTGAGGGGTGTGACCAGTGTGAGGGGTGTGACCAGTGTGAGGGGTGTGAGGGGTGTGAGGACTGAGGGGTGTGAGGAGTGTGAGGGGTGTGAGGAGTGTGAGGAGTGTGAGGGGTGTGAGGAGTGTGAGGGGTGGGAGGAGTGTGAGGAGTGTGAGGAGTGTGAGGAGTGTGAGGGGTGGGAGGAGTGTGAGGGGTGTGAGGAGTGTGAGGGGTGTGAGGGGTGTGAGGAGTGTGAGGGGTGTGAGGAGTGTGAGGGGTGTGAGGAGTGTGAGGGGTGTGACCAGTGTGAGGGGTGTGACCAGTGTGAGGGGTGTGAGGAGAGTGAGGGGTGTGAGGAGTGTGAGGGGTGTGACCAGTGTGAGGGGTGTGAGGGGTGTGAGGAGTGTGAGGGGTGGGAGGAGTGGGAGGAGTGTTAAATTACATAAATGGGTGAATGACAAGAACTTTTTCCATTTATTAATATTGTACTTTACTGAACTCAAAGAAAATGATTCTAACATTGATGTGCACTCTCTTCTTCTTCTCTCCTTTTCTCTCCTCGCTTCATCTCTCCTCCCCGTTTTGTCCTCCTCTCTTCACTTCACTTCTCTCCCTCTCTCCTCCCTCTCCTCCCCTCCTTCTCTTTTCTCCTCCCCCTCTCTCCCCCCCTCCCCCCTCTCCTCCCCTCCTTCTCTTTTCTCCTCTCCTCCCCCCCTCCCCCCTCTCCTCTCCTCCTTCTCTTCTCTCCCCCCCTCTCCCCCCTCTCCTCCCTTCCTTCTCTTTTCTCCTCCCCCTCTCCTCCCCTCCTTCTCTCCCCCCCTCCCCCCTCTCCTCTCCTCTCGTCCCCTCCCCTCCTTCTGTCCCCCCCTTCTCTTTTCTCTCCCTCTCCTCCCCTCCTTCTCCCCCCCCCCCCCTCACCTCCCCCTCTCCCCCCCCCTCCTCTCTCCTCCTTCTCTTCTCTCCCCCCTCCCCCCTCTCCTCCCGCTCCAGTCTGGAGTTCCATTCTCAGATGGTTTCAGATGCTGTGAAGAGGGTCATCAAACAGGGGAAGGTCAGTCTGCTTCACTCCTCGCTCTGGTTCTGTCTGAGCTCAGACCTGCTGGAACCTCCTCCTGTAGGACCAGGAGGAGGGTCAGGGGGAGGGGGAGGGGGGTCAGGGGGAGGGTCAGAGGGGTCAGGAGGAGGGTCAGGAACAGTTTACAGAACAGTCAGACCTGGTTTGATCACGACACGAAGCAGAACCTGAAGCTCTTCATCTCAGAAACACATGAGCTGCAGAGGAGCCTGTGTCCACCAGAGGGAGCTGTTTGTGAAGCTCTGAAACTGAACCAGGACTGAACCAGGACTGAACCAGGACTGAACCAGGACTGAACCAGGACTGAACCAGGACTAAACCAGGACTAAACCAGGACTGAACCAGGACTGAACCAGGACTGAACCAGGTCTAAACCAGGACTAAACCAGGACTAAAGCAGGACTAGACCAGGACTGAACCAGGACTGAACCAGGACTGAACCAGGTCTAAACCAGGACTAAACCAAGACTGAACCAGGACTAAACCAGGACTGAACCAGGACTAGACCAGGACTGAACCAGGACTAGACCAGGACTGAACCAGGTCTAAACCAGGACTGGACCAGTACTGGACCAGGACTGAACCAGGACTAAACCAGGACTGAACCAGGACTGAACCAGGACTGAACCAGGACTGGACCAGGACTGAACCAGGACTGAACCAGGACTGGACCAGGACTGGACCAGGACTGGACCAGGACTAAACCAGGACTAAACCAGGACTGGACCAGGACTGGACCAGGACTAAACCAGGTCTAAACCAGGACTGGACCAGGACTGGACCAGGACTAAAACCTGGACTAAACCACTCTCTGTGGTGGGTCTAAACTAGGACCACATCAGGGCTAAACCTCAACTAAACAAAGACTGATCCACTGTCTAAACCTGGACTCAAACTCAGACTCAAACCCGGACTAAACCATTCTCAGAATTAGGACTACACCAGGACCAAATCAGAACCAAACCAGGACTATACCAGGACTAAACCAGGACTAAACAGGTCCGTGGGCCTCAGAGTGTCTCGTTCACAACAGAATTCTCCTGAACGCACGAATAACACGAATGATCCAACTTTATTTTTACTAAAAACTAACACATGATGACTATTATTATTACTATTATTATTATTATTATTATTATTATTATTATTATTATTAACCGCATAAACCAAACTCACTGCACCCGTCCTCACGTTCTCAAACCAAACTCAAGCACGAGAACCTTCAGGATCTGACTCCTGCTTCATCTGGAACATCTAGTTTTACCCCGTTTTCTTCTCTGTCTCCATCAGGTTTATTTGGTTTTTATTCATTTTTTATTTGTTTTCCATTTGTTTTTTATTTGGTTTTTATTTGTTTTTTATTTGGTGTTCGTTGTGTTTTTCTTTAAAATGCCTCGATGTGGGACGTAAACCTCGGCGTCGTCTGAGCGTTTGTCCAGAGCATTTTAAAGCTTCTGTGTGTAACGTGTGACTCCTGCCTGCTCCTCCCTCACTCTCCCCCTTTTGTCTCCCCCTTAACCTGTCTCCTCTCCCCCTCGCACATGTCCTCCCCTGTCCCTACCACTGTCCCACGTTTCCTCCCCCGTCTCCCCTCTCCCGTTATTCCTCCCTCCTTCTCCCTTCTCCCTTCTCTCTCTCTGCTCCTCCCTCACTCTCCCCCTTTTCCTCCCTCTCTCTGTCTCCTCTCCCCCTCGCACATGTCCTCCCCTGTCCCTACCACTGTCCCACGTTTCCTCCCCCGTCTCCCCTCTCCCGTTATTCCTCCCTCCTTCTCCCTTCTCCCTTCTCTCTCTCTGCTCCTCCCTCACTCTCCCCCTTTTGTCTCCCCCTTAACCTGTCTCCTCTCCCCCTCGCACATGTCCTCCCCTGTCCCTACCACTGTCCCGCGTTTCCTCCCCCGTCTCCCCTCTCCCGTTATTCCTCCCTCCTTCTCCCTTCTCTCTCTTTCGTCTTGTCCTCTGTCCTCCTCTCTTCCTCCCCCGTTTTCCTCCCTGTTTTTTCTCTCCCCCGTTCTTTTCTCCTCTTCTCTCTCCGCCACACCCTTTTTCTCGTCCCTGCCCGCCTCACCCTTCTCCCCCTCTCCTCTTCCTCCCTCCTCTCTTGTCTGTCCTCCCCTCATCCTTCCTCCCCCTTTTCCTCCCTCTCTCTGTCTCCTCTCCCCCTCGCACATGTCCTCCCCTGTCCCTACCATTGTCCCTCTTTTCCTCCCCCGTCTCCCCTCTCCCATCATTCCTCCCTCCTTCTCCCTTCTCTCGTCCTCTGTTCTCCTTTCTTCCTCCCTCGTTTTCCTCCCTGTTTTTTCTCTCCTCCATCCGTTCCTCCCTCTCCTCTTCTCTCTCTCACACGCTTTTGCTCGTCTCCCTCTTTCTCCCCCTTTCTCTCTGTCATTTCTCAACCCCCACTCTTTCCTCTCCTCCCTCTTCCTTTTTCTCATTTTGACCTCCCTCCCTCCCTCCCTCCCTCCCTCCCTCCCTCCCTCCCTCCCTCTTTCTTTCGCTCTCTTCTCCTCCCCCTTCCTCCTCCTTCTGTCTCTCCCTTTCTTCTCTATTCTCTCCCCCTTTTCCTCAACTCTTCATATTTCCCTCTTTTCCTTCCTTTTCCTTCCTCTCACCCCGTCCTTTCTCCCTCCTTTTCTCTTCCTCCCCCTATTCCTCCACCCCCTCTCTCCCCTCTTCTTCCTCACCTCCCTCCCTTTTCTCTCCCTCATCTCATCCTCTGCCCCCTTTCTCCGTTTCCTCGCCCCTCTTCCTCTTCTTCATCACCTTCCTTCCTCTCCCTCCCTGACCCCCCCCCCCCCTCCCCCCTCTTGCCTCCACCCCCTCTCCCCCCTCCCACCCCCCTCCTCCCCCTCACCTCCTCGATCCCAGGTCCGGACCCGGGATCTCGGCGGTTACTCGACCACAGGAGACTTTGTGACGGCTGTGGTGGAGAACCTTCGCCATCGCCCGGCGGCCCGCTGAAGACCCGCCCCCTGACCTCCGACCTCTGACCCCGTGACCCTCCCCGTGACCCCCCCCCCCCCTTCCTCCCCCGCGCTCTCCCTCGTTTGGATCCACACCTCATGCTTTCACACTAAACACGATCCACGGTTCTCTCTCGGTCGACGTCGATGCGATTCTTTAAAATCGACAAGATCTGCTCATGTTTTGTGATGATTTTTATTATTTTACCCAAATTCTATTCACCTTATTCTGCCCCGCCCACTTTTGCAGTTTTTTGCACTTTTGTTGTAAACGCACTTCTGTTTGACAGAACTCTGTTAAAGCTAATGATGAACGAGGGAAAAGTCTGAGGCTA
Source organism: Rhinogobius similis (assembly GCA_019453435.1). Lineage (NCBI taxonomy): Eukaryota > Metazoa > Chordata > Actinopteri > Gobiiformes > Gobiidae > Rhinogobius > Rhinogobius similis. Next base: position 29,772,853 of record CM033623.1, on the reverse strand, counting down.
AAATGTTACATAAAGTAGATTGATTTGTGTGAAATGTTTAATGAACACGAGCAACAACAAGTCAACAACGATTTTCTGAAAACGTCTTTTTAGTCGAGTAGAACTTATTTTCTGTTGAGCTCGTCTGCTCCGTGTGAACTACAACGGAAACAAGACGGCGGCGCGTACGACAACTTCAGGAATAAGGTGAATAATTGTTTGTCGCTGCCCGTCGTCCTCCAGAGCCGGTTTTACTTCAGATCAGGCTGCAGCGAGTGAATCGATTAATTGCAACTCATTAATTATTCCTGAAGTTGTCGTACGCGCCGCCGTCTTGTTTCCGTTGTCGTTCACACGGAGCAGACGAGCTCAACAGAAAATAAGTTCTACTCGACTAAAAAGACGTTTTCAGTAAATCGTTGTGTTGTGACTTGTTGTTGCTCGTGTTCATTAAACATTTTACACAAATCAATCTACTTTATGTAACATTTTAGCGTCAGACTTTTCCCTCGTTCATCATTAGCTTTAACAGAGTTCTCGTCAAGATACGCACTTTTACAACAAAAGTGTGATCTGTGGCAAAAAACGGCAAAAGTGGGCGGGGCCGAATAAGGTGAATAGACAGTTGTAAATACCGTAAAGTTCAGACTATTGAGCGATGCACCTGAGAATGAGCCGCACCAGCCGCATTTACAAAGAAAACACCTTTGCACCAGGCGCGGGACGATACTGAAATGTTGTGTCACAATTATCACGGCCAAAATAATTGCAATTAACGATAATATCACGATAGTTATTAAAATGGCTGACAGTTTGAAAATGTGACATATAAAGACACTTACTTTCTAATTATAAATCACTTCTGACATATTTGTACTTTGTTATAAGTGAAAACAAAATCGATCCAGAGGAGAACATAAAGGGTACGTTGCTTTTTTCTGCACAATCTGGTGACAAAATGGCGATTATCTTTGTTGACGATTATACAAAATGTAGCACAAACGATTATTGTCTTCCCTTTTTATCACGATAAACGATATTATTATTGTTTATTGCCCCATCCCTTCTTTGCACATAGACAGGGCGCACCTGTCTGTAAGCGGCAGGTGTTTATCATGAGACATTTCCACAGGAGGATGGAACACGCACAGTTTTAAGTGAACACATTCATCCATCCATTCTTTTTCTCGCGCTTGTTCCCGTCGGGGGTCGTGGGTGACTTTGGGCCTTAGGCGGGTGCACCCTGGACAGTGGTCAAACACAGAGACATGAACAGACAAACATTCACTCTCACATTCACTCTCTATGGGCAATTTAGAGTTTTTTGGGGTAAATTATGCATAACCCACTGTGATGTCATCAATCTGTTTAACTTTCAACGGATTTTTCAGTTTTTCTCCACAAACGGATGCGTAATTGGAGTAAAACTATAATTTATATTTACAACAGGTATGAATACACCCAAAACAGTCAAAATTAGAAAATAAAAAAAAACCTGTCGTATGTGCACTTTAAAGGGGCCGTACGCAACTTTTCACGTGATAAAGTAAAATGATAAAAAAATAAGACCGTTCTGCGTCTTTTAAAGTGTTTTTATCGCCCGAGAACCAGGAAGAAGTTGTTTTTTTACTTCACCGAGACGACAAAACTCTGCTCTGGGCTCTGAAAGTTGTGAAAAGACGCTCGTAAACTCATCGCGGTGAATCATTTTTCTGCTCAGAATGAAAGTTTGGACCGATGCAAAGAGTCTCAAATGAAATTGCGTTTTTAAGACGGTAAAAATGCGCTAAACTCTGCACTTCCACAGACTTTACACATTTGGTTTTGTTGGATCCGAACGAGGAAACGCCCAAAGTGTCCCTGATGTTATTTATGTTTGTGCCTCACGATGAATAACTTCCATAATTTCACTCCATTTCAGTCAAACCAAAGTGTTGTTTTTAATCCATTTTGTGTTTGATATTTGTTTCTTTCACAAAAGTCAACCCTGTTTTTAATAAACGCTACCTCCATGTCCTAAAGACGTGACGTGCCTTTAACCGGGACGCATTTTGGACTAAAACTATTCACAAAAACTCCATAAAATCTGCAAAAATATTAACCGTTAAAAATACTGTGTTGAAAAATCATAATTCACAAACTTAATGTGTGTTTGTGTTGCGTTTTTTGTGACTAAAATATTCCTAAATCCCAACGCGACGCTGTCCAGACGCACAGTTTTTATCAAATGCCTTCTTTAATATAATTTATGAATAACTCTGTGTTTGATAAAGATTCTTGTGTCATTAAAGATCTGTTTGTCGACTAATACGGTTTATGGTGTCGTGTTTTTATGGATGAAAAAACTAAAACATGCACGAACGTAATGCACTTTTGAATTGAGTCTGTAGAGGTTCTCAAACTGTGGGACCAACAGCAGGACGCAGACTTTAGTCCCTTTAAGGCCAGACTCTTTTTTTTTGTTCACTTTTCTCTCTCGTCTGGACTTTCATGTGGAACAGTAATGTGTCCAATCTGCTCCTGATGTTTGATTCTTCCATTGAATCCACTTCATCCATAGATTTCTCTGACATTGTTTTCTTCAAATGCATTTTTGTCCCTCGAGACATAAAGATCATTAAAGTAGATCCACACAAACTGTACAATCTGGACTCAACACATTTAGAACAAACAAGGATTTGAATAAAAGCAACAAAAACATGACAAAAACATGACTAAAAGTGACAAAAACACAATTAAAGCCTGACTATAAGTGACAATAATGTGACTAAAGCGACCAAAACCAACTAAAGGTGACAAAAACGTGAATAAAAGCGACAAAAATGTGAATAAAAGCAACAAACACGGCTAAAAACAGCATAAAAGTGACAAAAACTTGACTAAAGGCGACAAACTCCAAAGGCTTTTTTCTTCAAATGCATTTTTGTCCCTCGAGACATAAAGATCATTAAAGTAGATCCACACAAACTGTACAATCTGGACTCAACCAGATTTAGACCAAACAAGGATTTAAGATCAGATTCTGAAACTCATTTATTACAGTTTGAAGGAGAAAAATGAGGCAGAATTTGAATTTTTAAGACAATTTTCAGTCAGATCTAGTTTAAACTAAATAATAAATCCAAATCCCTTCTGTACATTTTTATAACTAATATTTTACAAAATAAAAACAAGAAATTTAAACCTGGTTCAATCCATTTTTCAGATTTAATTGTCACAAATGTGTGGATTTTTGGCCGTTTTCACAAAAAAATGCCATATTTCTATGAAAACATGACATGATGAAAAACTTACATTTAAATACATTTTTTCTTACATTTCTGTGACTAAACCACAGGAGGAGTTTAACATTGATATCTTTAAATTTAAGATTTCTTCTGTGTCTCCTGTAGTGTCTCGCCTTAATCCTTGAGTTTTATTTAACTTTTTGTCATTTTTTATTCATAAATTGGTCGTCTGTTCCAGTGATACTTGGATGATTTTCTGTTCCAAATCTTAGTTGATACACATTTCCTAAAAAAGCTCCCAAAAAACACTGCCCTCCAGAGAATCCAGATAAATAAAGGACTAAATAAGGACCTGGAGCTGAGTTAAGTCTGAGTCCAAACCAGGCTCCAGCGTCTGACACAACGAGCTACAAAGAGCACAATAAATGAATCACAACAGGAGACTCTGGTGGTCACTCAGGAGGTGGAGCTCTGAGAGGAAAAAGACGTCACATTTGAATAAATCACAATAGGCCTCGTGAGGTCACCGGAGTTTAATCAGTTCAGTTTTACAAAGTAATGACTGACAGTTTGTCTAATTGTGTCATTGACTCAAAGAAAATGTGTTTGAAACTGAAACGTGTCATGAACTTTGACAGTTTTAGTGACTTCTGTGTGTGTTACATGTGTGTGTGTTACATGTGTGTGTGTTACATGTGTGTGTGTTACATGTGTGTGTGTTACATGTGTGTGTGTTACTTCTGTGTGTGTTACATGTGTGTGTGTTACATGTGTGTGTGTTACATGTGTGTGTTACTTCTGTGTGTGTTACATGTGTGTGTGTTACATCTGTGTGTGTTACATGTGTGTGTGTTACATGTGTGTGTTACTTCTATGTGTTACTTCTGTGTGTGTTACTTCTGTGTGTGTTACTTCTGTGTGTGTTACTTCTGTGTGTGTTACGTGTGTGTTACTTCTGTGTGTGTTACATGTGTGTGTTACATGTGTGTGTTACATGTGTGTGTTACATGTGTGTGTTACATTGGTGTGTGTTACATGTGTGTGTTACATGTGTGTGTTACATGTGTGTGTTACATTGGTGTGTGTTACATGTGTGTGTTACATTGGTGTGTGTTACATGTGTGTGTTACATGTGTGTGTTACATGTGTGTGTTACTCCTGTGGGTGTTACATGTGTGTGTGTGTGTTACATGTGTGTGTTACATGTGTGTGTTACATGTGTGTGTTACATGTGTGTGTTACATTGGTGTGTGTTACATGTGTGTTACATGTGTGTGTTACATGTGTGTGTTACATGTGTGTGTTACATGTGTGTGTTACATTGGTGTGTGTTACATGTGTGTGTTACATGTGTGTGTTACATGTGTGTGTTACATGTGTGTGTTACATGTGTGTGTGTTACATGTGTGTGTTACATGTGTGTGTTACATGTGTGTGTTACATGTGTGTGTTGTGTGTCCAGGTGCGCACCTCAGATCTCGGAGGATACGCCACGAGCGACGACTTCACCAGAGCCGTCATCGCACAACTCTAACTCTGGCTCTGTTTTCTGCCTCCACAAACAAACACAAACATCGCACTGTCCACAACAACAACAACAACAACAACAACGACAACAACCACAACAACAACAACATCAACAACAGCAACAACAACCACAACAACAACAACATCAACAACAACAACAACCACCTTTAAAACTCAGAAAGCTCAAACACCCCCCTGAAACGTCACCTGACAAATACTCACCATCGCCGTTAAACCTGAACCTGTCAACACCCCCCTTCTCCTCTCCCCCCTCTCTTTCTCCCCCCCCCCTCTCTCTCTCTCTCCCTCTCTCTCTCTCTCCCCCCCTCCTCCCTCTCTCCCCTCTCTCTCCCCCCTCTCTCTCTCTCCCCCCTCTCTCTCTCTCTCTCTCCCTCTCTCTCTCTCTCCCCCCCTCCTACCCCTCCCTCCCTCTCTCTCCCCCCACCCTCCCCCCTCTCTCTCTCTGTCTCTCCCCTCTCTCTCTCCCTCTCTCTCTCTCTCTCTCTCCCCCCCTCTCTCTCTCTCTCCCCCTCTCTCTCCCCCTCCCCCCTCTCTCTCTCCCTCCCTCCCCCCCACTCTCTCTCCCTCTCTCCCCCTCTCCCTCCCCCTCTCTCTCCCCCTCTCTCCCCCTCTCTCCCCCTCGCCCCCCCTCTCTCTCTCCCCTCTCTCTCTCTCCCCCCTCCTCTCTCTCCCCCCTCCCTCTCTCCCCCCTCTCTCTCTCTCGCTCAAACGCACATCTGCTTTTTCTTGTTTATTTTAAATGTTATAAAGACTTGAATATTTAAACAGATTATAATCGAATGTAATAAATGACAAACAGTAAATGTGTTTTATCTGAATAAAGATACATTCAGTTCAGTCTGTTCCGTGTCATTATTCAACATAATACATTTATTTCACACTTTTCAATAACATCAACAACATTTGAAGGAAATCTCAAAGAAGAAGTGACTTAAAGCATTTACATCGTGTACAATTTACTTTTACAAACATTTACAACAAAAGATTCAAAGTGTGATAAAGATGGTTCACGAGACGAAAAAGTGTCAATGATTAGAAGAAGATTCTTCACGAAACACTTTCTGAGGAACAGAATTTAATTATTACAAGAAACATGTTCAGCTTTAACGTCACGTGTGACCAGCAATGACCCCGCCCCTTTCCGCGGCCCCTGACGCTCACGGGCCCCCGAGAGACAAACGTGAGAAACCTGCCTGAAGAGCGTGCTACAGCGCACCCTGACGCGCACCGCCCCGGGACACCGCGCTCTGCCGCTCTCTACAGCTCAGTGCCGCTCTCTGTCTCTTTCTGCCGCGCGTGCCGCTCTCTATCGCTCTCTGCCGCGCTCAGTGCCGCTCTCTGCCGCTCCCTGTCTCTTTCTGCCGCGCTGTGCCGCTCTGTGTCGCTCTCTGCCGCGCTCAGTGCTGCTCTCTGCCGCCAGGCGTCGCTGCGCCGCGCGGATCCCGGGGACGCGCCGAGGCCTGACGGGAATGTGCTCCATTCTTCCTCACTCACAACATGGCGGACTAACAGAGGCGCTGCTGCTCGGAGACAGCGGACACACCGTGGATTTACCCCGCAGCACGAGCCCCGGACCCGCGCACGAGATGCCCCGGGCCATGGGCGCGTGACGAGCCGCTCCGGAGCCGCGTCCGCCGCCTTTACGCACCAGAACCGAGCCGTGCGCGGCGCTCCGGCCCCGCGGCCCCCTCCTCCGCCGCCGCGCCGCTGTTCCTGGGGTGTGGAGCCGAGACAGAGCGACCGAGGCCGGGCCCAGACCGAGAGGCGCGCCCCGCCGCTGCCCTTGTGCCTCTGAGCCGCGCACTGCGGGAGTTTGGCCGCGCGGCAGCAGTTGGGGTGAGTTTGTTTGGATCGTGGCGCGTGACAGAGCCACACTTGTTACTTTACTGCTGCCTCGTGCACGCGCACGGACAGCCTGCGTTTGTCCCCCACGCGCACGCGCACACGCACGAACTCAAACGGAACACGGAACCGAACTCCAACCGCGCCGCTGTCCCGGGGCCCAGGGTCCGGGGGAACGGGCCCGGGGGTCCCGGAGGGTCCCGGGGCGGAGGGTCCCGGGGCGGAGGGTCCCGGGGCCGAGGGTCCCGGGGCCGAGGGTCCCGGGGCGGAGGGTCCCGGGGCGGAGGGTCCCGGGGCGGAGGGTCCCGGGGCCGAGGGTCCCGGGGCGGAGGTGCTGAGTGCGGGACGTTTCCTGAGTTTCCGTTTGTGTCCTGTTTGGTCTGAGAGTTTAGTCCTGGTTCAGACTTTTGTTTTGGCTGTTTGTCCCTGAAACATAAAGTCAGCTTCAGTCCTGGTTTAGTCCTGGTTTAGTCCTGGTTTAGTCCTGGTTTAGTCCTGGTTTAGTCCTGGTTTGGTCCTGGTTTTGGGGTGATCCAGGGTTTTGGACATGACTTCAGTTTTATTTGAGTTAAAATCTTGTAGTTAGACCTGACTCAGACCTGGTTTAAACCTGTTTGTCCCAAAAACATGCACTGGTTTGGTCCAAGTTTAATACCAGGTTTGGTCCTGGTTTAGTCCAAGTTTAATACCAGGTTTGGTCCTGGTTTAGTCCTGGTTTAGTCCTGGTTTAGTCCTGGTTTAGTCCTGGTTTAGTCGCTGTACAGTTCTGGTCCTGTTTAGTTTTGTTCTTCTTTCTTTAGGTTTAGTCCTGATTTTGGACTAAACCAGGACTAAACCTGGACTAAACCAGGACTAAACCTGGACTAAAATGGGCTCTTTTTGGACCACAGTGTCTTGTTTTATTGCGTTTTATTTCCGTCGGTGGATAAACCTGCTGTAAATAAACAATATTTTGCTCAGATCCGTTTGTGTCACAGAAAGTGGAAAAACACGGCACATTGTGAAGCTCCAAACTTTTGGGGAAAGTTACAACAAACACGTTTTTTGACTCGAATCTAACAAAACTGTTCTCTTGTCTTTTTTATCGGTCAGACATTCATCGCTGTGACGTTATGTGTCCAGTGTCGGTTGCTAGGCGACGGTTTCCTGGTGTGATGTCATGATTCACAACCAGGAAGTAAAACCATGAACCTCAAACCTTCTTGTTTAGACAAATCTTAAATATAATTATCTGAGCTGTGCTTTAGTCAAATGAGTTTAAAAGTGAAAAGAGTCGTTCGTTTAGTGCTTTACCTTGTGATTTAAGTCATTTAAACATTTCTGGATGAATTGTGTCCAACACACTGGAAAAATGTACAACCTGATAATAATAATAAGAAGAAAATAAGTTAAAAAGTGATTGGATTCGTAGTATTTATCTTGATTTGAATACAGTTAGACCGTCTTAAAAGAGGATTTGCCAATAGAACAAGTACATTTGGTCTTATTTCAAGTGCAGTAGTGTCTTTTTTCTCATTTCAAGATAGAAAATGCTTGTCTTTTTCATAATTTAACTAAAACAAGATATTTTATGCTTGTTCCATTGGCAATCTTACTTCAAATATACTCAAAACAGGTTAAATACAACTCATTTCAAGCACTTATTAACTTGTTATCTTATTTAAGACCATATTTTTCCAGTGCAGTTAGAGTTTGATTCATCTGATCTGATAAAGTGAAGAAATAGTCATCGACCGAAGTGACTGAATCATCCTGATGAATGACACGAGAAATGTTCAGGATTTGGACAAAAACAGCTTTTATCTGTGAATATTCTTCACCAGGTCGAGCTTCGTCTGAGTCTTTAGTAAAAATGTCACTCACGAGTCGAAACAAGTGAACGGTCCATCGATTGTTGAGAAAATCTAATTTGTGACTGAATAAAGTTTATCTGATCAGACGGACTTTAAAGGCCCTGAGCTCAGAGCGTTTATCACCGTCACGTCCAAAAGAAAATGTGCTCGCTCCGTGTTTTTGATCAGACAAAGTAAAGCGACAGACTTTGAAAAACAACCGACATTAGTCTGTCTATTTTATTTATCTTATTCTTAATCTTTTGCCTCTTTTATTTATTTTATTCATTGTTTTATGTTGCACTTTACGCCAAAACCAGTTCCTGTTTGTGAATTCTGACTCTGACAATGACAATAAACCGTTTCTGATTCTGATCCAATCCATAAATAATAATAATAATAATAATAAGCAGCTAGTTGAACGTCGTCGTCGTTCATCGTTGCATCGACGTGAAACGGAACTGAAAAAAGGCGAAAAACCTGCTCTTTTTTTGACATAAAAGTGCTTTCCAACTGGACTTTCCAAAAAAAGGACCAAAAGTCGTTAAAAGAGCAGCGTCTGTGAATGTGCCTCATCAGGACGTCCCAAAGCAGCGTCTGTGAATGTGCCTCATCAGGACGTCCCAAAGCAGCGTCTGTGAATGTGCCTCATCAGGACGTCCCAAAGCGGCGTCTGTGAATGTGCCTCATCAGGACGTCCCAAAGCGGCGTCTGTGAATGTGCCTCATCAGGACGTCCCAAAGCGGCGTCTGTGAATGTGTCGCATCAGGACGTCCCAAAGCGGCGTCTGTGAATGTGTCGCATCAGGACGTCCCAAAGCGGCGTCTGTGAATGTGTCGCATCAGGACGTCCCAAAGCGGCGTCTGTGAATGTGTCGCATCAGGACGTCCCAAAGCGGCGTCTGTGAATGTGTCGCATCAGGACGTCCCAAAGCGGCGTCTGTGAATGTGTCGCATCAGGACGTCCCAAAGCGGCGTCTGTGAATGTGTCGCATCAGGACGTCCCAAAGCGGCGTCTGTGAATGTGCCTCATCAGGACGTCCCAAAGCGGCGTCTGTGAATGTGCCTCATCAGGACGTCCCAAAGCGGCGTCTGTGAATGTGCCTCATCAGGACGTCCCAAAGCAGCGTCTGTGAATGTGCCTCATCAGGACGTCCCAAAGCGGCGTCTGTGAATGTGCCTCATCAGGACGTCCCAAAGCGGCGTCTGTGAATGTGCCTCATCAGGACGACCCAAAGCGGGGCGCTCGTGAATGTGTCGCATCAGGACGTCCCAAAGCGGCGTCTGTGAATGTGCCTCATCAGGACGTCCCAAAGCGCCGTCACATTCAGTACAAACCTCACATTCACGAGCTCTTCACGCTACGGCGGCACAATATGTCGCAGAAGTATCGACGTCGCAACAAACTAAATAAATCACACCAAAGTCTGAAAGAAAGTGTTTGTAAAATGGGAAAATCATGGATAAAATCTAGCTTTTTCAAACTAAATCAGCAGAAAAATGGCAAAAATGGCAAATAGATTTTCCTCAATTCTACACTTTGTTCATAAATATTCTGTCTAGTCCAGGGGATCTTAAAGTGCCTCTGACAGGTTTTAAACATTTTCTAATTTTAACTTTATTTGGTGCATTAATACCTCTTGTAAATATAAATGATAGTTTTACATCAATCAAGTAGCTGTTTGTAGAGAAAATGGATAAAATCTGTTGAAAATTACAGGAAATAAACAAATTGATGACATCACACTGTGCAGACAAGGTTATGCATCATTTACGTAAAAGAGACGACTTTTTTGACCCTTTAAACATTGATTCAACAAAATAAAGGAGTTCATGTGTATTTTTATTTGTCAAATTAAAAAAATCTCTAACATTAGATCAGTTTTTGCCCAGTGTACTTTCTAATTTCCTAGTGTGATGTCATCATTCACAACCAGGAAGTGAAATGAAAACCTGAAAAATTGCTCAATTGGGATAAAATTTGAACAGCATTTTAGCAAACATTGAAATATATTTATCTTAACTGCATTTTAGTCAAATGTGTGGTCCAACCTGTCATGGGCCCTTTAACCTTTTTTACCTTGAGGCCCGACTTTTTCCATCTAAAGTAACTCGGGGCTCAGTCTCATATCAAATGTATTATATTTTAGTGATCGTGTGGCCCTCAAGGAGGTGCTCACGGCCCTACTCTGGGCCCCGGCCCTATGGTTAAGAATCACTGCTCTAGAAGCTTAATTGACAATAGTTCAACATTTATTCTGTTAAAAATGCTCGTTTATTCTAAGTCTCAAGCTACAATAGAAATAATCTGTGACGACTAAAATAATCGTCCGCCTCAGTCAAAAAGTGGATTTAAATATCGTAATAATATAATAATATCGATGTCGCTGACCTTAAAGGGCCTCTGACAGGTTGGACGACTCATGTAACTAAAATACAGGTCAGATAAATATATTTAAAGTTTTACTAAAAATAATTATACATTTTGTAATTTTCAGCTATTTTTTTTGTTTTGTAATATCACTTCCTGGTTGTAAATGATGACATCACACTAGGGAATTACTCTGCACACTGGGCTAAAACTTGGCTAATGTCACAGATTTTTTTGTCCGACAAATCAAAATACATGTGAACACCTTTATTTTGTTGAATTAATGTTTTAAGGGTAAAAGAAGTTGTTTATTTTGGGTAAATTATGCAAAACTTTGGATAGAGTGAGTCTCACAGTGTGATGTCATCAGTTTCTTACTTCCTGTAAATTTAAACAGATTTTTCAACTTTTCTCCACCAACTACAACTTGATCGGTGTAAAACTCGATTTTTATGTACAACACGTATTAATACACCAAATACAATAAGAATTTGAACATTGTTAAAACCTGTCATAGGCCCTTTAATGAGCCGCACTTCACGTTCCAAACAACCGATCAATGAATTCAGACGATAACGAACTGATCAGTCACAAAACCATCATGAGTTACGGTTCATTAAAGACACAACGACATAAAACCTGCTCCGATATGATAGTCGTTCACATCGTGCAGCGTTTGAGCCTCAAAGACGACGTGAACTCAACAAGACGTGCGACAGGTTCAGAGCCCCGCCCCCTCCACCGTTTAACCCTCGCTGGATCCGAACCTCCACAAACACTCCGGAGTTCACGCAAAACAGAACGATCCACTCAGAAAAGTCCCAGGAAACATGTGCAGCTCAGAAATCAAAGTCACGATTCACTTTTTTGCTGTTTTTGTCGAACACATCCTTTTAATTCAAATGATATGATGAGTCGACGAAAACATCATCGACCAATTAATTGAGTAAACGACTGCAGCTCTGGATTATTTGGATAGATTTATTGAGGCCACTTTTCATTTTGTTCACTTTTCTCTGTCACATCTGGACTTTCATGTGTCCAATCTGCTCCTGATGTTTGATTCTTCCATTGAATCCACTTCATCCATAGATTTCTCTGACATTGTTTTCTTCAAATGCATTTTTGTCCCTCGAGACATAAAGATCATTAAAGTAGATCCACACAAACTGTACAATCTGGACTCAACACATTTAGACCAAACAAGGATTTAAGATCAGACTCTGAAACTGATTTATTACAGTTTGAAGGAGAAAAAAAATGAGGCAGAATTTGAATTTTTAGGACAATTTTCGGTAAATAATAATCCCAAATCCTCTCTGTACATTTTTATAACTAATATACGACAAAATGAACCAAGAAATTTAAACCTGGTTCTGTCCATTTTTCAGATGTAAATGTCACAAATGTGTGGATTTTTGGCCGTTTTCACAAAAAAGCCTTATTTCTATGAAAACATGACACGATGAAACACATTTAATACATTTTTCTTACATTTCTGTGACTAAACCACAGGAGTTTATCGTTCATATCTTTAAATGTGAGATTGTTTCCTGTTCACTTTAAATGTTCTGGTCCTGGTTGTGGTTTTGGTCCGTCCTGTGGAGCTGCACTTTGGGGATTAAACTCAGCTTTAAATTATGAACAAACGACGTCCAACAAACGTGTCACAATGTGATGAGGCAACCGAAAATCCACCGCTGTTCCTCTGTTAAAGTCCATCGACGGATGTAACTCACGCTGGACCCAAACAAACCCAACACCGTTCTGTCTCAGATTTAAACGTTTGCCCCGTTTGACACTTTAAAGTTTATGATGTCACTTCCTGTTGAACATGACACAAATATGACAGAGTTAGAGGTAATTCTACAACCGTTACCATAGCAACCAGACTGTAAACAAGGGCCAACTGTTACCATAGCAACCAGACTGTAAACAAGGCCAACATCCACACACATGATTTTACAAACAATAATCCCCGATAACACCGTCTTGTCGCATTTTAGTCACGTTTTTGACACTTTTATTCGTGTTCGTGTCACTTTTAAATGCATTTATGACGCTTTTAGTCAGGTTTCTGTCGCTTTAAGTTGCATTAACTGCACTTTTAGCCACTTTGTTGTGACTTTTTGTTGCGTTTTTGTCGCTCATTTCCACATTTTTGTCGCTTTTTGTTTGTCAGTTTGTTTATAATGTCACTTCCTGGTTGAACATGACACAAATATGACACAGTTAGAGGTAATTCCACAACTGTTACCATAGAAACCAGACTGTAAACAAGGCCCAACTGTTACCATAGCAACCAGACTGTAAACAAGGCCAACATCCACACACATGATTTTACAAACAATAATCCCTGATAACACCGTCTTGTCGCATTTTTGTCGCAGTTTTGTCACTTTTAGTCACGTTCTTGATGCTTTTATTCGCGTTTGTCACTTTTAAATGCATTTGTGACGCTTTTAGTCAGGTTTCTGTCCCTTTAAGTTGCATTAATTGCTCTTTTAGCCACTTTGTTGTGACTTTTTGATGTGTTTTTGTCGCTTTTTGTTTGACAGTTTGTGTAAAGTTTGTCACTTCCTGTTGAACGTGACACAAATATGACACAGTTAGAGGTCATTCCACAACTGTTACCATAGCAACCAGACTGTAAACAAGGGCCAACATCCACACACATGATTTTACAAACAATATTCCCTGATAACACCGTCTTGTCGCATTTTTTGTCGCAGTTTTGTCACTTTTAGTCACATTTTTGATGCTTTTATTCACGTTTGTCACTTTTAAATGCATTTATGACGCTTTTATTCAGGTTTCTGTCGCTTTAAGTTGCATTAATTGCACTTTTAGCCACTTTGTTGTGACTTTTTGTTGCATTTTTGTCGCTCATTTCCACGTTTTGTCGCATTTTGTTTGTGTAAAGTTTCTGATGTCACTTCCTGTTGAACATGACACAAATATGACAGAGTTAGAGGTAATTCTACAACCGTTACCATAGCAACCAGACTGTAAACAAGGGCCAACATCCACAAACGTTACACAATAGTTAGAACTGACATAAATAATCCCTGATAAGACTTTATTTTGTTGATGAAGGTTTAAAGTCCATGTTTCAGGTTCATGTTTTTCTCGTTCTGCCTTGGTTTGTCTTGTTGTGAGGGTAAACGACAGGAAGTGGAGCTGAGTCCCTCTGTGATGTCATCAAGAGGCGACAAAACACAGACACTTCACAGCCACATTTTTCACGTTTAAGATCCTCCTTATAGACTTTAAGTAGAGTTTTTTTGTGATACTTTTACTTCAGTCTTTTTTTATGACTTGATGCTTCACTGATAAAAACTATGATGAATATTTCCCTCAGATGCCCTCCCACCAAACTGAGGCGGAATTAGAAAAACACGAGAACCTGAAATACAGACTTTTAACTCGACAAAAACCTTCTTAAAGTTTGATTTGATGAAGTCACAGACGGCAGAGCAGCTTCATGAAGCTTCATGACGTGGTACATGAGTCCAGCTTCAGTGGAACAGAGCGTCGTGCTCATGTTTTATACAGCGCGCGTTCTATCCATTATGTTTATAATTTAATATAATCTGTTTTGCCATATGTTACGTCATTGTGGTTTCCAAACCTGTCAGACGTAAATCACAGTCGTACTCTGACCTGAAGCTCCTGGTTCTCTGCGGCGTCCACCACAACTTCAGGAATAAAGTCAATGCGTCGTGTTCTTGTTCCAGAGTTCGTTACAGCGACAGGTCGACTCAAACCACCTCATCTCATGTTGTGAGACAGTTCCTCTGGACAGATGGCTCCTCTGGACAGTCCATCCAGCACAGAGAGGTCCTCCAGGCAGACAATGAACAGTTCATCCAGAGTAGATGAGAAGTAGTTCCTCTTGGTGGAGAGCAGCCGCTGCTGTGTCTGGAACAGACTCCACCCCCCGAGGGAAAAACATGTGAACAGCAATGAACAGACTCCAGATGAACTGATCTTAAATATTGTTGATGAAAGTAGAAGAACCAGAGGACAGTGTCAGCTCCAGACTCCTCCAGTACAGCAGGGGGCAGCAGAGGGGTTTGTGTGTGTTCTAACTGTCCTGACCATAGACTCTGACAGAGGAGGAGGAGCCTGTGCCTCTTTAACGTGAGGAGCTGGTGTTTCTTCACCTGGAGCTTTAACGTTGAGACAAATCTGTGTCGCAACAAAACCGGATTCCCTGCTTTCACTGGGCGGAGCTTCAGCGTCTGAGTCTGGATTAGACTCCGGAGCGTTTGCATCATTCGTGTCAAATGAAAGATCTGCACGAAACCAACTCTTGATCCGCCTTTTTTTGATCCGTCAGATTTAACCGGCGCCACCTTCAGTCGTGTTTGTGTCGTCTTCAGTGTGAACTGTCACTGAATAAAAGAATGAACTGTTATGTTCAGAAAAAGAAAGAAAAAGAGAGGAAAGAGAGAAAAAGGAGGGAATGAAAGAAGGAAAAGAAAATAAGGAAGGAAGGAAACGAAAGAAAGTAAAGAAAAAAGAAGAAATAAAATAAAAGGAAACAAAGAAAGAAAGAAAAAAGGAAGGAAGGAAAGGGAAGGAGGGAGGGAGGAAGGAAAGGAAGCAAAAAAGAAATAAAATAAAAGGAAGTAAGAAAAGAAAGAATAAAGAGGAGTAAAGAAAGAAAAAATGGAAGGACAATAAACCCAAGAAAAGAGCAGAGCTGCTTGAGCTCATGAGCAGATGATTGTTCTGTCGCTCTTTATTAATGTCACAGATATCGGCCGATTTATCGAGCCGATATTCCCCCTTTGTCTCGTCTGACTTTTGGCGGCTCAAAGGTCAGTGTTTGGTTTGACTCCAGGGCCAAACGAGCTCGAGCAGAAGAATCCATCGAAATGTGAGCGGCAAGACTCTCCACCACGGTAAAATATCCCCCAGAAAAACCATTGACTCTGTAGTTCAACTTTTACATGTTCTGAAACAAGTGACAAAAACACGACTAAAAGAGACAGAAACACGACTAAAAGAGACAAAAACATGACTAAAAGAGACAAAAACATGTCTAAAAGTGACAAAAACATGTCTAAAAGTGACAAAAACGCAAATAAAAGTGACCAGTCCACAACTCAAAGACAAAAACGCGACTTAAAGTGACAAAAACGTGACTAAACATTACTAAAATGTGACTAAAAGTGACTAAAACACAACTAAAAGTGACAAAAACACAAGTAAAGGCAACAAAAACATGGCTAAAAGTGACACAAACGCAAATAAAAGTGACCAGTGCGCGACTCAAAGACAAAAACGCGACTTAAAGTAACAAAAAACGTGACTAAAATGTGATTAAAAGTGACAAAAACACAACTCAAAGCAACAAAAACGTGACTAAAAATGACTAAATCACGACATAAAGAGACTAAAACGTCCTGAAACAGTTCGGATTTGAGTCTTTTGTCATTTCTACCTTTTATTAAAACATAAAATTCTCATCGCAAAACTGGTGAAAAAAACAACACAATTGTGTATTTTTGTGACGTCGTGCAGCTCAGATGGAGGCGGAGCCACAGTATCACAGATCCACAACAGAATAAAAACTAAAATGACTCAAAATAAAGTGAAAACAAGAATAAAGTGATGTTTCTGCTTCATTTCTGGTCCGTTCAAAACATCCGAATGAAACGGGAGGTTTGTTTTTTAGGGTTAAATCTCTTAATCGTCCGTTTGGCAGAAAACATGAGCTTTAACAGAGTCAGACTCAGTTAATCCTGTCTTTATGAGCTCAGATCATCAGATTATGTCACGTTTCACTGCGGCTCTTTTGCTCTTAATCCGAGGGTCGTAGTTAAAGTGATCAAGGTTAATGTGAAGAGGATTATAATCTGCAGTTAACTTTATCTGAACCTTTGACACAGAGAGTTTAAAGCAGGACTAAGTAACATTTTGACCTCATTAAAGTCTCTGTGCGTCCGGGTGGAGGCTGTGAATGTGTTTTAGGGCGTTTGGAGCTCGTCGCCGCCCCCTACTGTGTCTGAGCGGAAAAACAGCCGCAACATCGACCGAAGACGACGCTCAGTGAAAGGACGGCTCCTTTAAGTATCTGGAGACAGGAAACGATCAGTGTGCGATTGTTCTTCCTCGTGTCAATAAAGAAAGGATTTTGTCGTCTTTTCACTGACAGTGTATTTTAACAAGAGACCAGCAGGGGGCGCTCTGCGGCTGAAGGGACTTTGTTCTGCTTTAAAATTATTTTTGAACGTGGAACTGAACCATAGAACCGTACAAATCGATGGACTGTGTGAGTGTGACGTCACCCATAGCCTTTGGCTCCAGTCAAATGAAGCCAATCGCGGCTAAAGTAGCAGCAGCTAAAGTGGAGCTAGCGGTTATAGCGGCTAAAGTGGAGCTAGCAGTTGTAGCGGCTAAAGTGGAGCCAGACTCCATATTTAAATCAGAGTGCGTATCGTGCCAACCACACGGACCAATCAGGAGGTTGTTAACAGTCTCCGCCCCTCGTGGGAGGAGACGGCGGCAACGTGCGGCGCTAGCTGTCAATCAAACCTGTTGCTAACACGAGCTAAACTGACCCCTGGAAAAGGAAGCACCTGATTGGTCAGTTATTGTTGGAGCCGGCACAGACTCCGGGGTCACTTCCTGTTTGGGACGCGGTGGGCGAGGGCCAGGGATATGTACGGTCTATAAACTGAATCAGAAATGATTTACTATTTTTTTGACATTTGCCTGACAGTTTGGACTTTTGTCTAAAACACTTTGTTTCAGATTTCACTGTCTCTAAAAAAAATTCCAAATGTATTCCAGTTTTTAGTCTAAATGTTGCACTTCCTGATTACAAATGGCGCCTTCTCTCTGATGGTGACTGTGTTTTGTTGCAGGAGCAGCGCGAGCGAATGACTGAGTGAGACGGCTCCTCGTCAGGTGAGGCCCTGCACAGACGCGACTCGTACAGACGCCGGCAGCTCTTTAATGTGTGTTTGTGTCCAGGGCAGGATGGGTCCCAGCGCCCTCCTCCTGCTGATGCTCCTGAGGGCCACGGCGGCCCAGGACCCCGCCCCCGCGCCAGGCCCCGCCCCCGCGCCAGGCCCCGCCCCCGCGTCAGGTAAAACACACCCGCCCCACCGGGACCCACGCAGGTCAACCCCACCATCAGGCCCGCCCCGCTTCAGGCCCGCCCCCGCGTCAGGTAAAACACTCACCAGGACCAGGCCCGCCCCCAGGGCCCCGCCCGGCGTCAGGGTAAACACACTCACCAGGACCGCCCCGGCGTCGGGCAGCGTCAGGTAAAACACACTCACCAGGACCCCGCCCCCACATCAGGCCCCGCCCCCGCGTCAGGTAAAACACACTCACCAGGACCCCGCCCCCGCGTCAGGCCCCGTCCCCGCGTCAGGCCCCGCCCCCGCATCAGGTAAAACACACTCACCAGGACCACGCCCTGAGTCAGGCCCCACCCCAGGTCGGGTAAAACACTCACCAGGACCAGGACCCGCCTCCGCGTCAGGTAAACACTGCACGAAGACCCCGCCCCCCGAACAAGCAACTAACAAAGTGATGACATCATTGTCACATTTGGTTCAAGTCGTTGAACTTTGTGCCAGTTTTTGTTTCATGTTTTATAGATCCAGTAATGACAGAGTCTGAACCTTCATCTGAGCTCTTTCTCTGGTCCCTCAGGTCCTTCTGGTCCTTCTGGTCCTTCTGGTCCTTCTGGTCCTTCTGTCGCCTCCACCGTCGCGCTGGATCCTCCCTCTGTCACTGACGCTCCTCTGGCCCCTCCCACTCCCACGGCCCCGCTCCCTCAGCCCCCGCCCTCTCTGCCCCTGACCCCGCCCTCTCCGCCTCTGACCCCGCCCTCTCTGCCCCTGACCCCGCCCTCTCTGCCCCTGACTCCGCCCTCTCCGCCCCTGACTCCGCCCTCTCCTCCCCTGACCGCCGCCTCCTCTGCTCCCGACGTCGCTCCGAGTCACAACGACTCGAGCCGCGTGCTCCCTGTACCACCGCCGACCCCCGGGGACCCCACGACCCCGCCCCCAGGCCCGACCACGCCCCCAGCACCCACCCCCGCCCAGAGCACCACAGCGCCCCCAGAGGACACACCCAGCACCTCTGACCCCACCCTGGACCCGGGCGACGACGACTACAGCCTCGAGACCGAGACGACGCCCGAACCTGTGCCAGACTTCACCTCACACTCCACCCCCCACGGTAAGACCCGGCCTGGACCCAGGCCTGGACCCGGCCTGGACCCGGCCTGAACTCGGCCTGGACCCGGTCTGAACCCGGCCTGGTGCTGGTCTGAACCCGGCCTGGTGCTGGCCTGGACCTGGTTTAGTCCTGGTCTAGACCTGGTTTAGTCCTGGTCTGGACCTGGTTTAGTCCTGGTCTGGACCTGGTTTAGTCCTGGTCTAGACCTGGTTTAGTCCTGGTCTGGACCTGGTTTAGTCCTGGTCTAGACCTGGTTTAGTCCTGGTCTAGACCTGGTTTAGTCCTGGTCTGGACCTGGTTTAGTCCTGGTCTAGACCTGGTTTAGTCCTGGTCTGGACCTGGTTTAGTCCTGGTCTAGACCTGGTTTAGTCCTGGTCTGGACCTGGTTTAGTCCTGGTCTAGACCTGGTTTAGTCCTGGTCTAGACCTGGTTTAGTCCTGGTCTAGACCTGGTTTAGTCCTGGTCTGGACCTGGTTTAGTCCTGGTCTGGACCTGGTTTAGTCCTGGTCTAGACCTGGTTTAGTCCTGGTCTGGACCTGGTTTAGTCCTGGTCTGGACCTGGTTTAGTCCTGGTCTAGACCTGGTTTAGTCCTGGTCTGGACCTGGTTTAGTCCTGGTGCAGACTTCAGTGTAAACCGGAGCAGTTCTGTGTCTGGACCTGAGTAAAGTTACATCATAATATTATTCAAGTAAAATGACAAAGTAGTGATTCGAGAAGAGAAATGACTGAAGTAAAAAGAATTTGTGAAAAACAAAACCCACGAGTTAGGTGTGTAACTATGGTTCTATGAACCCTGGGTAGAGATGACAGAACTGTGTGAAACGTCTGGTTATAATAAATAATGCACAACATCTGTTTTTTCCCAAATGATGGACAAAAAAATGAGACGATGAGATGATGAGGCTCAGATTGACTCAAGAAACAGTTTGAGTCCAGAAAGAGACTTTTAAAGTAAACATTACACATGTGAAAGTGTTCAGTCCAGAAACTAAAGAGTTACACGCCTCTGGTACACGCCTCTGGGCTTAAGTCTGAGTTTAGTCTGAGTTTAGTCTGAGTTTAGTCTGAGTTTAGTCTGAGTTTAGTCTGAGTTTAGTCTGGGTTTAGTCTGGGTTTAGTCTGGGTTTAGTCTGGGTTTAGTCTGAGTTTAGTCTGGGTTTAGTCTGGGTTTAGTCTGGGTTTAGTCTGGGTTTAGTCTGAGTTTAGTCTGAGTTTAGTCTGAGTTTAGTCTGAGTTTAGTCTGAGTTTAGTCTGGGTTTAGTCTGGGTTTAGTCTGGGTTTAGTCTGGGTTTAGTCTGAGTTTAGTCTGAGTTTAGTCTGAGTTTAGTCTGAGTTTAGTCTGAGTTTAGTCCTGTTTAGACCAGACTGTGGGGCCTGGAGCCCAGACCCTCCTGTGACAGACTCGGCTCAGGAGCTCGTTTTAGGTTTGACTCAGAAGCAGCTTTTGTCTGGAGCCGCTCTTTATTATTTATTATATTTTAATGGAGCGAAAACGTGTTTCTTTAAAAGCCTCAGACACAGCTCCGAGCGCCGGAGCAGAACGCGCTCTTCAGAGGGATTTTTGTGGACGAGACGCGACTTTCACTTTGAATTTGAAATGATTGAACCAAAATAACTCCAGTGTCGTACTTTTAGACACGACATCGTTTACAGATCGTGTCATTTCTGTTTCTTGCGTTTCAGTTTTTCTGCAGCTTTAGTTTCTCTGTAAAAGTGGAACCAAAACAGATCATGTGGAAACCGTCGTCTGCCAGACCCTCACCTGGCTCCCATTTCTAACATGTTCACGTCCAGGAGGCTCCCAGCTTCATTATTTATTCACACGGACGATGTAGTTTTGTAAAAATGTGACATTATAATATGGAGTTTATTTTGAGCTTAAAAGGTAAAACATTCTTGATGAAACAGACACTTGCAGCGTCATCTTCTACAAACATAAAATGTCTTATTTCTACTTGAAAACATGACATGATGAAAAACGTATACATTTTTATTATTTTTCCCTGTTTCACCTGCAGCGTCTGGACTTAAATCTTTTTGGTTAAAAACAATTACAACATGTTTACTTTCTACAGCCTGTAAGAGCACCATGTGACACTAAACCACAAAGTAGCTCATCCAAACACCCCTGACCTCTGACCTCTGACCCCTGACCCAGGCTGCTCCGGTCAATTCTAGACCATAGAACTATCATTAAAACTGGAGGATGAACCCAACACGGCGCCCTATTCCTCCTGTGGCCTGAGCTCATTGGTGCATGAGCCCAAAAAAGTGTTTTACTTCTGCGTTACTTCCTGATACGGAGGCGTTAGCGTTAGCTTGTGTGATTGTAATTGTGTTCTTCATGTTTGATCAAATGTGAAGAGTCTGAAATAAAATAAAACCCACTCCAGGTGTCTCTGTCTGACCAGGTCACGAGCTTCTGTTTGTTTCGTCCGACGCTCGTTCATGTGACTCGCACATGTTTGTGTGACGTCACTTCATATAAAAACGGTAATTTCTGTGATTTTATAAACGGTAGAAAAGAACATTTCCTTCTATTTTATTTAAATACTGATAATAATTCAGTCCTGTCTGTGATTATAATGTGACATTATAGAAAAAGGCTGCAGTACCTCACACGACCACTAATCAATCTGGGACACAGACAGAGGGGGCGGGGCTTATCCAGTTCATTTAATACAAGCATGTTCTAGACCACACATGTCAAAGTCAAGGCCCGCGGGCCACATCAGGCCCTCAAGAGAGTTTTATCTGGCCCCCGTGATGATATTAATTTATTATTAGATCCGGCCCGCAGGCCGCTGCAAGCCAGCAGCCCGCAGATATAATGTACGCACCAATACTACATTTCCCACAATGCAACTGGGACGCGCCGAGCAAGAGGCGGCTTCATTTTATTAGCAGTCTTTAGCATAACAGCAAAAGTTATCTTACAGATACCCATCAACAATGGCAACATGGAAGGTGGACTATGAGAACCGGGGGTTTCAAATAAGGTGGAGTTAGAGCACATGTTCACGGAGGGAGCTGGAAAACCTTTGTGTCTTCTGTGTGGAGAAAGTGTGGCGGTAATGAAAGAGTATAATCTGAGACGCCATCATGAAACAAGGTTAAATTTTGGTTTCAATGAACATTGGACAGTCCGGCCCTCGGCTTGTAGCCAAATGTTTTATTTGGCCCTCCGTCCATTTGACTTTGACACTCCTGTTCTAGACGTTTAAACTTGAGTTGTTCTGGTCTGGAGCTGGAGTTACACTGCGTTTGTGTCTGAATGTGACTCTGAAGTAAAACTACTGACTCCAGCTCCGTGAATCCATCGAAGCTGCGCCTTTGTCTGAGTTTCACTGAGAGTGTGGAGCTCGGCAGGTTCTGTCGTCTGAGCCGGAGAGTCTGTGTTAATGTTTCATCCTCTGAACAAAAAATAACCAGAAAGACACAGAAGGATCCAGAGGTCAGAGGTCAGGGGAGTCAGAGGTCAGAGCTGGTGTTGGTGCGTCTCGTGTTCAGACCATGGATGTATTAAATGAATAAATGGCTAGATAAGCCCCGCCCCCTCTGTCCGTGTCCCAGGTTGATTAGTGGTCGTGTGAGGTACTGCAGCCTTTTTCTAAAATGTCACATTATAATCACAGACAGGACTGAATTATTATCAGTATTTAAATAAAATAGAAGGAAATGTTCTTTTCTACCGTTTATAAAATCACAGAAATGACCGTTTTTATCTGAAGTGACGTCACACAAACATGTGTGAGTCACGTGAACGAGCGTCGGACGATACAAACAGAAGCTCGTGGAAAAGGCTCGACTAGAGACACCTGTAAGTTGTATTTTATTTCATTTCAGACGCTTCACGTGTGTCTAACATGAAGAACACAATTACAATCACACAAGCTAACGCTAACACAAAGACCTGCAGCTGCTGGTCGTTCACGTCGCTCAAAGCATCATGGGGGATTGTGGTCACGTGGCGCCCTAAAGCAAAGATGGCCGCCTCCGTATCAGGAAGTAAATGTGGAAGTAAGACATTTTTTGGGGTCATGAACCAATGAGCTCAGGCCACAGGGAGGAACAGGGCGCCATGTTGGATTCATCTTCAGGTTTTATTCTAGTTCTATGGTTTTATTATAGTTCTATGGTTTTATTATAGTTCTATGGTTTTATTATAGTTCTATGGTTTTATTATAGTTCTATGGTTTTATTATAGTTCTATGGTTTTATTATAGTTCTATGGTTTTATTATAGTTCTATGGTTTTATTATAGTTCTATGGTTTTATTATAGTTCTTTGGTTCAGACATTTAAACGGCTCACGTTCTGCTCCAGTGACTTTTCCTCTTTTAATCCTGTCCTAACAATGTTCTTCATCAAAAACCCGCCTGGAGTGACATTCGGCTTCATCCACAGTTTGGTGACTCCTCCCCCTCCGAGCGTCAAACACACGTCCTGCTGAACTCCCTCCACATGTGCCGTTTGTGCTTGTGTTTTAAGTCCTTTAATCCTCACCGACTCGGAGCGTTTCTGCCTCTGAACACGTCGCTGCTGCTGTTAGCCCGATTAGCATTTCACGCAGCCCCTCAAGGAATGACGTGTTTAGTCTGTGTAAGCGCTCTGCGGCCAGTAGATGGCGCCTGAACTCAGTGCAGGGCAAACAGGACCAGACGCAGATGTTCAGTTTGTTTTCATAAGCTCTATGTTTAGTTGTTCAACATGAGACGGTGAACTGAAGACACTGGAGCAGGTTAAAGATGCTCAACGTGAGGTTCAAGCGTCACAAACGTGAGCGGACCACAGCGTGAGGCGGAGCTCACGGAGCAGGAGCCGCTCGGTCCTCGTGTTTGGGACACGTTTGTTGTTCCAGAGTCGCAGACGAGTCAAACATGAAGCGTTTGTTGTTTCAGACGGAGACTCGGAGGAGATGCCCATCATCGCCGTCATGATCGCTCTGTCCTCGCTCCTCGTCATCATCTTCATCATCATCATCCTCTACATGCTCCGGTCAGTCAGGTGCCCCCCTGTGTGTCAGGTGCCCTCCCTGTGTGTGTCAGGTGCCCTCCCTGTGTGTGTCAGGTGCCCTCCCTGTGTGTGTCAGGTGCCCTCCCTGTGTGTCAGGTGCCTCCCTGTCTGTCAGGTGCCCTCCCTGTGTGTGTCAGGTGCTCTCCCTGTGTGTGTCAGGTGCCCTCCCTGTGTGTCAGGTGCCCTCCCTGTCTGTCAGGTGCCCTCCCTGTGTGTGTCAGGTGCCCTCCCTGTGTGTCAGGTGCCCTCCCTGTGTGTCAGGTGCCCTCCCTGTGTGTCAGGTGCCCTCCCTGTGTGTCAGGTGCCTCCTGTGTGTGTCAGGTGCCCTCCCTGTGTGTGTCAGGTGCCCTCCCTGTGTATGCCAGGTGCCTCCTGTGTGTGTCAGGTGCCCTCCCTGTGTGTGTCAGGTGCCCTCCCTGTCTGTCAGGTGCCTCTCTGTGTGTCAGGTGCCCTCCCTGTGTGTCAGGTGCCCTCCCTGTGTGTCAGGTGCCTCCCTGTCTGTCAGGTGCCTCCCTGTCTGTCAGGTGCCTCCCTGTCTGTCAGGTGCCCTCCCTCTGTCTGTCAGGTGCCCTCCCCCTGTCTGTCAGGTGCCTCCCTGTCTGTCAGGTGCCTCCCTGTCTGTCAGGTGCCCCCCTGTCTGTCAGGTGCCCTCCTGTCTGTCAGGTGCCTCCCTGTCTGTCAGGTGCCCCCCTGTCTGTCAGGTGCCCTCCTGTCTGTCAGGTGCCCCCCTGTCTGTCAGGTGCCCCCCTGTCTGTCAGGTGCTCTAACACTTCGTCTTCTTTTTGTGTTTCAGGTTTAAAAAGTACAAACAGGCCGGGAGTCACTCGAACTCGTTCAGACTCACGAACGGACGCTCAGACGACACGGGTGAGAGTCCAGAGAGTCAATCTGCTCCTGATGTTTGATTCTTCCATTGAATCCACTTCATCCATAGATTTCTCTGACATTGTTTTCTTCAAATGTATTTTTGTCCCTCGAGACATAAAGATCATTAAAGTAGATCCACACAAACTGTACAATCTGGACTCAACACATTTAGAACAAACACAAGGATTTAAGATCAGACTCTGAAACTCATTTATGGAAGTTTGAAGGAGAAAATGAGACGAAATTAGACTTTTTAGGACAATTTTCAGTCCAATCAAGTTAAATAATAAATCCAAATCCTCTGTACATTTTTATAACTAAAATGTGACAAAATGAACCAAGAAATTTAAACCTGTTCTGTCCATTTTTCAGATTTAAATGTCACAAATGTCTGGATTTTTGGCTGTTTTTACATAAAATGTAAACATGACATGATGAAAAACTAGTACATTTTTTCTTACATTTATGTGAGTAAAAGTTTACTATTGATATCTTAAAAAAAAAAAAAAAATCCTGTTTGACCTGCGACGTCTGGACTTAAATCAAAATGTCAAAACCCAATCATCCGTCTCGTTTTCGTGGTAAACTCTCTGAAGCCTTCGGTCCCGTGTCCTGTTTTGGTTAAAACTGTTAAAAAAGTCTCGACGTCGAACACTAAAGCGATGGTTCTGATTGGTTGGTTTGTTTCTGCAGAGCTGCAGAGTGTGCCGCTATTGGCTCGTTCGCCCAGCACAAACAGGAAGTACCCGCCTCTTCCTGTCGACAAACTGGAGGAGGAAATGAACCGACGAATGGCAGACGACAACAAGCTCTTCAGGGAGGAGTTTAATGTGAGGAAACGCGCTCGGAAATGTGTAATAAATGTGTAATAAATGTGTAATAAATGTGTAATAAATGTGTAATAAATGTGTAATAAAGGTGTAATAAATGTGTAATAAACGTGTAATAAGAGTCAGGTAATAAGAGCAGTTGAGTGAGATACTTTGACGCTCCTGATGTGTCTCTTTACAGTTTAGAATAAAATATCACTAAAGTATCAATGTCACAACAAACTGTTTTAAATGAAAACAATGAAACAAAATCTGATTTTTATTCTGTTTTTCAGTTTTGTCTCTGTTCAGTTTTTATTCTGACACAGTTTGACTAAAACATTAACAGATTTTTAATTAAAATTGAAATAATTGGGTCAAAGCGTTTATTGAAATATTGCAGTAAACTCGATGAGCCTGTCCAGTGTGTTGTACGTCATATCCTGTGTATTTGTATTCACTTGTGTTTAGTCTCGTTAAACAGTCTCTTTTCTGTCTGATGTTCTTCTCATGTTTTTGTCATAAATATGTTTCAGGCGCTGCCCGTTTGTCCGATCCAAGCCTCGTGTGACGCCGCGTCCAAAGAAGAAAACAAAGAGAAGAACAGATACGTCAACATCCTGCCCTGTGAGTACTCCAGTACTTTATGTACTTTATGTACTTTATGTACTGTGTACTTTATATATAAATGTACCACAGAGGCCGACATCCTGCCCTGTGAGTACTGCACCACTTTATGTACTTTATGTACTTTATATATAAATGTACTACAGAGGCCGACATCCTGCCCTGTGAGTACTGCACCACTTTATGTACTTTATGTACTGTGTACTTTATATATAAATGTACTACAGAGGCCGACATCCTGCCCTGTGAGTACTGCACCACTTTATGTACTTTATGTACTTGTGAGTCCAGTCTCGTTCTCAGGGTTCTGTCCTTGTGCTCTGACTTGTCTTGTTCTTGTGCTCCGTCTCAGACGATCACTCCAGGGTTCACCTGTCGCTGCTGGAGGGCGTCCCTGACTCTGACTTCATCAACGCCTCCTTCATAAACGTACGAGCTTCACGTGTCACTTTAATAAATGTGTTATTACGCAGGAGCTTATGTGTCACGTTAATAAACATGTTATAAAGTGTCTCTGGTGTATTTAATGTAATAAACATGTTATAATGTGTTCACAGGGTTATCAGGAGAAGAACAAGTTCATCGCGGCTCAAGGTAAGAACATGAATAATGTGGTTTCATTTCAGTTTGTTTAGACTTCAGTGTTGGGAGTCATAGAACCACAGTTACATGTGTGTGTTTGTGGTTGGTGCGGCGCTCAGACCGCGGCAGCAGACTGAAGGTCTTTGACGCTCTGACCGCTGCTCTGGAGGAAGCTCCTGATTGGTCGACACGCTGCAAATTTAGCTGAAAGTTCAGATTTTTAACTGTTCAGTGGCGCCTGGGATGTGTGGACTCTGATGCTAAAGATGCGCCGCAGAAACGCCGGCCCAGACGCACCAGACTTTACTGTAAACTGGACGCGTTGGACGCCGCGGTCTGAACGTCGTTAAACGGGTTTCATTCGGTGATTGAATCCTGTTTGTGTGTCAGGCCCGAAGGAGGAAACGGTGAACGACTTCTGGAGAATGATCTGGGAACAAAACACATCCACCATCGTCATGGTGACCAACCTGAAAGAGAGGAAAGAGGTGAGTCATGTGACCGACCCGAGAGAGTCATGTGACCGACCCGAGAGTCGTGTGCCTCATGTGCAGTGGGACAAAGGGACAACATGTGAACAGCAATAAACAGACTGTAGATGATTTTAGTAACGAGCCGTGCAGCTGTGGTTATTATTATTGTGTAAATGTGCTCAGTGCTGGTTTGTAGTTGTACTTTTATACTTTTATCTTGTGTTTTCAGTGTAAATGTGCTCAGTGCTGGTTTGTAGTTGTACTTTTATACTTTTATCTTGTGTTTTCAGTGTAAATGTGCTCAGTACTGGCCGGACCAGGGCTGTTGGACGTACGGCAGCATCAGAGTCTCTGTGGAAGACACGACTGTGTTAGTGGACTACACTGTACGCAAGTTCTGCATCCAACAGGTGAGAAATACTTCAGAGTACACAAATACTCTGACACTTCTGCGACTCTCAGGGACAAAAAGAGTCTGATTTGGTCATTTGAGGCAGATTTCACAGTGAAGCAGTTCCACCGTCGCTCTCTTTAACCCTGAGGATCTCTCTGTTGTCGACACAAACTCCGCTGCCGTTGTGTTTAGCTTCGTTCACTTTGTTTCATTAATCCTGTTTACGAGCTCCTCTTCTCTGCTCCTTCTCTGAGACTCACAAAAACACTTTGTCAAAGGCAGATCTGGAAGTTTTAAGAAAGAAATCATCACAGACTCAAATCCCCTTTTATTACAGATGTGTGTTTACATTTAGCGTGTAGAGGCTAGCTTTTGTTTATCTTGCCATGGTAATTCCCTCTGCTGCCAGTAGATGGAGCGCTAGCACAAATCCTGATGAGGGAACGTCTGACTGAGAGAAAGTCATGTGTGGTTTTCAGAACAGGAGACGCCACAGACACTTTAAAGACAAGAACGAATCATTCAGAATGTGTGAACTTTAAAAACACAGAGTAGCACTTTGGCTTCACCACCTGATGATGTCACAAGGTGAACCGAAGTGGGTTGAGATGGAAACGGGTCAACAGGAGGGATCTGGTGCAGTTTTTTTCCTCCGCGTTTTCTACTGAGAAGGAGTCCCTCAGGGGTGGTTGTGCGCACTGCTGTTGTTTACTCTGCTGTTGTTGTTGTTTACTCTGCTGTTGTTGTTGTTTACTCTGCTGTTGTTGTTGTTTACTCTGCTGTTGTTGTTGTTTACTCTGTTGTTGTTGTTTACTCTGCTGTTGTTGTTGTTTACTCTGCTGTTGTTGTCACAGATTGGAGACGTGTCGGGGAAGAAGCCTCAGCGGTTGCTCACTCAGTTCCACTTCACGTCGTGGCCCGACTTCGGCGTCCCGTTCACTCCCATCGGGATGCTCAAGTTCCTCAAGAAAGTGAAGAACTGCAACCCGGCGTACGCCGGGCCCATCGTGGTCCACTGCAGGTACAGCGCGGCCCATCGTGGTCCACTGCAGGTACAGCACGGCCCATCGTGGTCCACTGCAGGTACAGCACGGCCCATCGTGGTCCACCTGCACAGGCCCATCGTGGTCCACTGCAGGTACAGCACGGCCCATCGTGGTCCACTGCAGGTACAGCACGGCCCATCGTGGTCCACCTGCACAGGCCCATCGTGGTCCACTGCAGGTACAGCACGGCCCATCGTGGTCCACCTGCACAGGCCCATCGTGGTCCACTGCAGGTACAGCACGGCCCATCGTGGTCCACTGCAGGTACAACACGGGCCCATCGTGGTCCACTGCAGGTACAGCACGGCCCATCGTGGTCCACCTGCACAGGCCCATCGTGGTCCACTGCAGGTACAGCGCGGCCCATCGTGGTCCGCTGCAGGTACAGCACGGCCCATCGTGGTCCACTGCAGGTACAGCACGGCCCATCGTGGTCCACTGCAGGTACAGCACGGCCCATCGTGGTCCACTGCAGGTACAACAGGGGCCCATCGTGGTCCACTGCAGGTACAGCGCGGCCCATCGTGGTCCACTGCAGGTACAGACCGGCCCATCGTGGTCCGTTGCAGGTACAGCGCGGCCCATTGTGGTCCGCTGCAGGTACAGCACGGCCCATCGTGGTCCGCTGCAGGTACAGCGCGGCCCATCGTGGTCCGCTGCAGGTACAGCACGGCCCATCGTGGTCCGCTGCAGGTACAACAGGGGCCCATCGTGGTCCACTGCAGGTACAACAGGGGCCCATCGTGGTCCACTGCAGGTACAACAGGGGCCCATCGTGGTCCGCTGCATGTACAGCTCGGCCCATCGTGGTCCACTGCAGGTACAACAGGGGCCCATCGTGGTCCACTGCAGGTACAGCACGGGCCCATCGTGGTCCACTGCAGGTACAACAGGGGCCCATCGTGGTCCGCTGCAGGTACAGCTCGGCCCATCGTGGTCCACTGCAGGTACAACAGGGGCCCATCGTGGTCCACTGCAGGTACAGCGCGGCCCATTGTGGTCCGCTGCAGGTACAGCACGGCCCATCGTGGTCCGCTGCAGGTACAGCGCGGCCCATTGTGGTCCGCTGCAGGTACAGCACGGCCCATCGTGGTCCGCTGCAGGTACAGCGCGGCCCATTGTGGTCCGCTGCAGGTACAGCACGGACCATCGTGGTCCGCTGCAGGTACAACAGGGGCCCATCGTGGTCCACTGCAGGTACAACAGGGGCCCATTGTGGTCCACTGCAGGTACAGCTCGGCCCATCGTGGTCCACTGCAGGTACAACAGGGGCCCATCGTGGTCCACTGCAGGTACAACAGGGGCCCATTGTGGTCCACTGCAGGTACAGCTCGGCCCATCGTGGTCCACTGCAGGTACAGCTCGGCCCATCGTGGTCCACTGCAGGTACAGCTCGGCCCATCGTGGTCCACTGCAGGGTACAGCACGGCCCATCGTGGTCCACCTGCACAGGCCCATCGTGGTCCACTGCAGGTACAGCGCGGCCCATCGTGGTCCACTGCAGTGGCCCATCTCCTTTTCCTTGTCGCCTTAATCTTTTTCTAAATGGTGTTGGGCTGCAGCCTTCAGTCGATTAATCAGTCCATGGTGTTTTAAGATAAGATCAGAGAGCCTTTATTTGTCCCACAATGGGGGAAATTCCACTGTTGCAACACACAGTTTAGGACAGGAATGAAAGAAATAGGCGCATGCAATAAAAATAGGATAAATAAACATGGTAATAAAAATACAATCTAAAGTATAAAGTGCACACTCTTATTTACAGTAGGTGGCTGTCTGGGAATAAATAGTAGATGGAAAATAAAGTGTGTGTTCTATACAGTAAGTGACTATAGTGAGGTAAAGTGTATTAATAGTATGTTAAATTATATTGCACAATAGTCTTTAGCACTTTAGTCGACTAATTATTTTATTTTTGTTTAAAGGATTTATTTGACAAAAACATCAAAAAAGTGAAGAAAGGGAAGAATTTGGAGTAAATTACGAGTTTACACACAGTGGTGGCTGAAAGTGTTGGCGCCCCTCAAGTATTTCGCCCCAAAAAGTATCGCAATTCCACATGTTTTGTTTTATACATGCATTTACTTTGTGTTTATTGGAACAAAAAAAGAGAAAAAAAAATACTGTCACTCTTTCAAAATTGTGGATAAATAAATGTAAACATGTGATGTCCGTTTAAACCCGCCTGGGCCAAGTGACATGTGTGGGCAATATAAACATCACACCTGAAAGCAAGTCTTTTTGAGGAGAAATACTACATTTTATAGGAAAGAAATCAGGGGCGCCAGCCCTTTGAGCCGGGACTGTGTGACCTATAAATACAGTTTCCGAGCTCATTTGTGAATAAATGGTTATATTTTTGCTTGAACAGAAAGATGCTTCATACTTTTGCCACGCCCCTTTTCAGTCGATTAATCGGTCAGTTGAGCTCGAGATAGAACGTCAATAAACAGCCGTTACCGTACGTAAATGTTTACAGCTGGTGTGTTAAACTTATACAGAGAAACATTAGCCCTTAGGGTTCTGTGAGCGTAAAGTTCTGGTTCTGGTGTTTGTGGTTCCAGCGCCGGAGTGGGTCGCACCGGGACCTTCATCGTGATCGACGCCATGTTGGACATGATGATGTCGGAGAGGAAGGTCGACGTGTTCGGCTTCGTCACCAGGATCCGAGCCCAGAGGTGCCAGATGGTCCAGACCGACGTGAGTACCAGAACCAGGTCCAGAACCAGAGCCAGGCCCAGAACCAGGTCCAGAACCAGAGCCAGGTCCAGAACCAGAACCAGAGCCAGGTCCAGAGCCAGGTCCAGAGCCAGGTCCAGAGCCAGGTCCAGAGCCAGGTCCAGAGCCAGGTCCAGAACCGGAGCCAGGTCCAGAGCCAGGTCCAGAGCCAGGTCCACAGCCAGAGCCAGAACCAGGTCCAGAACCAGAGCCAGGTCCAGAACCAGAGCCAGAGCCAGAACCAGAGCCAGGTCCAGAGCCAGGTCCAGAGCCAGGTCCAGAGCCAGGTCCAGAACCAGGTCCAGAGCCAGGTCCAGAACCAGAGCCAAAGCCAGGTCCAGGTCCAGAGCCAAAGCCAAAGCCAGGTCCAGGTCCAGGTCCAGGTCCAGGGTCAGATGGGATGATCTGGTGCAGAGAGAGTTCCTTTGGGCGAGTCATGAAAAAAGTGGTTAATGCAGCAAATATTGTCACTTTGTCTGATTCTTTAAATAGTTATTTTTTTAGTTTTGACAAAGAGTCAGATTTAGTCAAATCATTGTCAGATTGAGTTTACTTTAGTTTGAAGAAAGTGTGTTTGGTCGAACCAAATCCATAATATATTTAGTCGACCAGAACATGTTTTATGATTCGTGTTCAGACGTGTTTCTTGGACGTGAACTTCTGGTCTGCTCTCCTTCCTTTCATTCTTTTATGTTTACATTTTATTATTTGACGGAAACATGTGTTTTAGTCGACAAAAATATCTACTTTGAGTCATTGTTTTAGGCGACAAAACTAATATAAATTTAGATTACTTTGTATTTTCTCTTTATTCTGATAAAGAATGATATTGACCAAAACAATTAGAATAATGTTCTAGTCGACGTTCTTCTGGTTCCACAGATGTTGGACTCTTTTGTGACGTTCTTCTGGTTCCACAGACGTTGGACTCTTTTGTGACGTTCTTCTCGTTCCACAGATGTTCCACAGATGTTGGACTCTTTTGTGACGTTCTTCTCGTTCCACAGATGTTGGACTCTTTTGTGACGTTCTTCTCGTTCCACAGATGTTCCACAGATGTTGGACTCTTTTGTGACGTTCTTCTCGTTCCACAGATGTTGGACTCTTTTGTGACGTTCTTCTGGTTCCACAGATGTTCCACAGATGTTGGACTCTTTTGTGACGTTCTTCTGGTTCCACAGATGTTGGACTCTTTTGTGACGTTCTTCTGGTTCCACAGATGTTGGACTCTTTTGTGACGTTCTTCTGGTTCCACAGATGTTGGACTCTTTTGTGACGTTCTTCTCGTTCCACAGATGTTTCACAGATGCTGGACTCTTTTGTGACGTTCTTCTGGTTCCACAGATGTTGGACTCTTTTATGACGTTCTTCTCGTTCCACAGACGTTGGACTCTTTTGTGACGTTCTTCTCGTTCCACAGATGTTCCACAGATGTTGGACTCTTTTGTGACGTTCTTCTCGTTCCACAGACGTTGGACTCTTTTGTGACGTTCTTCTGGTTCCACAGACGTTGGACTCTTTTGTGACGTTCTTCTCGTTCCACAGATATTGGACTCTTCTGTGACGTTCTTCTCACTCCACAGATATTGGACTCTTTTGTGACGTTCTTCTCGTTCCACAGATGTTGGACTCTTTTGTGACGTTCTTCTCGTTCCACAGATGTTGGACTCTTTTGTGACGTTCTTCTCGTTCCACAGATGTTGGACTCTTTTGTGACGTTCTTCTGGTTCCACAGATGTTTCACAGATGTTGGACTCTTTTGTGACGTTCTTCTGGTTCCACAGATGTTGGACACTTTTGTGACGTTCTTCTCGTTCCACAGATGTTGGACTCTTTTGTGACGTTCTTCTCGTTCCACAGATGTTGGACTCTTTTGTGACGTTCTTCTCGTTCCACAGACGTTGGACTCTTTTGTGACGTTCTTCTGGTTCCACAGACGTTGGACTCTTTTGTGACGTTCTTCTGGTTCCACAGACGTTGGACTCTTTTGTGACGTTCTTCTCGTTCCACAGATGTTCCACAGATGTTGGACACTTTTGTGACGTTCTTCTGGTTCCACAGACGTTGGACTCTTTTGTGACGTTCTTCTCGTTCCACAGATGTTCCACAGATGTTGGACTCTTTTGTGACGTTCTTCTGGTTCCACAGATGTTGGACTCTTTTGTGACGTTCTTCTGGTTCCACAGATGTTGGACTCTTTTGTGACGTTCTTCTCGTTCCACAGACGTTGGACTCTTTTGTGACGTTCTTCTGGTTCCACAGATGTTGGACTCTTTTGTGACGTTCTTCTCGTTCCACAGACGTTGGACTCTTTTGTGACGTTCTTCTCGTTCCACAGACGTTGGACTCTTTTGTGACGTTCTTCTGGTTCCACAGATGTTGGACTCTTTTGTGACGTTCTTCTCGTTCCACAGATGTTCCACAGATGTTGGACTCTTTTGTGACGTTCTTCTGGTTCCACAGATGTTGGACTCTTTTGTGACGTTCTTCTGGTTCCACAGATGTTGGACTCTTTTGTGACGTTCTTCTGGTTCCACAGACTTTGGACTCTTTTGTGACGTTCTTCTGGTTCCACAGATGTTGGACTCTTTGGTGACGTTCTTATCGTTCCACAGATGTTCCACAGATGTTCCACAGATGTTGGACTCTTTTGTGACGTTCTTCTGGTTCCACAGACGTTGGACTCTTTTGTGACGTTCTTCTCGTTCCACAGATGCAGTACGTGTTCATCTTCCAGGCTTTGTTAGAACACTTTCTTTACGGAGACACGGAGCTGGAGGTCACGTCTCTGGAGTCGCACCTGTCCAAGCTGTACGCGCCGGCTCCGGGCTGCGGCGGCCTGGAGGCGGAGTTTAAGGTGAGGGTGAGATCCTGTGAGTGCGAGCTCTGCCCGACAGGAGTAAACCTTTCATGTTTGTGGCAGAAGCTGACGTCGATAAAGATCCAGAACGATAAGATGAGGACGGGGAACCTGCCGGCGAACATGAAGAAGAACCGCGTGCTGCAGATCATCCCCTGTGAGTCCGTCTGCACCAAAACACACTTTGTCATTTTTCATGTTGTTATTATCCTTTAAACAGGCTCTTGAGGACCTTAAAAAACAGTGTGACGCTATGATCAGGCTAACGTTAGCTTTGATGGCGTTTAGAGCATGGATGTATTAAAAGAACTGGATAAGGTACGCCCCCTCTGTCTGTGTCCCAGATTGATTTGTGGCCGTGTGAGGTACTGCAGCCTCTTGGAACCAGCCTTTTTCTATCGTTGCACATTATAATCACAGACAGGACTGAATTATTATCGGTATTTAAATAAAATAGAAGGAAATGTTATTTTCTACCGTTTCTAAAATCACCGAAATTACCGTTTTTATATTAAGTGACGTCACCGCAAACATGTGCGAGTCACGTGAACGAGCGTCGGACGATACAAACAGAAGCTCGTGGAAAAGGCTCGACTAGCGATACCTGTAAGTTGTATTTTATTTCATTTCAGACGCTTCATGTGTGTCTAACATTAAGAACACAATTACAATCACACAAGCTAACGTTAACACAAAAACTTGCAAGCTGCGTGGTCGTTCACGTCGCTCAAAGCATCATGGGGGAAAGCAAAGATGTCAGCCTTCGTATCAGGAAGTAAATGCGGAAGTAAGAGACTTTTTTGGGGTCATGCGCCAATGAGCTCACTCCATAGGGATAAACAGGACGGCCATCTTGGATTCATCTTCCAGGTTTTATTATAGTTCAATGGTTTAGAGGCAGAAACGCTCAGAGTCTGCGATGATTTAAAGTGCCTATGACGGGTTTTCATGATTTTCTAATTTTGATTTATTCAGTGTATTAATACCTGTTGTAAATATAAATTACAATTTTACGCCAATCAAGCAGCTATTTGTGGAGAAAAGTTGAAAAATATGTTCAAAATTGCAGGAAATAAACAAACTGATGACATCACGTTGGGGAGACAAAGGTTATGCAAAATTTACACAAAATAAATCACTTTTTTTTACCTTTATACATGAATTCAACAAAATAAAGGTGTTAACATGTATTTTTATTTTTTTGTGACATCTGAAGAGTTTGGGCCCACTGTACAGGATGGTTGCTATGGTAATTTCCTAGTGTGATGTCATCATTTACAACCAGGAAGTAAGACAAAAAACCTAAAAAATAGCTAAATCGCAATGAAATTTGTGAAGTTTTTTTAACACAATTTGAAACATATTTATCTTAAATGCATTTTTGTCAAATGAGTCGTCCAACCTGTCATAGGCCCTTTAAACCTGTCAGAAGCCCTTTAAACCTGTCATAGGCCCTTTAAACCTGTCAGAGGCCCTTTAAACCTGTCATAGGCCCTTTAAACCTGTCAGAGGCCCTTTAAACCTGTCAGAGGCCCTTTAAAGACTTAAAACAGCAGAAGATTCTCAGATAAATGACGTGTGAATCTGAATAAACAGGTTTAACACCGGGTTAGAAGCTCAAAAAAGGCCCTACAGCAGAATCTGTGCTTTAACCCAGACATGTTTCACACAGAATGAGACAACGGCTGGAGTAAGTCTGAGTTCTGGTTCTGTTTGGACACGACTCAGTCCAAAAC
Source organism: Rhinogobius similis (assembly GCA_019453435.1). Classification (NCBI taxonomy): domain Eukaryota; kingdom Metazoa; phylum Chordata; class Actinopteri; order Gobiiformes; family Gobiidae; genus Rhinogobius; species Rhinogobius similis. Next base: position 29,736,719 of record CM033623.1, on the reverse strand, counting down.
AAGTCGCAGGTAGAAACAGAAAAGAATTATATCACACCAAACAAACGTGACAAAAGTGTCAAAAACATCCCAAATGTGACAGAATGTGGCAAAATTAATCAAAAACGTGACTAAAAGCAATAGAAATGTGACTAAACACGATCACATGAGACTAAAAGTGATAAAAATGTGACAAAAACATGACAAAATGCAAAAAAAGTGACTATTCACTTTATTCCTGAAGTTGCCGTACGACAGAAGAACGTATCTCTGGCAAAAAGAGGCAAAAGTGGGCGGGGCCGGATAAGGTGGCTAACGTGAGTCTTAAAGAAAGAGCGCTCGATTGATTATATATAACAGCGTTCATTCAGCCGTTTGGTGCAGTCCAAAGACCTGTTTTTGCGGCTCTGCGTTTACACCGTGTCGCACTGTTTTGACTCGGACGGGGAAAAAAAAACCCAAAAAAAACCACAACAACAAAAAATCGCTACCGGTTAAAGAAAAAACCCTCCATCCCTGCTCACAACCTCAAACCCAAGCGTCTTTTAGATAAAACAACGTGCTTCGTGCGGCTGGAGCTCAGGGCCTCAGAGCTCCTGTCGTGGACACAGGCAGCAGATACCTGTGGGACGTACCTTTGACCACGAGAAAAAGATTGGTTGACAGACGCCTTTTATTTTCTTATTTTCTAAAGGATCACGTCTGTATTATGTCTCTCTGTGTCCAGTTCTGTGTTTCATGTTTAAACAAAAAATGACAATAAAAAGAAAAAGAATGAAAAGGCACGAGTGAGTGTTCAATACAATTTATACCTGAGATCGGTTCTAAACCCTCTCCTTCTCTTTTCTCTCGTCTCTTCTGGACTCTTTCTCTCGTCTCTTCTGGACTCTTTCTCTCGTCTCTTCTGGACTCTTTCTCTCGTCTCTTCTGGACTCTTTCTCTCGTCTCTTCTGGACTCTTTCTCTCGTCTCTTCTGGACTCTTTCTCTCGTCTCTTCTGGACTCTTTCTCTCGTCTCTTCTGGACTCTCTCTCTCGTCTCTTCTGGACTCTGTCTCTCGTCTCTTCTGGACTCTTTCTCTCGTCTCTTCTGGACTCTTTCTCTCGTCTCTTCTGGACTCTTTCTCTCGTCTCTTCTGGACTCTCTTTCTCTCGTCTCTTCTGGACTCTCTCTTTCTCTCGTCTCTTCTGGACTCTCTCTTTCTCTCGTCTCTTCTGGACTCTCTTTCTCTCGTCTCTTCTGGACTCTCTCTTTCTCTCGTCTCTTCTGGACTCTTTCTCTCGTCTCTTCTGGACTCTCTCTTTCTCTCGTCTCTTCTGGACTCTCTCTTTCTCTCGTCTCTTCTGGACTCTTTCTCTCGTCTCTTCTGGACTCTTTCTCTCGTCTCTTCTGGACTCTTTCTCTCGTCTCTTCTGGACTCTTTCTCTCGTCTCTTCTGGACTCTTTCTCTCGTCTCTTCTGGACTCTTTCTCTCGTCTCTTCTGGACTCTCTTTCTCTCGTCTCTTCTGGACTCTCTCTTTCTCTCGTCTCTTCTGGACTCTTTCTCTCGTCTCTTCTGGACTCTTTCTCTCGTCTCTTCTGGACTCTTTCTCTCGTCTCTTCTGGACTCTTTCTCTCGTCTCTTCTGGACTCTTTCTCTCGTCTCTTCTGGACTCTTTCTCTCGTCTCTTCTGGACTCTTTCTCTGCGCTCTTCTGGACTCTTTCTCTCGACTCTTCTGGACTCTTTCAATCGGCTCTACAGGACTCTCGTCTCTTCTGGACTCTTTCTCTCGTCTCTCTGGACTCTTTCTCTCGTCTCTTCTGGACTCTTTCTCTCGTCTCTTCTGGACTCTTTCTCTCGTCTCTTCTGGACTCTTTCTCTCGTCTCTTCTGGACTCTTTCTCTCGTCTCTTCTGGACTCTTTCTCTCGTCTCTTCTGGACTCTCTTTCTCTCGTCTCTCTGGACTCTTTCTCTCGTCTCTTCTGGACTCTTTCTCTCGTCTCTCTGGACTCTTTCTCTCGTCTCTTCTGGACTCTTTCTCTCGCCTCTTCTGGACTCTCTCTCGCCTCTACTGGACTCTTTCTCTCGTCTCTTCTGGACTCTTTCTCTCTTCTCTTCTGTTCTTTCTTTCTCTCGTCTCTTCTGGACTCTCTCTTTCTCTCGTCTCTTCTGGACTCTCTTTCTCTCGTCTCTTCTGGACTCTTTCTCTCGTCTCTTCTGAACTCTCTCTTTCTCTCGTCTCTTCTGGACTCTCTCTTTCTCTCGTCTCTTCTGGACTCTTTCTCTCGTCTCTTCTGGACTCTCTCTTTCTCTCGTCTCTTCTGGACTCTCTCTTTCTCTCGTCTCTTCTGGACTCTTTCTTTCGTCTCTTCTGGACTCTTTCTCTCGTCTCTTCTGGACTCTTTCTCTCGTCTCTTCTGGACTCTTTCTCTCGCCTCTTCTGGACTCTTTCTCTCGCTCTCTTCTGGACTCTCTCTGCCTCTTCTGGACTCTTTCTCTCGCCTCTTCTGGACTCTTTCTCTCGCCTCTCTTCTGGTCTCTCTCTCTCGTCTCTTCTGGACTCTTTCTCTCGTCTCTTCTGAACTCTCTCTTCTCTCGCCTCTTCTGGACTCTCTCTTCTCTCGCCTCTCTTCTGGACTCTTTCTCTCGTCTCTTCTGGACTCTCTCTTTCTCTCGCCTCTTCTGGACTCTCTTCTCTCGCCTCTTCTGGACTCTTTCTCTCGCCTCTTCTGGACTCTTTCTCTCGTCTCTTCTGGACTCTTTCTCTCGCCTCTTCTGGACTCTTTCTCTCGCCTCTTCTGGACTCTTTCTCTCGCCTCTTCTGGACTCTCTCTCTCGTCTCTTCTGGACTCTTTCTCTCGCCTCTCTTCTGGACTCTCTCTCGTCCTCTTCTGGACTCTTTCTCTCGCCTCTTCTGGACTCTTTCTCTCGCCTCTTCTGGACTCTTTCTCTCGCCTCTTCTGGACTCTTTCTCTCGCCTCTTCTGGACTCTTTCTCTCGTCTCTCTTCTGGACTCTTTCTCTCGTCTCTTCTGGACTCTTTCTCTCGTCTCTTCTGGACTCTTTCTCTCGTCTCTTCTGGACTCTTTCTCTCGTCTCTCTGGACTCTTTCTCTCGTCTCTTCTGGACTCTTTCTCTCGTCTCTCTGGACTCTTTCTCTCGTCTCTTCTGGACTCTCTTTCTCTCGTCTCTTTTGGACTCTTTCTCTCGTCTCTTCTGGACTCTTTCTCTCGTCTCTTCTGGACTCTCTCGTCTCTTCTGGACTCTCTCTCTCGTCTCTTCTGGACTCTCTCTCTCGTCTCTTCTGGACTCTCTCTCTCGTCTCTTCTGGACTCTCTTTCTCTCGTCTCTTCTGGACTCTCTCTCTCGTCTCTTCTGGACTCTCTCTCTCGTCTCTTCTGAACTCTTTCTCTCGTCTCTTCTGGACTCTCTCTTTCTCTCGTCTCTTCTGGACTCTTTCTCTCGTCTTTCTGGACCCTCCTCTCTCTCTCTCTGTTTCTCAGATGAGTTTAATCGTGTGATCATTCCAGTGAAAAGAGGAGAAGAAAACACGGACTACGTCAACGCCTCCTTCATCGACGTGAGTCACACTTCAACACAAACAACACTCAGACGTTTATGAACCACCAGGACAACTCTAGACCAGAGCTTCTCAAACCTTTTACCCCAAGTACCACCAGAGAAAAGATCTGGCTTCCTGAGAATCACCAAATCTAAACCGGGTTCACAACCGGACAATTTCAGCTCGAAATTAGGGATAAACCAGGTCTTCAGTAAGAATAGACCATCGCCACAGTCGTACCAAAGGAAGAGCAAAAAGGTGAACAAAATGTATTTTAAATGAAGTAAATGTTACAATTGAAGAGAGCGCCCCCTGTCTGTCCCAGAGCGCCCCCTGTCTGTCCCAGAGCGCCCCCTTCTGTCCCAGAGTGCCCCCTGTCTGTCCCAGAGCGCCCCCTTCTGTCCCAGAGCGCCCCCTTCTGTCCCAGAGCGCCCCCTTCTGTCCCAGAGCGCCCCCTTCTGTCCCAGAGCGCCCCCTTCTGTCCCAGAGCCACCTGTCTGTCCCAGAGCGCCCCCGGTCTGTCCCAGAGCGCCCCCTGTGTGTCCCAGAGCGCCCCCTGTCTGTCCCAGAGCGCCCCCTGTGTGTCCCAGAGCGCCCCCTGTCTGTCCCAGAGCGCCCCCTTCTGTCCCAGAGCAACCCCTGTGTGTCCCAGAGCGCCCTGTGTGTCCCAGAGCCCCCTGTCTGTCCCAGAGCGCCCCCTGTCTGTCCCAGAGCGCCTGTGTGTCCCAGAGCCCCCTGTGTGTCCCAGAGCCCCCTGTGTGTCCCAGAGCCCCCTGTCTGTCCCAGGAGCCCCTGTGTGTCCCAGAGCGCCCCTTCTGTCCCAGAGCCCCTGTCTGTCCCAGAGCGCCCTTTCTGTCCCAGAGCGCCTGTGTGTCCCAGAGCGCCCTGTGTGTCCCAGAGCCCCCTGTCTGTCCCAGAGCGCCCCCTGTCTGTCCCAGAGCGCCCCCTGTCTGTCCCAGAGCGCCCCCTGTCTGTCCCAGAGAGCCCCCTGTCTGTCCCAGAGCGCCCCCTGTCTGTCCCAGAGCGCCCCCTGTCTGTCCCAGAGCGCCCCCTGTCTGTCCCAGAGCGCCCCCTGTCTGTCCCAGAGCGCCCCCTGTCTCTCCCAGAGCGCCCCCTGTCTGTCCCAGAGCGCCCCCTGTCTGTAGAGCCTCCTCTCAAGGAAAAAATACAACCATCAAGAGGAAGAAGGAGGATCATCTAATGAGGGAGAGTTCCTCTGGACAGATGGCTCCTCTAGACAGTCCATCCAGCACAGAGAGGTCCTCCAGGCAGACAATGTACAGTTCATCTAGAGCAGAGTAGAAGTAGTTCTTTGGTTCTGTATCTTGCCCTGTCACCGGCGGGTCTGTGGTTCTGTGGTTCTGCCCTGTCACCGGTGGGTCTGTGGTTCTTTGGTTCTGCCCTGTCACCGGCGGGTCTGTGGTTCTGTGTCTTGCCCTGTCACCGGCGGGTCTGTGGTTCTGCCCTGTCACCGGCGGGTCTGTGGTTCTGCCCTGTCACCGGCGGGTCTGTGGTTCTGTGTCTTGCCCTGTCACCGGCGGGTCTGTGGTTCTGCCCTGTCACCGGTGGGTCTGTGGTTCTGCCCTGTCACCGGCGGGTCTGTGGTTCTGTGTCTTGCCCTGTCACCGGTGGGTCTGTGGTTCTGTACCTCACCCTGTCACTGGCGGGTCTGTGGTTCTGTTCCAGGGCTACCGTCAGAAGGACTCGTACATGGCGAGTCAGGGCCCGCTGCAGCACACCATCGAGGACTTCTGGAGGATGATCTGGGAGTGGAGGAGCTGCTCCATCGTGATGCTGACGGAGCTGGAGGAGAGAGGGCAGGTGAGGAGAGAGGGGAGGAGAGGAGAGAGGGGAGGAGAGAGAGGGGGCAGGTGAGGAGAGGGAGGAAGGAGGAGGAGAGAGAGAGAGAGAGAGGAGGGAGAGAGGAGAGAGGGGGGAGAGAGGAGGAGAGAACAGGAGTGAAAGAGGAGAGGGAGGAGGAGAGGAGAGAGAGGAGCGAGAGGAGTGAGAGGGAGGAGGGAGGAAGAGGAGGAGAGAGGAGCAGGTGAGGAGAGAAGGGAGGAAGAGGAAGGAGAGAGGAGAGAGGGAGGAGGAGGAGAGAGAGAGGAGAGGAGAGCAGGTGCTGAGGAAGAAGAGGGAGGAAGAGGAGAGAGGGGAGGAGGTGAGGAGAGAGGGGAGGGAGAGGAAAGAGAGAGAACAGGTGAGTGAGAGGGAGGGGGAGGAGAGGAGAGAGGAGGGGGAGAGATAGAGAGGAGGAGAGAGGAGAGGGAGAGGAGTGAGAGAGAGGGAGGAGAGGAAGGAGAGGGAGAGGAGAATGAGGAGAGAGGGAGGGGAGAGGAGAGAGAGAGAGGAGTGAGGTGAGGAGAGAGGAGGGAAAGAGAGAGAGAGGAGAGGAGGAGGAAGGAGAGAAAGGAGAGGAGGAGAGGAGAGAACCCAGGTGAGAGATGGGGACAGGAGAGGAAGAGGAAAGAGGAAGAGAGAAGGGGAGGAATGAGGAAAGGAGAGAGAGGAGAGAGGGGAGGAGAAGAAGAGGAGAGAGGGAGAGAGGGAGGGGAGAGGGGAGAGAGAGGAGAGAGAGAGAGAGGAGAGGAGAGAGAGAGAGGGGAGGAGGGAGAGGAGAAGAGAGAGGGGAGAGGAGAGGGGAGGGGAGGAGAGAGAGAGGGGAGAGGGCAGGTGAGGAGAGAGGAGAGAGGTGAGAGGGAAGAGGAGAGGGAGAGAGGAGACAGGTGAGGGAGAGAGGGGAGGAGAGGGGGGAGGAGGGGAGAAGGGAGGGGAGAGAGGGGAGAGGGGAGAGAGAGAGAGAGAGGGGGAGGGGGAGAGGAGAGAGACGAGGAAGAGAGCAGAGGAGGAGCAGGTGAGGGGAGGAGAGGAGGGGAGGGGGAGAGAGGGGAGAGAGAGAGGAGAGAGGGGAGAGGAGAGGAGAGAGGGAGGGGAGAGAGGGGGAGGAGAGAGAGAGAGGGGAGGGAGAGAGAGGGGAGGGAGAGAGGGAGAGGGGGAGAGGAGAGAGGAGGAGAGGGGAGAGGAGAGGAGAGAGAGGGGAGCAGGCAGGTTGAGGAGAGGGCAGGTGAGGAGAGAGAGGGAGAGGGGGGAGGAGAGAGGGGCTTGGGTGAGGGGAGAGAGGAGGGAGAGGGAGAGGAGAGGGAGGAGAGAGAGGGAGAGAGGAGAGAGAGGGAGAGAGAGAGGGGAGGGGGGAGGGAGAGAGGGGAGGAGAGGGGGAGAGAGGCAGGCAGGTGAGGAGAGAGAGGGGAGAGAGAGGGGAGGAGAGGAGGGAGAGAGAGAACCTGGCAGGTGAGGGAGGAGAGAGGGGAGAGAGGGAGGGGAGGGAGAAGGGAGGGAGAGGAGAGAGAGGGCAGGTGAGGGGGGAGGAGAGGAGAGGAGGAGGAGAGAGAGGGGAGGAGGAGAGGGAGAGAGAGGGGGGAGGGAGAGAGGGGAGAGGGAGGAGGTGAGGAGAGAGAGAGGAGGAGAGAGGCAGGTGAGAGAGGGCAGGTGAGGGGGGGAGAGGGAGAGGGGGGGAGGAGAGGAGAGAGGGAGAGAGAGAGAGAGAGAGGGGGAGGGGAGGAGGGGGAGGAGAGAGGAGGAGGAGGGGGCAGGTGAGGAGAAGGGGCAGGTAGGGAGAGAGGGAGAGGGGAGGAGAGAGGAGCAGGTGAGGAGGAGAGAGGGGAGAGAGGGGAGGAGAGAGAGGGGAGAGGGGGAGAGAGAGGGGAGGGGAGAGGAGAGAGAGAGAGAGAGTAGGGGGGAGGAGAGAGGAGCAGGTGAGGAGAGGGGAGGAGAGAGAGGGAGAGGGCAGGTGAGGGGGAGGGAGAGAGGGGAGAGGAGAGGGGAGAGGAGAGAGGAGAGAGGGGAGGAGAGAGGAGAGAGGGGAGAGGGGGAGAGAGAAGAGGGAGGGAGGGGAGGGGAGAGGAGGAGAGAGAGGGGGGAGAGGGGGGAGGGGAGAGGGGAGAGAGAGAGGGGGGAGGAGAGAGAGAGGGAGGGAGGGAGAGGGGAGAGAGGGGCAGGTGAGGGAGAGAGAGGGAGGAAGAGAGGAGAGAGAGAGGAGGGGGGAGGAGGGAGAGGAGAGAGGGGGAGGGAGAGAGAGAGAGGGGGAGAGGAGAGAGGGCAGGTAGAGAGAGAGGGGAGGGGGGGGAGGGGGGAGGAGGAGAGGAGGGAGAGGAGAGGAGAGAGGAGGGAGAGAGGGAGAGGGAGAGGGAGGGGAGAGAGGGGAGGGGAGAGAGGGAGGGGAGGGGAGAGAGGGGAGGGGAGAGAGAGGGGGGAGGGGAGAGAGGGAGAGAGGAGAGAGAGAGAGGGGAGGAGAGAGGAGAGGGAGAGAGAGGGGAGGAGAGGGAGGGAGAGAGGGGAGGAGAGAGGGGAGTAGAGAGGGGAGGAGAGGAGAGAGGGGGAGAGGGAGGGAGGAGGAGAGAGGGGAGGAGGGAGAGAGAGAGGGGAGAGGGGGAGAGGGGAGAGAGGGAGGAGGAGAGGAGGAGGAGAGAGGAGAGAAGGGAGAGGGGAGGGAGGTGAGGGAGAGAGGGGAGGAGAGAGAGAGAGGAGAGAGGGAGGGAGGGGGAGAGAGGAGAGAGGGCAGGTGAGAGGAGAGAGAGGGAGGGGAGAGGGGAGGGGAGAGAGGAGAGAGAGGGCAGCAGGTGAGGGGGGAGGGGGGAGGGAGAGGGGAGGAGGAGAGAGGGGAGGGGGGAGAGAGGAGAGAGAGAGGGCAGGTGAGGAGAGAGGGCAGGTGAGGAGAGAGGGGAGGAGAGAGGGGAGGAGAGGAGGAGAGAGGGCAGGTGAGGAGAGAGGGGAGGAGAGGAGAGAGGGGAGGAGAGAGGGGAGGAGAGAGGGGAGGAGGAGAGAGGGCAGGTGAGGAGAGAGGGGAGGAGAGAGGGGAGGAGAGGAGAGAGGGCAGGTGAGAGGGGAGGAGAGAGGGGAGGAGAGAGAGGGAGAGAGGGCAGGTGAGAGGGGAGGGGAGAGGGGAGGTGAGGCGGGGGCGACGGGTGAGGAGAGAGGAAAGGCTCTGACTCACCCTTGGGTCTGTTTCAGGAGAAGTGTGCGCAGTACTGGCCCAGCGATGGCGCTGTGGTGCACGGAGACATCTCCATCGAGCTGAAGAGAGAAGAAGAGAGCGAGAGCTACACCGTGAGAGAGCTGCTCGTCACAAACACACGGGTACGAGTCCCGAGGAACACGGGACGCGACTAAAAACATGACAAAAACATGACTAAAAACATGACAAAAACATGACTAAAAACATGACGAGAACATGACTAAAAACATGACAAAAACATGACTAAAAACACGACAAAAACACGACTAAAAACACGACTAAAAACACGACTAAAACACGACGAAAACTACTGAAATGTGACTAAAAACGCGACTAAAAAGTGTCGTGAAGTAAATGTTTGTCAAATGTTCCTCGTGGCGTTGCAGGAGAACAAGGCCCGAGCGGTGCGGCAGTTCCACTTTCACGGTTGGCCTGAGATCGGAATCCCGACCGACGGAAAAGGAATGATCAACATCATCGCCGCCGTTCAGAAGCAACAGCAGCAGTCGGGCAACCACCCCATCACCGTGCACTGCAGGTACTAGTACTACAAGTACTACAAGTACTACAAGTACTACTGCAACCACCCCATCACCGTGCACTGCAGGTACTAGTACTACAAGTACTACAAGTACTACTAGTACTACAAGTACTACAAGTACTACAAGTACTACTGCAACCACCCCATTACCGTGCACTGCAGATACTAGTACTACAAGTACTACAAGTAATACTACAAGTACTACTGCGATGTTCTCCCAACATTCTCCCGACGTTCTCCTGACGTTCTCCTGACGTTCTCCTGACGTTCTCCTGACGTTCTCCTGACGTTCTCCTGACGTTCTCCTGACGATCTCCTGACGTTCTCCTGACGTTCTCCTGACGTTCTCCTGTCGTTCTCCTGACGTTCTCCTGACGTTCTCCTGACGTTCTCCTGACGTTCTCCTGACGTTCTCCTGACGTTCTCCTGACGTTCTCCTGACGTTCTTCTGATGCTCTCCTGATGTTCTCCTGACGATCTCCTGACGTTCTCCTGATGTTCTTCTGACGTTCTCCTGATGTTCTCCTGATGTTCTTCTGACGTTCTCCTGACGTTCTCCTGATGTTCTCCTGACGTTCTCCTGACGTTCTCCTGACGTTCTCCTGACGTTCTCCTGATGTTCTCCTGACGTTCTCCTGACGTTCTCCTGACGTTCTCCTGACGCTCTCCTGACGTTCTCCTGACGTTCTCCTGACGTTCTCCTGACGTTCTCCTGACGTTCTCCTGACGTTCTCCTGACGTTCTCCTGACGTTCTCCTGACGTTCTTCTGACGTTCTCTTGTTCTTCTGACGTTCTCCTGATGTTCTCCTCATGTTCTCCTGACGTTCTCCTGTCGTTCTCCTGACGTTCTCCTGACGTTCTCCTGACGTTCTCCTGATGTTCTCCTGACGATCTCCTGACGTTCTCCTGATGTTCTCCTGACGATCTCCTGACGTTCTCCTGTTCTCCTCTCGTTCTAGCGCCGGGGCCGGCAGGACGGGGACCTTCTGCGCTCTCAGCACCGTCCTGGAGCGAGTGAAAGCCGAGGGAATCCTGGACGTGTTTCAGACGGTGAAGAGCCTCCGACTGCAGAGGCCTCACATGGTGCAGACACTGGTGAGACACGACACTCAGATGTTTGGGATCTTCTGCTGGAGAGGGGGGCGGGCTCATGTACCATGTGACCGCTCTGACCAATCGGAGCGAAGCAGGACGATAAACATTAAAAAACTGTTTTTAAGGAAACTGAACGAATTTGAACCATGAAAACGGGCAAAAATCCCCACAAAATCCAACCTTTTTTGAAAAGGTCTTTATCAGTGGTACGGGAAACAGTCTGAAACAGTCTGAAACAGTCTGAAACAGTCTGAAACAGTCGAAACAGTCTGAAACAGTCTGAAACAGTCTGAAACAGTCTGAAACAGTCTGAAACAGTCTGAAACAGTCTGAAACAGTCTGAAACAGTCTGAAACAGTCTGAAACAGGCTAAACAGTCTGAAACAGTCTGAAACAGTCTGAAACAGTCTGAAACAGGCTAAACAGGCTAAACAGTCTGAAACAGTCTGAAACAGTCTGAAACAGTCTGAAACAGTCTGAAACAGTCTGAAACAGTCTGAAACAGGCTAAACAGGCTAAACAGTCTAAACAGTCTGAAACAGTCTAAACAGTCTGAAACAGTCTGAAACAGGCTAAACAGTCTGAAATAGTCTGAAACAGTCTAAAACAGTCTAAAACAGTCTAAAACAGTCTGAAACAGTCTGAAACAGGCTAAACAGTCTGAAACAGTCTGAAACAGTCTGAAACAGTCTGAAACAATCTGAAACAATCTGAAACAGTCTGAAACAGTCTGAAACAGTCTGAAACAATCTAAACAGTCTGAAACAATCTAAACAGTCTGAAACAGTCTGAAACAATCTGAAACAGTCTGAAACAGTCTGAAACAATCTAAACAGTCTGAAACAATCTAAACAGTCTGAAACAATCTAAACAGTCTGAAACAGTCTGAAACAATCTGAAACAGTCTGAAACAATCTGAAACAGTCTGAAACAGTCTGAAACAATCTAAACAGTCTGAAACAATCTAAACAGTCTGAAACAATCTAAACAGTCTGAAACAATCTGAAACAGTCTGAAACAGTCTGAAACAATCGAAACAGTCTGAAACAATCTAAACAGTCTGAAACAGTCGAAACAGTCTGAAACAGTCTGAAACAGTCTGAAACAGTCTGAAACAGTCTAAAACAGTCTAAAACAGTCTAAAACAGTCTAAAACAGTCTAAAACAGTCTGAAACAGTCTGAAACAGTCTGAAACAGTCTGAAACAATCTAAACAATCTGAAACAGTCTGAAACAGTCTGAAACAGTCTGAAACAGTCTGAAACAATCGAAACAGTCTGAAACAATCTAAACAGTCTGAAACAGTCAAAACAGTCTGAAACAGTCTGAAACAGTCCGAAACAGTCTGAAACAGTCTGAAACAGTCTGAAACAGTCTGAAACAGTCTAAACAGTCTAAACAGTCTAAACAGTCTAAACAGTCTAAACAGTCTAAACAGTCTGAAACAGTCTGAAACAGTCTGAAACAGTCTGAAACAATCTAAACAGTCTGAAACAATCTAAACAGTCTGAAACAATCTAAACAGTCTGAAATAGTCTGAAACAATCTGAAACAGTCTGAAACAGTCTGAAACAGTCTGAAACAATCTAAACAGTCTGAAACAATCTAAACAGTCTGAAACAGTCGAAACAGTCTGAAACAGTCGAAACAATCTGAAACAGTCTGAAACAATCTAAACAGTCTGAAACAGTCGAAACAGTCTGAAACAGTCTGAAACAGTCTAAAACAGTCTAAAACAGTCTAAAACAGTCTGAAACAGTCTGAAACAGTCTGAAACAGTCTGAAACAGTCTAAACAGTCTGAAACAGTCTGAAACAGTCTGAAACAGTCTGAAACAGTCTGAAACAGTCTGAAACAGTCTGAAACAGTCTGAAACAGTCTGAAACAATCTAAACAGTCTGAAACAGTCTGAAACAGTCTGAAACAGTCTGAAACAGTCTGAAACAGTCTGAAACAGTCTGAAACAATCGAAACAGTCTGAAACAATCGAAACAGTCTGAAACAATCTAAACAGTCTGAAACAGTCTGAAACAGTCTGAAACAGTCTGAAACAGTCTGAAACAGTCTGAAACAGTCTGAAACAGTCTGAAACAGTCTGAAACAGGCTAAACAGGCTAAACAGTCTGAAACAGTCTGAAACAGTCTGAAACAGTCTGAAACAGTCTGAAACAGTCTGAAACAGTCTGAAACAGTCTGAAACAGTCTGAAACAGTCTGAAACAGGCTAAACAGGCTAAACAGTCTGAAACAGTCTGAAACAGGCTAAACAGTCTGAAACAGTCTGAAACAGTCTGAAACAGTCTGAAACAGTCTGAAACAGTCTGAAACAGTCTGAAACAGTCTGAAACAGGCTAAACAGGCTAAACAGTCTGAAACAGTCTGAAACAGTCTGAAACAGTCTGAAACAGTCTGAAACAGTCTGAAACAGTCTGAAACAGTCTGAAACAGTCTGAAACAGTCTAAACAGGCTAAACAGTCTGAAACAGTCTGAAACAGTCTGAAACAGTCTGAAACAGTCTAAACTGTTGTTCAGTTGTTGACGTCGTTCTGTTTCAGCTTCAGTAAACATTAAATGACGGCTTCACCATAAACTCATGTCAGGACCTTCAGAATGTTCTCAGGACATTTGTCTCTAACATCAGGACGTGCCGTTTGTTAAATCTGGTGCGTCTTCTGTTTTATAAGAAGAAGGTATTTGTACACGGTCCCCGGCCTGATGCTCTCGTTTGAGGAGGGTTTTATTTACTTCAGTCGGACCTTTTTGTGTTTTTGTGTTGTTGTTTTTTTGATTTTCTGATTTAAAACGGCCTGAAGCGTTTAACCCCGTCCTGTCTGGCTCTGTTTCAGGAACAGTACGAGTTCTGCTACAAAGTGGTGCAGGAGTACATCGACGCCTTCTCCGACTACGCCAACTTCAAATAGTACTGCACTCCAGGGTACTGCACTCCAGGGTACTGCACTCCAGAGTACTGCACTCCAGAGTACTGCGCTCCAGGGTACTGCACTCCAGAGTACTGCGCTCCAGAGTACTGCACTCCAGAGTACTGCACTCCAGAGTACTGCGCTCCAGAGTACTGCACTCCAGAGTACTGCACTCCAGAGTACTGCACTCCAGAGTACTGCGCTCCAGAGTACTGCGCTCCAGAGTACTGCGCTCCAGGGTACTGCACTCCAGAGTACTGCACTCCAGAGTACTGCGCTCCAGAGTACTGCACTCCAGAGTACTGCACTCCACAGTACTGCTCCACAAGTACTCCTTAAAGTACTCCAAAAGTACTCCACAGATACTTCAAATATACGACACACGTGTTCTCTGGACCCTCTTCTGTGGGACGTCTGGACCAGGATTTAAACCAGGACCAGGATCCGGACCAGGACCAGGATTTAAACCCGGTCCAGGATCCAAACCAGGATTTAAACTCAAACCTGGATCAGAACCGAGACAGAAACTCAAACCGGGTCCAGAGTCCGGGTCCAGACCGGGATTTTGTCGATCTTGGACCAGGATTTTAACCAGGACCGGGCCCTAAACCAGGACCAAGACCAAGAGCCTGGATCCAAACCAGGACTTTGCTTCAAACCAGTCTCTGCCACACGACAACGAACAAAACACGTGACTTGAATTTAGAATTTTAGATTTTATTCAAGCTTTATTTACATTTTTTCTGTCATTTTTAGAACGATCAAGTTATTTTTTTACTCTTACACATGACATCAGTGTAATTCAAATGGGACCATGTTTAATGTTTTAAATCACTAAAATACACAAGAAAGTCATTTTTAATTCATATTTTTTTATATTTTTCCCAAATTTTAAGCTCATTTTGTCCACTTTTGTGTGAAAAATGAATTATTACTTCATTTGTCCAAGTTTCTTTTGTAGCGACAGAAACGTGAGTCTTGCGCTCGGGTCAGAAAGGGTTAAACGCAAATCTAAAAAAAAAAAAACTCAAAACGAACTTCAAAATTCTGAATTCAAGTCGTGAGATTTTAACGTTTTTGCAGTTTTCAGTTTCAAATCCAGGATTTCAGTCACAGAGTTTTGCAGTGCACTTTAAATTTGTGTTTCCTTTTTTTTAGACTCTTGTACTTTAAAAATGCCACAGACAGCACAGGGTAACGCTGAGGCTTGAATGTGTCCCCTTTTTTAATTTAAACACAAAACACGACCAGAAAAACAAAAAAATCTGAAAAGAAATAAAAACGACACAGAAAATTCAATGAAATAAATAAATAAATGACGGCACTTTCAAACTCATTTAAAAATCCCATTTAGTCCAAAATCTGTGACTTGGGTCAATTTTCTAATACATTTTTTTTCTATTTTAATTGATTTTCTAAAAATTTCAAACAGAAAAATCCCTCTTTTAAGGCCAGACTTTTTTTTTTTTTTTTTTTCACTTTTCTGTCTCACATCTGGACTTTCATGTGTCCAATCTGCTCCTGATGTTTGATTCTTCCATTGAATCCACTTCATCCATAGATTTCTCTGACATTGTTTTCTTCAAATGCATTTTTGTCCCTCGAGACATAAAGATCATTAAAGTAGATCCACACAAACTGTACAATCTGGACTCAACCAGAATCTGACACAACGGACACAAGGATTTGACTAAAAGCGACAAAAACACGACTAAAAACAACAAAAATACAACCAAAAGTGACAAAAAGTGACTAATGGTGACAACTAATGCAACCATAAGTGACAAAAACATGACAAAAAGTGACAAAAACACAATTAAAGCCTGACTATAAGTGACAATAATGTGACTAAAGCGACCAAAACCAACTAAAGGTGACAAAAACGTGAATAAAAGTGATAAAAACGTGAATAAAAGTGATAGAAACACGACTAAAACGTCACAATCGCAACTGAATGCGACAAAAACAGGACAAAAAAGCAACAAAAATGTGACTACAAGTGACAAAAACACCACTAAAAACAACAAAAATGCAACTAATGCAACTATAAGTGACAAAAACACAACTAAAACTCCAAAGGACATTTTCTCTAAAAGTGCATTTTTATTCCACAGAAACTTAAAGTAGATCCACACAAACTGTACAATCTGGACTCAACACATTTAGACCAAACAAGGATTTAAGATCTGATTCTAACACATTTATGGAAGTTTGAAGGAGAAAATGTGGTGAAATAAGAATTTTTAGGACAATTTTCATTCATTCATTCATTCATTCATTTTCTACCGTTTATTCCCGTTGGGGGTCGAGGGTGACTGGAGCCTTCTCTGGTCGTTTAAAGTTTTTTCTAAAAAAATTTCAAACCGAAAAATTCCTCTAAAAACTAGAAAAACACGAGTGCACTGCAAAAGTCAACAGGTCAGCTTCAAACTCTAAACCAGCACCAGACCCGGACCTGGACCAGGACCCGGACCTGGACCCAGTTCTGGACCTGGACCCGGACCTGGACCCAGTTCTGGACCTGGACCTGAACCCGGACCTGGACCCAGTTCTGGACCTGGACCTGAACCCGGACCCAGTTCTGGACCTGGACCTGAACCCGGACCAGGACCCGGATCGTGAAAACCCCGGCCTGCAGCGATGCCTTGACCCTTTTGTACTCTTGTGGATTGTTGTGGACGTCGGCGCTCTGTACAGACCTGCGTTATATTTACTCCTTTTACTCTTTTGCTTCTGTATTTTATGATATTATAAATGTACAAATATATGGGGTTATTATTATTTTGGGGTTTAGTTTTTACGCCGTCGGGACAAACGCTGGCATCTTATTCACACTTTGTTTTTGAACAGAACGAGCGTCAAACACGACCGAGCGGCTCAGACTCACATTCCTGATCATTATTTCAAATGTATTTTAAACTATTTATTTTTGTAGTTTTATTCCAGAGCAGAACACGTGTTCAAAGCCTCCTCACCACATTTGGGTCTCACTTTTTAAGTTTGTGCCGGTGAATGTTTCCGTCTGGACACCGTTTGATCAGATTTCTGCACATTTTCTGAGCCGGATTTATTTTTATAAATAGCTTTGTTTTCTATGTTTAAACCACAAGTGTCTGTTTGAAAAGGTCCATCTTCTGCTTAAAGGAACTGGTTTTCGCCTCAAAAACCCTCCGTCTTCATTAAGTCCTTCTACTGAACTTAAAGGTGCAGTGTGTAACTTTTCTGGTGCTGGTTGCTATGGAGATGTTTGGCTGTAAATGCTTTTATTTCACTTTGGGGAGTTTTTATGACTCAAACAGTGAGTGACTCTCCTCTCCACAGATCTGACCTGTCACTTGGCCGGTGTGTCACCTGCTGGTTTCCGTGGAGACGGATGTGTTTATTAAAGCCGCTGTACGACACGACAACGAGGGGGGCATCCTGAGGGGCGTGTCCTGAAGGGGAGTCCTGAGGGGCGTGTCCTGAAAGGGAGTCTCCTGAGGGGGGCGTCCTGAGGGGCGTGTCTTGAGGGGGGCGTCCTGAGGGGCGTGTCTTGGCGTCAGGGGGCGGGCTCTGAGCGTCAGCGTCTGGCGTCTGGCGTCCTGGGGGCGTCCTGGCGCGGCGTCCTGAGGGGGCGTCTGAGGGCGTCCTGAGGGGGGCGTCCCCTTCACGTCTGATGGACTCGATGTGTTTCATGCTGTGGCCTCCAGGGGGCTCCAGTGAGCGCTGAGCAAAATGCATTCATCCAGAGGCTCCACTGTCAGGGCGCCCCTGTCTGCAGACCCTCCTGTCAGGGCGCCCCTGTCGGGGCCCAAATATCATTCCAGGCAAAGCCATAACGTCTCCATGGCGACGAGCATTCATTTTGGACCAAAATAAGACGAAACTAATCTGTGTAACACTTAACAGGCCCCTCCCCCTGAGCTGAAGCCCCTCCCCCTGAGCTGAAGCCCCTCCCCCTGAGCTGAAGCCCCTCCCCCTGAGCTGAAGCCCCTCCCCCTGAGCTGAAGCCCCTCCCCCTGAGCTGCTCTTGTTCTGTGGATGAAATGTTTGATCAGGAGGTCGTTCTGACGATCAATGTTTGAGTTTCACAAACGACGGATTCATTTTAATCAAAAAACAGACAGAAACCAGGACTAAACCAGGTCTAAACCAGGACTAAACCAGGTCTAAACCAGGTCTAAACCAGGACTAAACCAGGTCTAAACCAGGACTAAACCAGGTCTAAACCAGGACTAAACCAGGACTAAACCAGGTCTAAACCAGGTCTAAACCAGGTCTAAACCAGGTCTAAACCAGGACTGAACCAGGTCTAAACCAGGACTAAACCAGGACTAAACCAGGTCTAAACCAGGTCTAAACCAGGACTAAACCAGGACTAAACCAGGTCTAAACCAGGTCTAAACCAGGTCTAAACCAGGACTGAACCAGGTCTAAACCAGGTCTAAACCAGGACTAAACCAGGTCTAAACCAGGTCTAAACCAGGACTAAACCAGGACTGAACCAGGTCTAAACCAGGACTAAACCAGGTCTAAACCAGGACTAAACCAGGACTAAACCAGGACTAAACCAGGACTAAACCAGGTCTAAACCAGGACTGAACCAGGTCTAAACCAGGACTAAACCAGGACTAAACCAGGACTAAACCAGGTCTAAACCAGGTCTAAACCAGGTCTAAACCAGGTCTAAACCAGGACTGAACCAGGTCTAAACCAGGTCTAAACCAGGACTAAACCAGGTCTAAACCAGGTCTAAACCAGGACTAAACCAGGACTGAACCAGGTCTAAACCAGGACTAAACCAGGTCTAAACCAGGTCTAAACCAGGTCTAAACCAGGACTGAACCAGGTCTAAACCAGGACTAAACCAGGTCTAAACCAGGTCTAAACCAGGACTAAACCAGGTCTAAACCAGGACTAAACCAGGTCTAAACCAGGACTAAACCAGGACTAAACCAGGTCTAAACCAGGACTAAACCAGGACTAAACCAGGACTAAACCAGGACTAAACCAGGACTAAACCAGGTCTAAACCAGGTCTAAACCAGGACTAAACCAGGTCTAAACCAGGACTAAACCAGGTCTAAACCAGGACTAAACCAGGACTAAACCAGGTCTAAACCAGGTCTAAACCAGGTCTAAACCAGGACTAAACCAGGACTAAACCAGGACTAAACCAGGTCTAAACCAGGTCTAAACCAGGACTAAACCAGGACTAAACCAGGTCTAAACCAGGACTAAACCAGGACTAAACCAGGACTAAACCAGGACTAAACCAGGTCTAAACCAGGTCTAAACCAGGTCTAAACCAGGACTAAACCAGGTCTAAACCAGGTCTAAACCAGGACTAAACCAGGTCTAAACCAGGTCTAAACCAGGACTAAACCAGGACTAAACCAGGTCTAAACCAGGTCTAAACCAGGTCTAAACCAGGACTAAACCAGGTCTAAACCAGGTCTAAACCAGGACTAAACCAGGTCTAAACCAGGTCTAAACCAGGACTAAACCAGGTCTAAACCAGGTCTAAACCAGGTCTAAACCAGGACTAAACCAGGTCTAAACCAGGTCTAAACCAGGACTAAACCAGGTCTAAACCAGGTCTAAACCAGGACTAAACCAGGTCTAAACCAGGACTAAACCAGGACTAAACCAGGTCTAAACCAGGACTAAACCAGGTCTAAACCAGGTCTAAACCAGGTCTAAACCAGGTCTAAACCAGGTCTAAACCAGGACTAAACCAGGACTAAACCAGGTCTAAACCAGGACTAAACCAGGTCTAAACCAGGTCTAAACCAGGACTACACCAGGTCTAAACCAGGTCTAAACCAGGACTAAACCAGGACTAAACCAGGTCTAAACCAGGTCTAAACCAGGACTAAACCAGGTCTAAACCAGGTCTAAACCAGGTCTA
Organism: Rhinogobius similis; assembly: GCA_019453435.1. NCBI lineage: Eukaryota > Metazoa > Chordata > Actinopteri > Gobiiformes > Gobiidae > Rhinogobius > Rhinogobius similis. The sequence goes on along the minus strand of CM033623.1, from coordinate 29,717,740 downwards.
AACCAGGTCTAAACCAGGACTAAACCAGGTCTAAACCAGGACTAAACCAGGACTAAACCAGGTCTAAACCTCCAGGTTGTGACAGACACAGAATTTTAGGAATTCCTTCAAACAAACTGTAATTCTAAGATTCGGTGCAAAAACAAACCACTCCCTGAATCTGAGTCCACTTCATTCAGTGCCTTTTTTCTCCGTCCTGTTTTAGACCTGGTTTAGTCCTGTTTTAGACCTGGTTTAGTCCTGGTTTAGTCCTGGTTTAGACCTGGTTTAGTCCTGGTTTAGACCTGGTTTAGTCCTGGTTTAGACCTGGTTTAGTCCTGGTTTAGTCACTTCAGACTTGACGCCTGTCGTTCAAACTAAACTCTGACAAAGTGGATTCAGTGAAAGAATAAACCGTTCTCAGATACAGACCGGACTCTTCTGTGACGTTTGGAGCAAAATCGGACACAAAAAAGTGTTGAGTGCCATTTTTTTTTCTCAATTCCTTTGACGTTTTGCCGACGGCGGGTGGTTTTTCCCGGACTCTGAACCCGCTTTAGGCCCCAAGCAGCGGCGCAGGCTCCTCCCCCTTCACCAAGACACCGAGAACCAAACCAAACACGACCAAAGAGAAAAAGTGCCTCCGACGAAAGAAACAACGGAATGTGACCAAAAGGACCAGACCAGGACCAGACCAGGACCAGACCAGGACCAGACCAGGACTAAACCAGGACTAGACCAGGACCAGACCAGGACTGAACCAGGACCAGACCAGGACTAAACCAGGACTAGACCAGGACTGAACCAGGACTGAACCAGGACCAGACCAGGACTAAACCAGGACTAGACCAGGACTGAACCAGGACCAGACCAGGACTAAACCAGGACTAAACCAGGACTAGACCAGGACCAGACCAGGACTGAACCAGGACCAGACCAGGACTAAACCAGGACTAGACCAGGACTGAACCAGGACCAGACCAGGACTAAACCAGGACTAAACCAGGACTAAACCAGGACTAGACCAGGACCAGACCAGGACCAGACCAGGACCAGACCAGGACTAAACCAGGACTAGACCAGGACTGAACCAGGACCAGACCAGGACCAGACCAGGACTGAACCAGGACTAGACCAGGACTGAACCAGGACCAGACCAGACCAGGACCAGACCAGGACCAGACCAGGACTAGACCAGGACTAAACCAGGACTAAACCAGGACTGAACCAGGACTGAACCAGGACTGAACCAGGACTGAACCAGGACTGAACCAGGACTAAACCAGGACTAAACCAGGACTAAACCAGGACTAAACCAGGACTAAACCAGGACTAAACCAGGACTAAACCAGGACTAAACCAGGACTGAACCAGGACTGAACCAGGACTAAACAAAGACTGAACCAGGACTAAACCAGGACTGAACCAGGACTGAACCAGGACTGAACCAGGACTAAACCAGGACTGAACCAGGACTGAACCAGGACTAAACAAAGACTGAACCAGGACTAAACCAGGTCTAAACCAGGACTAAACCAGGTCTAAACCAGGACTAAACCAGGACTGAACCAGGACTGGACCAGGACTAAACCAGGACCGGACCAGGACTTGACCAGAACTTCATCCAAATGTGTCGTGTGTTCAAACCAGAACTAAACCAGGACTAAATCTGGACTATTTTTCAGGATAAATCCACTCACTTTTTGATTTCCCGCCGTTTCATTTCATTGGAACTTTATTTAGGACCAAAACCAGATCCAAATGAAACCAACTCCGTCTGACGTTCTGTTCCTGATCCTCGAGTCACGAAAACTCTGTCATTCCTCTGTGAAAGACCGGGACCGGGACTGGACCAGGACCAGGTCTGGACTGGACCAGGACCAGGTCTGGACTGGACCAGGACCAGGACCAGGTCTGGACCAGGTCTGGACTGGACCAGGACCAGGTCTGGACCAGGTCTGGGTCTGGTCCTGGACTCTGGACTCTGGACTCTGGACCAGGTCTGGACCAGGTCTGGGTCTGGTCCTGGACTCTGGTCTTGTGCAGCGTTGTGTAAATGACTAAAGGCCTTTTTAAGACGCTGTTGAGACTGAAATAAAGCGCTTGAGATTTGACCTCGTTTCATTTTCTTTTTTAATAAACTCACAAAGTGACAGCAGGGGGCGCTAGCACACAGCCCCGCCGTGTTCAGACTGTTTCAGACCTGGATGTTTATCGCAAAAACGTCTTAATGTCGCACTAAATCTGAGGCAAACGTCACAGTCTGACCTTTGACCCCTCCAGACTCCAGCGCCTGTCAGTCACCTGTCAGTCACCTGTCACTGATGATGTCATCGGCTCAGGCTCCTCCCATTGGCTCAAGATCAACTTCTTTCTAAAATCCAAATATTAATAAAACTAATAAATAAACACTGACTATTTTAACGGTTTCATTATTTCTTTACTTCTGTTTTATTTTCATCAGTTATTTTAATTTGTGCTGATTTTCCAGAAACGATTAAATAAACCTCAATAAACAAACCAGGACTAAACCAGGTCTAAACCAGGACTAAACCAGGTCTAAACCAGGACTAAACCAGGTCTAAACCAGGACTGAACCAGGTCTAAACCAGGTCTAAACCAGGAGTAAACCAGGTCTAAACCAGGACTGAACCAGGACTTTCTCTGGTTTGACGTCAGAGTCTGGATCTGAGGACGTGTTGTTGAAACAGAGACAAACGAGATGAGCCTCTGTTTGAACGAGGTAATGGTCGGGCCCCGGGGTCACGAGGGTCACACCTAGGGTCAAAGGTCAGGAGAGGGAGGCGAGGGAGGGGCTGTGAGTGCAGGTATAAAACCCACTCAGACCAAGGACCGAGACCCGAGAGGAGCCAGGAGTCTGCAGAGAACAGGTGAGAGTGGAGGTGTGGACCCGGATTAGACCTGGATTAGACCTGGTCCAGTCCTGGTTCAGACCCGGATTAGACCTGGTTCTGACCTGATTTAGACCTGGAAGTAGAAGAGGTTGCATCTTCGTGTTTAGTCTGGATTTAGTCCTGGTTTAGTCCTGGTTTAGACCTGGTTTAGTCCTGGTTCAGACCTGGTTTAGTCCTGGTTTAGACCTGGTTTAGTCCTGGTTTAGACCTGGTTTAGTCCTGGTTTAGTCCTGGTTCAGACCTGGTTTAGTCCTGGTTTAGACCTGTTTTAGTCCTGGTTTAGTCCTCGTTCAGTAATGGTTTAGTCCTGGTTCAGTCCTGGTTTAGACCCGTTTTAGTCCTGGTTTAGTCCTGGTTTAGTCCTCGTTCAGTCCTAGTTCAGTCCTGGTTTAGTCCTGGTTTAGTCCTGGTTTAGACCTGGTTTAGTCCTCGTTTAGTCCTGGTTTAGACCTGGTTTAGACCTGGTTTAGTCCTGGTTTAGTCCTGGTTTAGACCTGGTTTAGTCCTGGTTTAGACCCATTTTAGTCCTGGTTTAGTCCTGGTTTAGACCTGGTTCAGTCCTGGTTTAGACACGTTTTAGTCCTAGTTCAGTCCTGGTTTAGTCCTGGTTTAGTCCTGGTTTAGACCTGGTTTAGACCTGGTTTAGTCCTCGTTCAGTCCTAGTTTAGTCCTGGTTTAGTTCTGGTTTAGTCCTGGTTTAGTCCTGGTTTAGACCCGTTTTAGTCCTGGTTTAGTCCTGGTTTAGACCTGGTTCAGTCCTGGTTTAGACCTGGTTTAGTCCTGGTTTAGTCCTCGTTCAGTCCTAGTTTAGTCCTGGTTTAGTCCTGGTTTAGTCCTGGTTTAGTCCTCGTTCAGTCCTAGTTTAGTCCTGGTTTAGTCCTGGTTTAGACCTGGTTTAGTCCTGGTTTAGACCCGTTTTAGTCCTGGTTTAGTCCTGGTTTAGACCTGGTTTTGACCTGGTTTAGACCTGGTTTAGTCCTCGTTTAGTCCTGGTTTAGACCTGGTTCAGTCCTGGTTTAGTCCTGGTTTAGTCCTGGTTTAGACCTGGTTTAGTCCTGGTTTAGACCCGTTTTAGTCCTGGTTTAGTCCTGGTTTAGTCCTAGTTTAGTCCTAGTTTAGTCCTGGTTTAGTCCTGGTTTAGTCCTGGTTTAGACCTGGTTTAGTCCTGGTTTAGTCCTGGTTTAGACATGGTTAAGTCCTGGTTTAGACCTGGTTTAGTCCTGGTTTAGTCCTGGTTTAGACCTGGTTCAGTCCTGGTTTAGTCCTCGTTCAGTCCTGGTTTAGTCCTGGTTTAGTCCTGGTTTAGACCTGGTTTAGTCCTGGTTTAGACCCGTTTTAGTCCTGGTTTAGTCCTGGTTTAGACCTGGTTTTGACCTGGTTTAGACCTGGTTTAGTCCTGGTTTAGACCTGGTTTAGTCCTGGTTTAGTCCTCGTTCAGTCCTAGTTTAGTCCTGGTTTAGTCCTGGTTTAGTCCTGGTTTAGTCCTGGTTTAGTCCTGGTTTAGACCTGGTTCAGTCCTGGTTTAGTCCTGGTTTAGTCCTGGTTCAGACCTGGTTTAGTCCTGGTTTAGACCTGGTTTAGACCTGGTTTAGTCCTTGTTTGGACCTGGTTTAGTCCTGGTTTAGTCCTGGTTTAGACCTGGTTTAGACCCGTTTTAGTCCTGGTTTAGTCCTGGTTTAGTCCTGGTTTAGACCTGGTTCAGTCCTGGTTTAGACCTGGTTTAGTCCTGGTTTAGTCCTCGTTCAGTCCTAGTTTAGTCCTGGTTTAGTCCTGGTTTAGACCTGGTTTAGTCCTGGTTTAGACCCGTTTTAGTCCTGGTTTAGTTCTGGTTTAGACCTGGTTTAGCCCTGGTTTAGTCCTCGTTCAGTCCTAGTTTAGTCCTGGTTTAGTCCTGGTTTAGACCTGGTTTAGTCCTGGTTTAGACCCGTTTTAGTCCTGGTTCAGTCCTGGTTTAGTCCTGGTTTAGACCCGTTTTAGACCCGGTTTAGCCCTGGTTTAGACCCGTTTTAGACCCGGTTTAGCCCTGGTTTAGACCTGTTTTAGACCCGGTTTAGTCCTGGTTTAGTCCTGGTTTAGACCTCGTTTAGTCCTGGTTTAGACCCGTTTTAGTCCTGGTTTAGTCCTGGTTTAGACCTGGTTTTGACCTGGTTTAGACCTGGTTTAGTCCTGGTTTTGACCTGGTTTAGTCCTGGTTTAGTCCTCGTTCAGTCCTAGTTTAGTCCTGGTTTAGTCCTGGTTTAGTCCTGGTTTAGTCCTGGTTTAGTCCTGGTTTAGTCCTGGTTTAGTCCTGGTTCAGACCTGGTTTAGTCCTGGTTTAGACCTGGTTTAGACCTGGTTTAGTCCTTGTTTGGACCTGGTTTAGTCCTGGTTTAGACCTGGTTTAGACCCGTTTTAGTCCTGGTTTAGTCCTGGTTTAGTCCTGGTTTAGACCTGGTTCAGTCCTAGTTTAGTCCTGGTTTAGTCCTGGTTTAGACCTGGTTTAGTCCTGGTTTAGACCCGTTTTAGTCCAGGTTTAGTTCTGGTTTAGACCTGGTTTAGCCCTGGTTTAGTCCTCGTTAAGTCCTAGTTTAGTCCTGGTTTAGTCCTCGTTCAGTCCTAGTTTAGTCCTGGTTTAGTCCTGGTTTAGTCCTGGTTTAGTCCTGGTTTAGACCCGTTTTAGTCCTGGTTTAGTCCTGGTTTAGTCCTGGTTTAGACCCGTTTTAGACCCGGTTTAGCCCTGGTTTAGACCCGTTTTAGACCCGGTTTAGCCCTGGTTTAGTCCTCGTTTAGTCCTGGTTTAGACCTGGTTCAGTCCTGGTTTAGTCCTGGTTTAGTCCTGGTTTAGACCTGGTTTAGTCCTGGTTTAGACCCGTTTTAGTCCTGGTTTAGTCCTGGTTTAGTCCTAGTTTAGTCCTAGTTTAGTCCTGGTTTAGTCCTGGTTTAGTCCTGGTTTAGACCTGGTTTAGTCCTGGTTTAGACTTGGTTCAGTCCTCGTTCATTCCTGGTTTAGTCCTGGTTTAGTCCTGGTTTAGTCCTGGTTTAGTCCTGGTTTAGACCCGTTTTAGTCCAGGTTTAGTCCAGGTTTAGACCTGGTTTAGTCCTGGTTTAGACCTGGTTTAGTCCAGGTTTAGACCTGGTTTAGTCCTGGTTTAGTCCTCGTTCAGTCCTAGTTTAGTCCTGGTTTAGTCCTGGTTTAGTCCTGGTTTAGTCCTGGTTTAGTCCTGGTTTAGACCTGGTTCAGTCCTGGTTTAGTCCTGGTTTAGTCCTGGTTCAGACCTGGTTTAGTCCTGGTTTAGACCTGGTTTAGACCTGGTTTAGTCCTTGTTTAGTCCTGGTTTAGACCTGGTTTAGTCCTGGTTTAGACCTGGTTTAGACCCGTTTTAGTCCTGGTTTAGTCCTGGTTTAGTCCTGGTTTAGACCTGGTTCAGTCCTGGTTTAGACCTGGTTTAGTCCTGGTTTAGTCCTCGTTCAGTCCTAGTTTAGTCCTGGTTTAGTCCTGGTTTAGACCTGGTTTAGTCCTGGTTTAGAACTGTTTTAGTCCTGGTTTATTACTGGTTTAGACCTGGTTTAGCCCTGGTTTAGTCCTGGTTTAGTCCTGGTTTAGTCCTGGTTTAGTCCTGGTTTAGACCTGGTTTAGTCCTGGTTTAGACCCGTTTTAGTCCTGGTTCAGTCCTGGTTTAGTCCTGGTTTAGACCCGTTTTAGACCCGGTTTAGCCCTGGTTTAGACCCGTTTTAGACCCGGTTTAGCCCTGGTTTAGACCCGTTTTAGACCCGGTTTAGTCCTGGTTTAGTCCTGGTTTAGACCTGGTTTAGTCCTGGTTTAGACCCGTTTTAGTCCTGGTTTAGTCCTGGTTTAGACCTGGTTTTGACCTGGTTTAGTCCTGGTTTAGACCTGGTTTAGTCCTGGTTTAGTCCTCGTTCAGTCCTAGTTTAGTCCTGGTTTAGTCCTGGTTTAGTCCTGGTTTAGACCTGGTTCAGTCCTGGTTTAGTCCTGGTTTAGTCCTGGTTCAGACCTGGTTTAGTCCTGGTTTAGACCTGGTTTAGACCTGGTTTAGTCCTTGTTTGGACCTGGTTTAGTCCTGGTTTAGTCCTGGTTTAGACCTGGTTTAGACCCGTTTTAGTCCTGGTTTAGTCCTGGTTTAGTCCTGGTTTAGACCTGGTTCAGTCCTAGTTTAGTCCTGGTTTAGTCCTGGTTTAGACCTGGTTTAGTCCTGGTTTAGACCCGTTTTAGTCCTGGTTTAGACCTGGTTTAGACCTGGTTTAGCCCTGGTTTAGTCCTCGTTCAGTCCTAGTTTAGTCCTGGTTTAGTCCTCGTTCAGTCCTAGTTTAGTCCTGGTTTAGTCCTGGTTTAGTCCTGGTTTAGACCCGTTTTAGTCCTGGTTCAGTCCTGGTTTAGTCCTGGTTTAGACCCGTTTTAGACCCGGTTTAGCCCTGGTTTAGTCCTGGTTTAGTCCTGGTTCAGACCTGGTTTAGTCCTGGTTTAGACCTGGTTTAGACCTGGTTTAGTCCTTGTTTGGACCTGGTTTAGTCCTGGTTTAGTCCTGGTTTAGACCTGGTTTAGACCCGTTTTAGTCCTGGTTTAGTCCTGGTTTAGTCCTGGTTTAGACCTGGTTCAGTCCTGGTTTAGACCTGGTTTAGTCCTGGTTTAGTCCTCGTTCAGTCCTAGTTTAGTCCTGGTTTAGTCCTGGTTTAGACCTGGTTTAGTCCTGGTTTAGACCCGTTTTAGTCCTGGTTTAGTTCTGGTTTAGACCTGGTTTAGCCCTGGTTTAGTCCTGGTTTAGTCCTAGTTTAGTCCTGGTTTAGTCCTGGTTTAGACCTGGTTTAGTCCTGGTTTAGTCCCGGTTTAGTCCTGGTTTAGTCCTGGTTTAGTCCTGGTTTAGACCCGTTTTAGACCCGGTTTAGCCCTGGTTTAGACCCGTTTTAGACCCGGTTTAGCCCTGGTTTAGACCCGTTTTAGACCCGGTTTAGTCCTGGTTTAGTCCTGGTTTAGACCTGGTTTAGTCCTGGTTTAGACCCGTTTTAGTCCTGGTTTAGTCCTGGTTTAGACCTGGTTTTGACCTGGTTTAGTCCTGGTTTAGACCTGGTTTAGTCCTGGTTTAGTCCTCGTTCAGTCCTAGTTTAGTCCTGGTTTAGTCCTGGTTTAGTCCTGGTTTAGACCTGGTTCAGTCCTGGTTTAGTCCTGGTTTAGTCCTGGTTCAGACCTGGTTTAGTCCTGGTTTAGACCTGGTTTAGACCTGGTTTAGTCCTTGTTTTGACCTGGTTTAGTCCTGGTTTAGTCCTGGTTTAGACCTGGTTTAGACCCGTTTTAGTCCTGGTTTAGTCCTGGTTTAGTCCTGGTTTAGACCTGGTTCAGTCCTAGTTTAGTCCTGGTTTAGTCCTGGTTTAGACCTGGTTTAGTCCTGGTTTAGACCCGTTTTAGTCCTGGTTTAGTTCTGGTTTAGACCTGGTTTAGCCCTGGTTTAGTCCTCGTTCAGTCCTAGTTTAGTCCTGGTTTAGTCCTCGTTCAGTCCTAGTTTAGTCCTGGTTTAGTCCTGGTTTAGTCCTGGTTTAGTCCTGGTTTAGACCCGTTTTAGTCCTGGTTTAGTCCTGGTTTAGTCCTGGTTTAGACCCGTTTTAGACCCTGTTTAGCCCTGGTTTAGACCCGTTTTAGACCCGGTTTAGCCCTGGTTTAGTCCTTTTTTAGTCCTGGTTCAGGGTCAGACGGTCTGAGGTGTAGTCCTGTGCGTCTGGGCCTGGTGTTCAGGAGGTTGTGGGTTCTATTCCCAGGTGAGTCATGTCCCCGTCCCGTGTGCTGCTTGCGATGGCGCTGGCGCTCTGCCTGGGGGCGCTGTCGTGCTCGGCGCAGCACTGGTCCCACGGCTGGTACCCGGGAGGGAAGAGGGAGCTGGAGCCCTTCACGTCTGAGGTGAGAAGCCCCGCCCCGCAGGACACGCCCCCCGGACACGCCCCCGTCAGAGTCTGTGCCTTTGATGGACAAACCTGACAAACACAGAATCCAAATCCAGACCTTTATTCAGTCGATGTTTTTTTGAGAGACTTTCACTTTTACGTAAAATGTTTTCAATTCTTAATCTTATGCCTCTTTTATATATTTTATCATATTTTAATCATTGTTTTATGTTGCACTTTACGCCGAAGCAAGTTCCTGTTTGTGAATTTTTGACACCGACATCGACAATAAACCCATTCTGAAAACAAAAGCACTAGAATCAGAGCGTGTGCAGCAAATGGGTTTAAATGTACAGACTCCCCTAATGTTCAGATAGATTTGTTTATTCTATTTGTTTCTTTATTTTTATGTTTTCCTTTTTTTTTTGTTTACATTTGTATTTATTGGTATTTTTTCTTTTCTTTCTATTGTACGTTTTTGTGTTGTATGTTGAGTATTAACTTCATGTCAAAGTCATTTATGTTTTTAAAAAGTAATGATGTATTTATTACTGTAGCGTTATTAATGTTCTTAAAATCACACACTACACACTTTACCACTGATAATACTTTTGTGATGCTCTAAGGAAATTTAGACGAGAAAATTGTATTTTTTCCAAATTTGTTTAATAGAAAATCACTGTCATTTCTACAAAATTCAATTGTTTTGTCATTTTTTGTTTTAAAGAAAACCATTTATTTAGATCTGATGTCAGTTTTTCTTTATTTAGCCTCCAGTCCACATTTTAAATATTCACTTGACATACTTTAAGGGCCTGTTATTTTCTCATATTTTCAGATTTCTGGTGAAATCAAACTGTGTGAATCCGGGGAGTGCAGTTATCTGAGGCCACAGCGGAGGAGCGTCCTCAGGAACATCTTTGTAAAAACAAACACTTACAATTCTACAAAGTCGTGTTGAAAATGAGACGTGTTTGTTCTCCACAGTTGGACGCCATCACCAGAGAACTACAGAAGAGGAAGTGACGAGCTTCATCCTGATCCACGTTTGACTCTTGAGCTCCATAAATATCATTTGATTTATTCACTGCTGTGTCCTTTTGTTTTGACGTAAAAACGTGTCATAAAATGTCTCAAAATAAAGTTACTATTTTGATATGATTTTTTATTCACGTTTTTCCTGTAAATGTTTGTGTGAGAGATTTGTGACCAAAAGTAAAAATTATGAATCAAACAAAGTACAACATGTCAACTATATTTTGCTGCCACTTTGTGTAAAATGCAGGGAACCACACAAGAGAGTGGACTCATCTGAGGAAATAAAACTAATTTAATTCTTACAAGGGGAAAAAACTGATTATAATAATAATAATAAATTTGTTGCTCTCTTTGAGTCTTTTTTAACATATATAGACTGGTCTGAAAGACAAAATGAGAACCATTGTTATAAAATAAATCAATAAATAAAAGTACATATTTTATCTTTTTAATTTGAAAAAGTGATCAAAATGTTGCATATAAGAAGAAACCAAGGCCCGTGGATATTTAATGAAACAATTACGATTATATTGTTTTTATTTATTTTATATATTTCTTTTTACTCCGCCTCCCTGCTCAGTGCGCATGCGTGAGAGTCCAACATGGCGGCCGCAGAGCTGTGCGCTGCGCCCATAGAACTATAATAAAACCATAGAACTAGAATAAAACCATAGAACTAGAATAAAACCTGGAAGATGAATCCAAGATGGCCGCCCTGTTCCTCCCTGTGGCCTGAGCTCATTGGTTCATGACCCCAAAAAAGTTTTTTACTTCCGCATTTACTTTCTGATACGGAGGCGGCCATCTTTGTTTTACTTCCTGATACGGAGGCGGCCATCTTTGCTTTAGGGCGCCACGTGACCACAATCCCCCATGATGCTTTGAGCGACGTGAACGACCAGCAGCTGCAGGTCTTTGTGTTAGCGTTAGCTTGTGTTAGCGTTAGCTTGTGTGATTGTAATTGTGTTCTTCATGTTAGACACACGTGAAGCGTCTGAAATGAAATAAAATACAACTTACAGGTGTCTCTAGTCGAGCCTTTTCCACGAGCTTCTGTTTGTATCGTCCGACGCTCGTTCATGTGACTCACACATGTTTGTGTGACGTCACTTCAGATAAAAACGGTAATTTCTGTGATTTTATAAACGATAGAAAATAACATTTCCTTCTATTTTATTTAAATACCGATAATAATTCAGTCCTGTCTGTGATTATAATGTGACATTTTAGAAAAAGGCTGCAGTACCTCACACAACCACTAATCAATCTGGGACACAGACAGAGGGGGCGGGGCTTATCCAGTTCATTTAATACATCCGTGGCTGTGCCGCTCGCGGATTCTGACTCACAAACCAAGAATAAAGTCCTTAAAGTGGATCCTGCCATGAGTTTAACACAGTCACAAACACTAAAGTAGATCGTGCCCGAGATAAAGGTGAGTTTGGACTGAAAAGGGAGGATATAGCACGCGGCTAATAGACTAGCTTCCCTCAGGAGCTAGCCCGTTAGCCACACATGCTAACTGTTTGTGCACTCAGCTGAGCCCCACAGCAGCGCGGCCTTTTCAATAAAACTCTGTGTTTGAGCCTGATTATTTTAGTGCTGATGCCTACAGCAATCTTCATTAAATATTTACATTTCATTATTTTAATTTAGTTACTGAGGATGACACAGGTAAGGCTTTTAAAATCTACAAATGTGCGAATTGTTGCACATTGTGGGCCTGTCATTTAATAGAAAAATTGTGTATAATAAAACTTTAATGAAAATTGTAATTCAAGAAGAAAATGTAATGTTTTGCAGGTTATTATTTTTCAGAATCAATATTACTGTCAATCAGCTTCAAGGGAAAATAAAAAACTTCAAATCATTCTTTATCCTAAAATGCTTTGAAAATAGCTCTGTATTTCTAAACTGTTCAATACGACTCTGGTCAATCAGCCGGGCTCTTTGGGGCCCCCTGCTGGTGAGGCCCCACACAGCAGCCTGTGCCGCCCGCTCCTTAAACCGGCCCTGCTCCGGCCTCTGGCTCAGTTCACCATCAGACACTTCAGAGTCCCATTGAGCTTCAGCTGAGAGCGGTGTGACCTTTGACCCTGAGCGGCCCCTCGTTGGCCCCTGAGCGGATGAACTGTTCCTCATCTCCTGCTGGAGGATCTCTCTACACTGGTGGACTGCTCCTCGTCCTGCTGGAGGATCTCTCTACACTGGTGGACTGCTCCTCGTCCTCCTGGAGGATCTCTCTACACTGGTGGACTGCTCCTCGCCCTCCTGGAGGATCTCTACACTGGTGGACTGCTCGCCCTCCTGGAGGAACTCTTTAAAGCCTCCTCCCTCTTGAGTGGTTCTGGTTCAGTCCAAGTGGATGTCAGTCCTAGTTCATCTGCAGCCTGTCCGTCCGTGGGAGTAGGATCTCTCCTTCACTGTGGTTCTCCTCAGGTTTCTACTTTGTCCCGTGGGGTTTTTTGTAGTTTTTCCTGAAGGAGGGTCAAAGGACAGGGGCATTCTGGGACAGTTATCTGAACTGCTTTGACCCTACAGGCGGACCTCGTTGGCCCTGGCTGACCCCTCGTGATTTTGGGCATTAGAAAAATAAATGGATTTGATTTGATTTGGAGCTGACACTGATCACAAACACAATGTGATCATCATGTGCCTCTGGACCTTTAACATTATGTAAATGACGTGTAAATCCCAAACTGTGACGTCAGAGGGACCACGATCAGACCGCGATCAGACCGCGATCAGACCGCGATCAGACCGCGATCAGACCGCGATCAGACCACGATCAGACCACGATCAGACCACGATCAGACCAGGATCAGACCACGATCAGACCACGATCAGACCAGGATCAGACCAGGATCAGACCAGGATCAGACCAGGATCAGACCAGGATCAGACCAGGATCAGACCAGGATCAGACCGATCAGACCACGATCAGACCACGATCAGACCACGATCAGACCAGGATCAGACCAGGATCAGACCACGATCAGACCACGATCAGACCAGGATCAGACCAGGATCAGACCAGGATCAGACCAGGATCAGACCGATCAGACCACGATCAGACCACGATCAGACCACGATCAGACCACGATCAGACCACGATCAGACCACGATCAGACCACGATCTGCGGAACTCGTGGTTTTTGGCGTCGTTTTCGCTCGGATCAGAACAGACTCCACTCGTGGGTCGATATACACATCATTTTATTAGTTTCTCTTTTCAAATGTTGATACTGTTTCCATATGTTACAATGAGCTCCTGTTGGTCGTAGTAAAAACATGAATGAGTATAAAAATGTCCTCAGACACATTAAAACAGCGCCCTCTCGTGGACACGCACACGTACGACATAGAAAACACGCGCTCCGTCTCGTGGTTCCGCGGCAGACGTTTGACCCGGGTCGGGGTTCGTGGCCGTCATTAAACGAACTGTTCGAACGGAAACCGGCGCCAAGCTCGACGTCTCCTCAAAGAACACGAACTGAAGTGGAAAGTATGATCCACAAGAACGTCTGAAAGTGCTGCCGCTCCTCCTCGCTCAGGCCCGAGCGCCGGCCGCAGAGACGCTTGGGGCTTTTATCTAAAGCTGCACTGTGGAACTTTTCACGTGGAGCGTCCAGAACCTTCGATGGAGATGTTGTGCTTTTGCCTGGAATGCTCCACGATCGAACAAAACGCTGATGATCTCCATGGAAACAATCAGCCGACTCCAACAAACCCGGGTTTTTCTTTTGACAAAAAAAACACAATTTTAAAATATTGCCATAATTTTGGGTCACGTTACGGGTTGGAGCTGTGGCAAGGCGAGCTCGCTCTCAGTCAGAATGCGACTTTTTTTCCCCCCTTTAAATCAAAACAAATGCCTGTTGTTGAACAAATGCAGGATTAATGCCGTGCTGTGGAACATTCCAGGCACAGCAGTGACATCTCCATGGAAACGAGCGACAGGGCCTCTGCAGTGAAAGTTCCACAGTGCACCTTTAAACTCAGACGGCCCTGACTGTCGTCCAGCTCACATTTGAAGAGATGCACCGAACCAGCTTTTTCACCTCAGAAACCGACATCGATCGAACTGCCGGCCGATACCCGCCGATACCAACCGATACCCGCCGATACCCGCCGATACCAACCGATACCCGCCGATACCCGCCGATACCAACCGATACCCGCCGATACCAACCGATACCAACCACACTGCAAAAAATGAATGTCCAGCTGAATTAAATGTCTTGGTTTGAGGATATTAATCTGAATTTCAGACGTTTTGACTCGTTAAGATCAGAGCAGATGATTTATTTGGTGGAACCAGATTATTCACTTGTTTCAAACGTTTGTGACTTGTTTCAACACATTATTTCTTACTTCAATCCAAATTATTGGTCACTGGGTTAAGATCATTTTACTTACCACTGACACATATTATTTTCTAATTTTAAGCCAAATAATCGTATGATCATCAGAAATACCACATCAGTCAATTAAATCTCACTGAATCAAAACGACTCAAATCCAGATGAAAATGATCAATTCAAGCCATTTTAAGCTTGGATTAATTTACGTTTTAGATCATTTGGATTGAAGTAAGAAATAATGTAAACAAATCACAAACGTTTGAAACAAGTGAATAATCTGGTTCCACCAAATAAATCATCTGCTCTGATCTTAACGAGTCAAAACGTCTGAAATTCAGATTAATATCCTCAAACCAAGACATTTAACTCAGCTGGACGTTCATTTTTTAGTGCGATACCAACCGACACCAGAGCAGTGACTGAAAATGACATTTATTCTCTTAAAGTTCATATTTCAGGTTCTCGTGTTTTTTTCAAATTTTATTCTTCCTCAGTTTGGTGGGAGGGCACCTGTGCTGAACTTCTGACAGGTTTCGATTTTTTTTTTTTTCAACATTTAATGAGAACAATCTGTCAGTGCATCTCAAACAGATCATTTCAGTTGACGATATGTTTTGGAACTCAGTCAGAAACAGCGGTGAAAAGTCCAACCTTCCTCGAATAAACAAATGTAAACAAGCAAGAAAAGTCTGGATTTAACGTCACGTCGAGTGGTTTGGATCAGGGACGGGCGACGTGCTGATGAAAACAGAATCGTGATCGACGGTTTGTGTCTTGTCTGTTCAAACACACTTTTCTCCTGATGTTTAGCCTCTGAGCAGATGACTTTATTTCCTCTTAAAGTCTATGCGACAGATTCGACAACACGTTTCACTAAAGCGGAGCCAACGTGATTATATTTACGATTTTATGGAGCATTTTGCCCGTTTGTCCACCGTTTGACAGTTTTTGTACTTTCTCTGTACTTTTGTGATTCCACAGCCGTTACCCCGGCAACCAGACAGTAAACAAAGGCTAAAGTCCACATAAATTACACAACGGTTAGGAAAGGACAACAAATAACACCTTTGTTTTATTGAACGACGGCTTAAAGTGTCCGGTAAATGTGTCGGTTACGTTTAAATTGTCGCTCGGTGCTTTTTGATGACATCACAGAGGGAGGGACTGCATTTTAGAACTCAGCTCTACTTTGTGTCATTTTAAACGTTTATTCTTCACAAACTGCATCTCAACTTACGTAAAACTATGACTAATATTTACCACAGGTGCCCTCCCTCCAAACGGAGTTATAATTCGACAAACATGAGAACCTGTCACATGGACTTTAAAGGCCAGAGCTGCACATTTAAACCAAATCCACACTATTTCAATGGATGCAATCAGCAAATCGCAAAGACTGACATTTTTTAAGTGCCATAATTTCTTCCACAAACAACAAAATGTCTTGCTTTACTCCGAGTAAAAACGTCTCCCGCTGTAGTTTGGATTTGTACAAACATGTTCTGAAACAAACCACAAAAGTGCGACAAAAAGAGATAAAAATGTGTGCAAAAGCAACAAAAATGCGCCTCACACGACTCAATGCATCAAAACGTGACTAAAAGCGACAAAGACACGTTTAAATACGACGAAAACAACCGAACGTGACAAAAACGCAACTTAAAGCGTCAAAAATTGAGTTTAAAACGTGAATTTGAACAGAATCCCATTATTAAAACATAAACCACAGTCGCACGAGTCACAAAAGTCCCAACTGGATGTTTTTCCTAAACGGTGCAGCTCTGTTAAAGACAACAGAAAAACACAACGTGAACATGAATCGTGATCAAATCGACATCATGATCTGACCCCAAGAAAATCGCGATAATCATTTTTTGCCAAATCGCCCGGCCGTACGTTTGGATCTGTGGGAGGAGGCGGCGCTCTGAAGACCAGACACTCGGCAGATTCAGGCGCCTCCAGCACGAGTCCGAGAAACGAGCGCCGGTTCCACAAGACGGCGGCGGAACCTGCGGAACGTCGAGTCCTCAGAGCGCCGCGAGGCCGTCGAAGTCGATCGCCGCGATTCGCCCGCGTCCCATTTCGTTCGGACGGCGCCAAAACCCCAGAACCTTTTTTTTTTTTTGCGCGACACGTTCACGGAGAAACGTAGAGACGTCACGGCGAGAGCGGAGGAGGAAAAGACGAAACGGGAAAATAAATACAGGACGAGCTCCGGCGCACACTCACACTCACACGGATTATAAAGCACGCGTCTGCAATTATAATTTCATCAAATATTATTCAAATATCTCAAACATTTACACTCTGTCCGTCGTCTTCGAGATCCGTCCACGCGGCGCCGATCCTTTTTCGCTCCAGAGGCAGAACGTCCGAGTCTTTAGTGATTGGTCGGGGGTTTCACGCGTCGTTTCTCCTCCTTCCTTCGTCGTTTATTGCGTTTGCCGCTCGGGAATCTGCTCCCGGAGTCGCTCGGGTCTCCTGCGCAAACGTCCGTCGCGCCGCCGTCTTCGCTCGTCTCTGTTTTTGGACGAAAAGGGGGAGGGGCGGGCGGGGGGGAGGGGCGTTTGGAGACGCAGAGGAGACGAGACTTCGCAGAGCTGCAACCGACGACTGTTTCAGCGTTTGACGATTATTTCTGTTCGACAGTGAGATCTTTATATACATTGTTGAGCAGATGAATGTTGAAAGAGAGAAAGTTTATGGATAAAGTGATCGTGGGTGAAAATCGGAAATAGTTCATTCTTTTTTTTTGACATTTCGATTTGTTATAAAAAGCTCGTTTAAAGTCTATACAGTGGGACGTAACAATGTCCCAATCTCACGGTACAATATTTATCACAATATTCAGAAAACACAATCGTAGAAATGGTACTTTTTCTCTTTAAAATGCCCTGACGAGACTTTGGAACCAATAATTACAGTCACATTCCAAAGACTTCGGATATAAAAGTGCTTGCGTGTCGACTATATCGGCCGACTCGTCCGACAGACGGGACGACGGGTTTCAGGCCTCGGCATCTTCATCGTGCATGTTTTCTTTCTGTGTTACAATAATATCTGAGCAGGAAGTAACGTTTAAGTTCTAATAATTCTGTTATTTACTTGCAGCGGATCACGATTTTTGACCATATTGTGCGTTCATAAAAGATTATCGCGTCGGCCGGTTCAGTTTTATCATTAATGGCGATTTGTTCTGTGGCTTTACGCCGCGCGGCAGAGTTTGTTCACGATCACAGGATCCCGCTCAGCGCCGTGTCACGACCGGACCACGATTATGTTTAGCTCGTTGCAGCTCCACAGACTCAGGCTCGCTCTGGGGTCAGGGGGAGGCGGAGGAGGGGCTGACGAGGCGTGCGGCTGTCTGAGAGGAGGAGGAAGGGGAGGAGGCGTGGTCGTTAGCTCCAGAGCCCGGCGTAGTTCCCGTGCAGCCCGGAGCACAGGGGACCGCCGGCCACAAACAGCTTGGTGCCGGACTGATCGTAGCAGTGGGTGTAGACGGCGTTCGGGAACGAGTGGATGTCGGAGAAGTAACTCCTCCAGGTCTCGTCGTGGTTCTGAGGAAGACGAGGAGGAGGAGGGTTAGAGTTTGAGGAAAGACAAAACAAAAGTGCACTCGGTCCCCGTGTGTGCCCTCGGTCCCTCTCGGGCCCCCTCCGTCCCGCCCGGTCCGTACCAGCCAGCCCGTGCCAGTGGTGAGCTTCAGGACGCCCTCGGACAGTCCCTTCTTGTACGCTCCGGAGAACATGGGGTTCTCGAGAAACCTCTGCGCGCGGATGTCGTAGAACAGCAGCGAGCCCTGGCCTGTTCCCACGGTAACGATGTGCTCGTAGAAACTCACCGAGCGGATCCCTGAAACACAAACAACACTTTATTCTGGAGTTTTCTTCACAACAAACAACTGCTTTTACAAAAAACCCTTAAGTAGCCACTGGACACTTCTAACACCAGAGCAGAGTTAGAAACATTACATCTGATCGCTAGTGTTAGCGATCAGATGCAACATTAGCATACATGCTAATCCCCCCTCTCCCCCTCACGTACGCCTGCCTCTCTCTCTCTCTCTCTTCCCTCTCTCTCTCTCTCCTCTCCCCCCCCTCTCGTACCGCTGCCTCTCTCCCCCCCCCCCTCTCTCTCTCTCTCTCTCTCTCTCTCCCCCCTCTCGTACCGCTGCCTCTCTCTCTCTCTCTCTCCCCCCCTCCCCCCCTCTCGTACCGCTGCCTCTCCCCCCCCCTCTCGTACCGCTGCCTCTCTCTCCCCCTCCCCCCCTCACGTACCGCTCCCCCCCCCCCCCTCTCGTACCGCTGCCTCTCTCCCCTCTCTCCCCCCCCCCTCTCTCGTACCGCTGCCTCTCCCGCTCCCCCCTGCACGTACCGCTGCCTCTCTCTCCTCTCTCTCTCTCTCCCCCCCTCCCCCCCTCTCGTACCGCTGCCTCTCTCTCTCCTCTCTCTCCTCCCCTCCCCCCCTCTCGTACCGCTGCCTCTCTCTCCTCTCTCTCTCTCCCTCTCGTACCGCTGCCTCTCTCTCCTCTCTCTCTCTCTCCTCTCTCCCCCCCCCTCCCCCCTCACGTACCGCTGCCTCTCTCTCTGGAGCTCACAGACTTGATGGTGCTCGGCGGTTGCCGTGGATCCAGGAAGGACACGTGGGCCTGAGAGCCGACGGCGTAGACGGACCACTCGTCGCCGTAGGCCAGGCACACGTTCTCTTTGCAGTGAGGGAGCTTCGTGGACAGGATCTGGGACGGACAGAGGCTTTAAAGACGAGGAAGAGCGCAACGTCAGGCGCCACGTGTGGACACTGACCTTACACAGACTGTGCTCCGCTTTCCACAGATGGAAGTAGCCGTCTAAAGACACCGCCCCGAGCTCCTGGACAGAAACACAGTGCACAACGTGAAGAGGGGGGTCAGGGGTCGGGGGTCAGGGGTGCCGAGGTCTGGAGCGAGAGGAAGTCCATAATCTGTGAAACTGAAAACAAAGTGTGTTTTAATGTAGAACTGAAAAATAATCATGACCTTTTCAGTGGGAGGAGTCTACTGGATGTTTTCAGTGGGAGGAGCCTATTGTGTGTTTTTAGTGGGAGGAGCCTATTGTATGCTTTTTTAGTGGGAGGAGCCTGTTGTCAGATGTGCAGTTTGTCCAGCTTCCAACAAATGTGATCTAAAACGTTCGGTCAATTCTCAACTGGCTTTGAGCGCCCTCTGCTGGTAAAACATACGCCGACAGGAGGTATAAATGAGGCTATAGTTTCCACGCTTCGCGTAGAAACTTAATCAACTCATCATATTTCAACATCAAAGCTTGACTTTCCCGTGTCCCGTGCTGCAGGGGCCCCTCCGGGCCCCGAGCGGGAGCCTCGGCCGGAGCAGACGGTCCTGACCTTGTCGTTGCCGTTGAAGGCCAGCGCTCGGACCTTGCAGTTGTACGGGTTGGTGGTCTCTTTGGGGATGTCTTTGAGCGCTCGGTGCGAGATGTGAGCGTACGACGGCACCACGGCGTCCTGACTCTGGCTGAGCTGAGCCTCGGCCAGGACCTTCTCCGACACCTCCCACAGGCCCATGGAGCCGTCACGAGAACCTGGCGACGACACGACATTTGGGACGCGTTCGCATTTAGTGCATGAACGGCGAACGGGAGAGAGGGGCGGCACTCACCGGAGACGGCCATCGTGTCACTGATCCAGGCGATGGAGAAGATCCAGTCCTCGTGTCCATCCTGGACAAACAAACACAAAAGCACGTTACACGCACTGCTCCTGGTGAACCGGAAAGGCCGGTTTGAAGGTCCAAACCGGGCGCCAGGGGATTGAACCTGAGAGAACGCAGACCGAGGCAGAAACAAGACGCAAAAGCAGAATCATTTCTCACCAAAGAATCGAAAAAACACCAAACTGCAAGTAAAAACAACAAAAACATGAGAAAAAGCTACAAAAATTTGACTAAAAGCGACAACAAAAAAACTGAAAGCAACAGAACGTGACTTACAAGTTACTAAATGCAACAAATCGCAACTAAAAGTGAGACACAACGCGACTTAATGTGACAGACACTTCTTCTGCATCAGTTCAATCTGACTTGATCTTGTGATAAAGTGTCATATTTCCACTGATGCTTACGATATGTTGAGACTTTAGCAAAACAAAGCTAGCAAGAGGTTAAAAACGCACAGTCGGAGATTATCTGAAGTTCCTAAACTTGTTCTTTGAGGACACATATTCTGCAAAATGTGCTTTTTCTCTTTTTCCCTTGTTAGTTGTGTTTTTACTGCTTTTTACAGAATTGTGTTTTTCTCATTTTGAGCCACATTTCTGTCATGCATTTATCGCTCCAATTTGTATTTTTGTTGCTTTATTCATAATTTTGTCATTTTTAGTTACCAAGTTAAAATATGACCAAGTCTTTGCAGAGAAGGGAAATAAATGCAGAAAAAGCTGAGGACAAACAGGAAGTAGTTTCCTGTTAACTCTCACTACTCTTACTCTTTACTCTTATGTCTCACAGACACAAACTTGGAATGACTAAACATCTTTTAGTGAATCGCTGACATAATTCAGTATAATTGAGGAGGACTCCTGCACATGTGTGTGCTCTGGTCAGGGGCACGTGTGGACGTACATCTCCCACACACACGGGGTCCAGCGTGGGCAGCTGGTACACGGCCAGGCTGTTGGGGTTGTCTCCTCCGGTGGCCAGCAGCGTCCGCGAGGGGTTCAGCTCGATGGCGTGGATGCCGCAGCCCATGTGCTCCAGACGGGGGCGCGAGCGAGCAGAATACTGTCTGACCACAGACTCTGAGCCGGGAGAACTGTCTCTGTCCTTTAACATCGGGATCCTGGTGATCTGAGCGCTCAACACGTCCACCACGAAGAGCTGAAGAGCACAGGAGACGTGTCAGAGGATATTCTATTTTCTAAATAACTGCAGCCTTTGGATTTGATAATTGTGCAACTCAAATGGCAAATTCTGTTCATCTGCGACAGCAGCCCTAGTTGTAAAAATGTATTTGTTTCCTTAAAAATATGTGTAATTCATAACTTATCACATGACATTATGGAAGGGTTATTGTGCGGTTATCACACACGTCCCTGTGATTAGAAGTGAACACCACACATTTATCAGACTCACCGTGTTGCACTTGGTGCCACACACCACTTGCCGCTGGTTGAGCCATTGTGAGGCGAACACTTTGTTTAACCGTCCCAGAGGCAGCTCTCGCTCCTTCAGGATGCCGGGCAGACGCGCCGCGGCGAAGCCTCGCAGGCTGCGCAGGAGCCGGCCCTCGTGCTGGAGCTGAGGCCGGAACTCTCTGCCGCGGACGGCGCAAACCACAGACGGACGACTGTGGCATCGGAGAGCGAGGCGAGACGACAGACGGGAGCGCTTCAGGTGGCACCAGCCCAGCTGCAAACACAAGGTCAAAGAACAGAACATTACACCAAACACAGACCAGTCATAACAACAAAACGATTAATAAACTAATCACGACTAGTCAACATTAGAACATAATCATGTTCCTATTTTGATTATGATGGACTACAACAACTCCAAAACATCTTTTATAACAAAGACAGAGGTGTTATTAAATCAAAATGTAAAAAAAATAAAAATGAACTATTTCTGATTTTAATCAATAACACATTGGTCCAGATGCCGTCCTAACAGGGTCAGCCGCTTAATTACAAAATAAATATTCACATTTACAGCCGGACAACTGCAGAAGACAGAGGTTATGCTTAGTTTGTGTCTGAGACATTTATTTTTTACACTGGATCATCCTCCACCCAGTAACACCCTGAGCTGAAGACAATCTGTGCATCAGACACAAAAGACCAGAGGGAGGAATCTAATGATGAAGTTCAGAGTGAAAGCCAATACAGTCTTCACTGACTTACATGTTTTGTTCTGATTTCTGAGTCTGTGGTTGATCTGTCTGACAGGTCCAGACCCGCCAGGTAAACAACAACAACAACAACGTGTATCTGCTAACAGCTAACCAAAGGTCACAAAATGAAAAAGTTTGATTTAGAAACAAAACACAACTGCCACGTTCTCTGGACTCCTCTGTCCGTTATAAAAATGACCCAAAGTTAAAGATATGTCATTTCTCTGATCTGATTTTGCACTTGTGGCGTAACCGGAAGAGGCTTTTTGCAGCTTCCGGTCAGAATCAGGATTAACCTTCACGAAAACAATCTGACTTTTAGCAGAATGACACTTGACAAACGCACAAACACGAGCTGCACGCGACACGGCCGCGTTCACTCCGAGCATCATTTAAAACCAATTACGTTTAAAAACAAAAATAAACAAAAGTCGAACCTGCGATGACGAAGGCTAAAGCTAAACGACGCTAACTAAATAACAACACATTTAACGTCACAATTGAACACATTTCTGGCATTTGAATGGGCCTGAGTTTGTGTGGCGGTGCCTGAGGACTTGTCTGATTGAATTATCACCAGATCATTAAAAAATAAATTAAATAATGACAGCGCTTGACGCCTTTAGCCCGATGCTAATTAGCTGCTAACGCATTAGCCTCAGCTGTTTTGGTTCAAAACATTGACTAACTGCTGTCACATTTACAAACCAAACCCGTCCAAACGCGAGCTCGTGTTTCCTGACACTCGTGTGAACAGCCCGGAGTGTTGTTCGTGAGTTTCGTGTCCGTTCGGTGGGTTTTGGTGCGTTTGTTACCTGTTGTTGCTCTTTGGGCTCGGCGGCCTTCCTTTTCCTGCTAACTGGTTTTCGGGCCATAGTCGGACACACACAGGTCGCTCACCCACATGGAGGTGCGCACAGCGGCCGGCTTCGGGCTCATAAAACGGGGGAAAGCTCGAGAGTGCCGGCCTGTGTCTGGCTCTGGTCTGCGGGAGAAGAAGCGGCGCTGCTCACATGCGGAGTCCACAGCAGCTGCAGCCGCGGCGGAGGCCTCTGGTCCGGGGGCGCTGACGGCTCTGCTGCCGCCGGGAGCTGCTCGGTGCCGAGGCCGCGGGGGAAGCGCTCATCCACGGGGTAAACGTCAGCCCAAAGCGGCCTGTGAGGCGGGCGTCGGGGCAGAGACCGGGCGAAGCTGAAGGGGCGAAGCTGGAGCACAAACAAACTGAAGATTCACTGGCAGCGCGCAGCCGCACAACAGTCAAACGTCAACAACAACAAGGCCGTACGTGCGCGCGGCCGCTGCGTACGCGCTCACGTCACCGACACCAAAACATCGGGGAAAAAAATCTGTTTTGGCAAATGTCACTTACACAAAGTTATTTTTCTGAACCATAAAAGCATATTCAAATTACTACGACTAGAGGTAAAAGTATATTAGACATTTGAATATTTTATTCCTAACTAAAATTAAAGTAAACCAACGTAACCATATTTCATAAATATGATATATCCGAAATTCGGTCTTGTTTTCTTAAATTTATATTAATGGATTTATCTTTTTATTTTTTTAAATACTATTTTATTAGCATTGTTCATCGTTTTTTATTTAACACACGAAGATTAATCAAAAATAAGGTGTAAAAATAATCTCCCATTTCGCAATTTGGTGTTTTTCAGTGCAGTGCAGTGAATGAGTACAATTAGTTATTTAAAGTCTCATCAGACAAAGGCCCAGATACAAAACGGAGCTAAGATACTGAGCCTGTAACACGCCTGACCGGTCCATGAAGTCTCTGTTTACACGGGTTTCTATGGAGTCTTTACTTTTGCTGCTGATGATTCATTTGGACGTTTCCACTCAGCTCCAGAAAACACACGGCCACCGAGTCAAGAGAGACAAAAAACAAACCAACAAATAAAAGACCTTTCCCTCTGTTAGAAAGAGCTCATTTACCTTCAGCGCGTGTTCTGTCAGAAATGACGTCCCTTGTTTACGTTTCACGTCGAGATAACTTTAGTGATCTGGCGCCCTCTGGTGGCCGCACAGCCTGTTGGCGTTTGATCTGTTTCTCAAAGTGTGGTCCCTGCAGACTTCAGTTTGTGTTTACTTCATTTAGAGAACCTTTAACCCTGGTTCAGTCCTGGTTCAGTCCTGGTCCAGTCCTGGTTCAGACCTGGTTCAGTCCTGGTTCAGTCCTGGTCTAGTCCTGGTTCAGTCCTGGTTCGGTCCTGGTTCAGACCTGGTTCAGACCTGGTTCAGTCCTGGTTCAGACCTGGTTCAGACCTGGTTCAGACCTGGTTCAGACCTGGTTCAGTCCTGGTTCAGTCCTGGTTCAGACCTGGTTCAGTCCTGGTCTAGTCCTGGTTCAGACCTGGTTCGGTCCTGGTTCAGACCTGGTTCGGTCCTGGTTCAGACCTGGTTCAGTCCTGGTTCAGTCCTGGTTCGGTCCTGGTTCGAGACCTGGTCCAGTCCTGGTCTAGTCCTGGTTCAGACCTGGTTCAGACCTGGTTCGGTCCTGGTTCAGTCCTGGTTCAGTCCTGGTTCAGTCCTGGTTCAGTCCTGGTCTAGTCCTGGTCTAGTCCTTCCATAAACACCGAATCTGATTTTTTTTTAATTCTGTGACTTTAATTTGATTTTGATATATTTTAATTGCTCTTTTAAATTATAAGGCAGTTTATCATTAAATGAACCTTGATTTGACTTTTTAAAATCAAATATGGATTAAAAGATGTTGAAATAAAGACTTTCAGGTGTGTTCAGTGCTGTGGGTTGTCGCTCATATCACATTATTATCACACACTTTAAATACGACTTGTACTTTGTTAGAAAGAGGACATTTATTAAATTATTTACTGAGGAAACACGTCATTCTCTCACAGTTCTGCTGCGTTCATGGTCGCCCCACACGAGCTTCAACACTCCAGACATTTATATTTATACTTACAATAAATTATGTTTCTCTTTTTCACTTTGGGTCATTCAGTGGTTCTATTTCATAGAACCCTGGTTACAGTGGTAACCTTCGTTCACTTTGTGCCTCAATAACGTCATATTTTACTGGTGTTTAACGCTTAATAATCAAATCATTTCAAGATTGGGCATGTTTTATGCTGCGGCGCGAGTGTTTTCAAATGTGAAAGTTGAAGGTTCAACTCCAGACTCGGATCGAGACGAGCCGCAACGAGCAACGATTTAAGCGGTCGACGGTCACAGGGCCGGACGATACGGAAAAAAGTACGATTTCTTTGGGAAGATCATGATTTTATCACGATTCATGTTCACTTTGTGGTTTTTTATTGCTTTGAATCAACTGCACGATGTGGGGAAAAATATCTAATTGTCACATTGTCAGTTGTGTTTGTCACATTTTAAGGCTTTTAGTCGCACCTTTGTCGTTTATGGTTGCGTTTCTGTAACTTTTGATAGTGTTCTGTTGTTTTTAGTAGAGTTTTTGTCGTGTTGTGTTTTTTAGTTGCGTTTTTATCACTTTTAGTTTATTTTTTGTCGTGTCTTTGATGTTTTTAGTAACGCATTGAGTCATGTTTGTTGGCACGTTTTTGTCTTTTTTTTTTGAACACATCTTTTATCATTTTGTTTGGTCTCTTTTTTGTGGCTCGTTTCAGAACACGTTTGTTCAAATCCAAACTACAACATGAGCAGTTTTTATTCAAATCAAAGCAAGACATTTTGTTGTTTGTGGAAGAAATTATTGCACTTCAAACATCACAGCCTTCCCTAATTGCATCCATTTAAATAGTGTGTTTTTGTGTGGGTTTGGTTTAATTGTGCTGCTCTGGTCTTTAAGAGGTAAATAAAGTCATCAGAGGCTAAACATCAGGAGAAAAGTGTGTTTGACAGACAAACAACATTTCACAAAAGCAGCAGATTGTCACGGGACGACCTCGACATTCCATTTTCATCACCCAGACTTACTACAACTAATGATTACTTACGTCAAACGATTATTTCTATTGAACATTGAAACTTTTTAAAGACATTTTTAACCAAATAAAGGTTGAACTATGAGACTGAAGGCTTTAGAGAGAGAATATTTATGAATAAAGTGTCAGAAATAGTTTGCCCAGTTTGACATTTTTGATTTAATAATGCCGCTGTGTTTGTTATGAAAGTTGTTGCGTGTGTTTTAGAGTTTAGCCCAGACAAACATTAACGTCAGAGCAACATGACTGGGATTGTTTTCTTCTCGTCACGATTCGTCGATTAATCGTCGCCGCAGCTTTATTTTCTAATTTTATTAAAGTTATTGAGGCACAAGTGGAAAACTTAAAAGCACAAATGTGTTTCTCCGGGGAGACCACGAGCGCAGCGTGGTTCCAGTGCAGCTCCGATTCTGTGACGCCTCTTTTCTTTTCTTCTTTTTTTTTTTAAACAAACTGCAGATTCATGGATTCGTGGAAATCAGAAGAACTTAAATGTCTAAAAAAACAACAAAAGTGCTGAAGAGTAAAACGACCGTCGTGAGCGGAACACAGCGGAGCCAGGCAGCGAGGGCACTTGGTGAGTCAGACCGGGTCCAGGTCTGGTCCAAAAGTCCTGGTCCAGAGGCTCCGGGGGACGCCGCGCCGCCCCCTGCAGCTGAAGCGAGGGACTGCGGCTCGCGTCGCGTCGCGTCAAGCTCTGCTCCAGTTTCTCCAAAAAAAGCCACCCAGAATTTCAATATCTAAAGCAATCCTCATCCCAAAACACGCACCCCTTCTCGACTTTCCTTTGACCGTTTCGTATTTCAAACGGGGAAAAGGTTCTTAAATTCTTTCAAAGTTCAAAGAATTTAAATCTGACGAACCCTTTCACGTGACATCAGTTCCTTTGAATTATTCTTCCATGAATTTCACGTTTTTAAACCTGTCCAGTCGTCGCAGACTCGTCTCCCTCGGGATCGCACCTCCTCTGCCGTTTGCTCGGAGGCACAAAGTCAGTAGAAGCGTGTGTTTTTGGGGGCGGGGTCAGGACGACCCGGCCCCTCTCAGCTGGCCGCCGCTCGGGACATCAGCTCCTCCAGCGCCTTGTCCTGGTCGTTGTTGTGGAACAGAAGAACCTCTTTGATGGCGTCGCGCTCGAACCCCATCTCCCCGAATCTGGACATGAGCTGGAGGAACTGCAGCGCCTGGAGGACCAGAGACGGGACAGGGTCAAGGGTCGCGTCGTCACAGGGTCAAGGGTCACAGGGTCAAGGGTCACGTCGTCACAGGGTCAAGGGTCGCGTCGTCACAGGGTCAAGGGTCGCGTCGTCACAGGGTCAAGGGTCGCGTGGTCACAGGGTCAAGGGTCGCGTGGTCACAGGGTCAAGGGTCGCGTGGTCACAGGGTCAAGGGTCGCGTGGTCACAGGGTCAAGGGTCGCGTCGTCACAGGGTCAAGGGTCACGTCGTCACAGGGTCAAGGGTCGCGTCGTCACAGGGTCAAGGGTCACAGGATCAAGGGTCGCGTCGTCACAGGGTCAAGGGTCACGTCGTCACAGGGTCAAGGGTCGCGTCGTCACAGGGTCAAGGGTCACGTCGTCACAGGGTCAAGGGTCACGTCGTCACAGGGTCAAGGGTCGCGTCGTCACAGGGTCAAGGGTCACGTCGTCACAGGGTCAAGGGTCACGTCGTCACAGGGTCAAGTCGTCACAGGGTCAAGGGTCACGTTGTCACAGGGTCAAGGGTCGCGTCGTCACAGGGCCGGGTCGGGCGTCGCTGGGCCACAGGGCCCAAGGGTCACAGGGTCAAGGGTCACAGGGTCAAGGGTCGCGTCGTCACAGGGTCAAGGGTCACAGGGTCAAGGGTCACAGGGTCAAGGGGACCGTCGTCACAGGGTCAAGGGTCACAGGGTCAAGGGTCGCGTGGGCACAGGGTCAAGGGTCGCGCTGCCACAGGGTCAAGGGTCGCGTCGCCACAGGGTCAAGGGTCGCGCTGCCACAGGGCCGCGGGTCGCGTCGCCACAGGGTCAAGGGTCACTTCGTCACTGGGTCAAGGGTCACAGGGTCAAGGGTCGCGTTGTCACAGGGTCATGGGTCGCGTCGTCACAGGGTCAAGAGTCACGTCGTCACAGGGTCGCGTCGTCACAGGGTCAAGGGTCACGTCGTCACAGGGTCAAGGGTCACAGGGTCAAGGGTTGCGTCGTCACAGGGTCAAGGGTCACGTCGTCACAGGGTCAAGGGTCACAGGGTCAAGGGTCACAGGGTCAAGGGTCGCGTCGTCACAGAGTCAAGGGTCACAGGGTCAAGGGTCACGTCGTCACAGGGTCAAGGGTCGCGTCGTCACAGGGCCGGGTCAAGGGTCGCGGCTGCCACAGGGTCAAGGGCGGGTCGCCTACAGGGTCAAGGGTCGCGCGTGGTCACAGGGTCAAGGGTCTCGTGGTCTCAGGGTCAAGGGTCGCGTCGTCACAGGGTCAAGGGTCGCGTCGTCACAGGGTCAAGGGTCGCGTCGTCACAGGGTCAAGGGTCGCGTCGTCACAGGGTCAAGGGTCGCGTCGTCACAGGGTCAAGTGTCACGTCGTCAAAGGGTCAAGGGTCGCGTCGTCCACAGGGTCAAGGGTCACGCGTCGCCACAGGGTCAAGGGTCACGTCGTCTGCACAGGGTCAAGTCGTCACAGGGTCAAGGGTCACGTTGTCACAGGGACAAGGGTCGCGCTCCACAGGGCCGGGGGTCGCAAGAGTCGGCGGGTCACAGGGTCAAGGGTCACAGGGTCAAGGGTCACAGGGTCAAGGGTCCACCGTCCACAGGGTCAAGGGTCACAGGGTCAAGGGTCACGTTGTCACAGGGTCAAGGGTCGCGTCGTCACAGGGTCAAGGGTCGCGTCGTCACAGGGTCAAGGGTCGCGTCGTCACAGGGTCATGGGTCGCGTCGTCACAGGGTCAAGGGTCACGTCGTCACAGGGTCAAGGGTCACAGGGTCAAGGGTCGCGTTGTCACAGGGTCAAGGGTCGCGTCGTCACTGGGTCAAGGGTCACGTCGTCACAGGGTCAAGGGTCACAGGGTCAAGGGTCGCGTTGTCACAGGGTCAAGGGTCGCGTCGTCACAGGGTCAAGGGTCACGTCGTCACAGGGTCAAGGGTCACAGGGTCAAGGGTCGCGTCGTCACAGGGTCAAGGGTCACGTCGTCACAGGGTCAAGGGTCACAGGGTCAAGGGTCACAGGGTCAAGGGTCGCGTCGTCACAGGGACAAGGGTCACGACGTCACAGGGTCAAGGGTCGCGTCGTCACAGGGTCAAGTCGTCACAGGGTCAAGGGTCACGTCGTCACAGGGTCAAGGGTCACAGGGTCAAGGGTCACAGGATCAAGGGTCGCGTCGTCACAGGGTCAAGGGTCACAGGGTCAAGGGTCACATC
Organism: Rhinogobius similis; assembly: GCA_019453435.1. Taxonomy (NCBI): domain Eukaryota; kingdom Metazoa; phylum Chordata; class Actinopteri; order Gobiiformes; family Gobiidae; genus Rhinogobius; species Rhinogobius similis. The sequence goes on along the minus strand of CM033623.1, from coordinate 29,688,370 downwards.
GTCACAGGGTCAAGGGTCGCGTCGTCACATGGTCAAGGGTCACGTCGTCACAGGGTCAAGGGTCACGTCGTCACAGGGTCAAGTCGTCACAGGGTCAAGGGTCACGTTGTCACAGGGTCAAGGGTCGCGTCGTCACAGGGTCAAGGGTCGCGTCGTCACAGGGTCAAGGGTCACAGGGTCAAGGGTCACAGGGTCAAGGGTCCCGTCGTCACAGGGTCAAGGGTCACAGGGTCAAGGGTCGCGTTGTCACAGGGTCAAGGGTCGCGTCGTCACAGGGTCAAGGGTCACGTCGTCACAGGGTCAAGGGTCACGTCGTCACAGGGTCAAGGGTCACAGGGTCGCGTTGTCACAGGGTCAAGGGTCGCGTCGTCACAGGGTCAAGGGTCACAGGGTCAAGGGTCGCGTCGTCACAGGGTCAAGGGTCGCGTCGTCACAGGGTCAAGGGTCGCGTCGTCACAGGGTCAAGGGTCGCGTCGTCACAGGGTCAAGGGTCGCGTGGTCACAGGGTCAAGGGTCACGCCGCCACAGGGTCAAGGGTCACGCGTGCCACAGGGTCAAGGGTCACGCGTCGTCACAGGGTCAAGGGTCACGCGTCGCCACAGGGTCAAGGGTCACGCCGCCACAGGGTCAAGGGTCACGCGTCGTCACAGGGTCAAGGGTCACGTCGTCACAGGGTCAAGGGTCACGTCGTCACAGGGTCAAGTCGTCACAGGGTCAAGGGTCACGTCGTCACAGGGTCAAGGGTCACGTCGTCACAGGGTCAAGGGTCACAGGGTCAAGGGTCACGTCGTCACAGGGTCAAGGGTCACGTCGTCACAGGGTCAAGGGTCACGTCGTCACAGGGTCAAGGGTCACGTCGTCACAGGGTCAAGGGTCACGTCGTCACAGGGTCAAGAGTCACAGGGTCACGTCACACGTCTAAACCGGGTCTAAACCAGGACTAAAACAGGCCTAAACCGGGACTAAACCAGGTCTAAACCGGGTCTAAACCAGGCCTAAACGAGACCTAAACCAGGACTAAACCAGGCCTAAACCGAGCCTGAACCGGGTCTAAACCTGGTCTATACAAGGCAACTTTATAGCGAGATGATTGGACGAGACAGACAAAACAATCCCCCCCCCTCACCAAACTCTGACTTGCTCTTGTGATAAAGCGCTGTATTTCCACTGATGCTAACGATATGTTGAGCTCTTAGCGAAACAAAGTTAGCGAAGCACGTTAGAATCAGCTGTTTCCTGGTTATCGCTTTGGCCCAAAATATGATACTGACTGAAATTTCCAGCTCATTATCATCCAACATGATCCAAATGCATGACATAAAATAGGTTCAAACGCGGCGTAGAGTCTTTGCAGAAGGAAATAAAAGCAGAAAAAGACAAACAGGAAGTAGTTTCCCGTTGACTGTAGCTTTAGCCATGGTCCATTTGGTTCAGGTTCATTTGGTCTTCTGATAATTCAATATTTTAAGGTTCTGGTTTCACTGGTCTGACATAAAAACCTTAAAATATCTAGCGCTGGCTCACAGACACAAACTTGGACTTACTAAACGTCTTTATGTGGAGGATTATTGTGCATGTTTTTATTGATGGAAGGTCTAGGAATTGAACCAGAGACCTGCTTTAAAGACAACTTTGGTGAAATGCAGGGCTGCAGCACGATGTAATTGCAATTTTTCTGACCAGTTTTGCGATTAGATTTGTTTTAATAATAAGATTCTGTTCCAAGTTTACATTTTGATAAAAAAGACTAAAAGAGCAATGGATTTTTGAAACGACAAAACGATGAAAGAACCAGTGTTTCAGAAGTTTGTACAGATTAAACTACAGCTTTAGCACTTGTTACGCTGAATAAAACAGGAGATTGGATTGATTGATACGTTTGTGGAGGAGATTTTGGCTTTTCAAAAACTCTAGCCTTAGCCATTTGTTAACTGCGTCCATAGAAATAGCGATCTTGACTCCATTGCGATAAACCTTGCAGCCCCGGTAAAGTGTAGGAGTGCTGTACCTTCTCCTCCGAGCACTGGTACATCTCCAGACACTCCTCGACCGCAGAGGCGTCGAAGCCCCGGTCGCACAGGCGGCTGTGGACGAACAGGTAATCCAGCACCTGCAGACACAGAGCGGAGGTGGTCAGGGTCACAAAGCTCCGGCGCTCCACAGCCCTCCGTCTCACCTGCTCCACGTTCTGGCCCTGCTTCTGCATGGCTCGCAGGACGCCCTCGTACGAGTAGCCCATCCCCACCAGAGTCTCCACGCACTGCCTCTCGTCTGGCGTCATACTGAGCAGAGCGCCCCCGCATGGCAGACCGCCGCCACAGCTCACAGAGTTCACCTGAGGAGCACAACAGACTCAGACGCTGGACTAAACTGATCAACTGTGTAAATGGGTCTGAAATACACTTATGTACACAACCCTGGCCTTAGTTTGACATTTCGGTGCATATTAGTTCAAAATCCGACTTTTGGGTCCAAAACCGTGCCTTCATTGTCCTCGATCGGTTCAGCTGGAGCCACTACATTTGAATTCCGCGGTTGGATCTTCTCCTTCACTTCACGCAGAGCGTGACTCGCCCCGGGGCGCGACGGAGGGACTTGGAACACTGACCGAGTGTGGCGGCACTTTAGGTCTAATTGTGAGCACGTGCTTGGTTCAACGAGGAGCCAGGAGCCGCTGTCTGTCCGCGCTTAGAGCAGCGCTGGTGCACTATATATTTTGCTGACAGATACTCTCACCCTCTCGTGAGGCGGCAGCAGGACGAGTCTTCTGAATGCAATAACTCTCAAACTCTGACTGGTCCGTGGAGCCGCAGGAGAACTGCACTGACATGTGCGACGCTCTCACAAAACCAATTAGAACTTCATATCTGAACAAACGTGCGTCCAGGTACAGAACCCGAGCCTTTCGTTGCATTTGAAGAGGAGCGCGTGCCTCAAACGAATCGCGCCTGGATTTGTGAGGGGCATGTTCTATGGCGTAACACCGGCAGCAGCACTTTCACTGTCACTCGCCCCACATGTCCACACCACCTGCACTCCCTGAACCTCCGGGCGCTGCCCACTTTGTGCCATGTTTCACCCTTTGACTGGAGGCGGAGTTTAGTGGCTCTTTAAAGCCGAGGCACTCCAGCTCAAGCTCGACTCTGTGATACCAGAGTGTTCAAGTAAATGTCCAGGTTTACACCACTGTGTCTTCTATCCGGCTGCAGCAAAAACACAGTCTACTTTTGACGTCTTCCACAGAGATGTGACTGAAGCTGAGCCAGTTATATTTAGACAAAAGATGAATACAGGGGAAAAGTCTGTTTTAAATGATATCTATCAAGACGGAACCTTTCATTTCCTTCTTTCTGGGGACTCAAAAACAGAGTTGGCCATCGATGCCTCGGCCAAACTACTGACCTAAACATCGAGCTTTGCCCCTGTCTCTCATGGACATGTTCAGGATTTTAAGTATGAACTAAAGCTGTGGCGTGTCGTGATTTAAACCCTCTGATAAACACAGCCCTGACGCACATTGAACGTGTGAAATGACCAAGTCGTAATGATGTGAGTCTAGCAGCTGCACCTGCTACTCGCCTGAACATTCTGTCACATCCATTTTAACCCAGCGGTGAATAAAACCTGGTCTGTTGTAGTTTGTAGACGTGGCAGACACAGGTTGTTGTTTCTATGTTTTTTACACTGTCAGTATCTAACTTGAGTTTCCTGTAAAGTTCACTTGTTCCTGTGGGATTCACTGTGGCACTTGGTCAAACTAAACATTTCATGCCAAACTGTTGTGTCCCGCTGTGTTTTTGTTATTATTGTCCAGATTAACAGCAGATTCTCTATTTATTTTACATAAAACAGTTCGACGGGTGTAATGTTTCTGCTCGGGTGCCACTCACGTGTGTCCAGTGGGTGTTCCTGGGGTTTCAGAGTTTGTGATGTTTGGAGGCTAATGCTAACTCTTAGGCTAACACTCCCATTGATAATGCATTAGAGCTAACTCCTGGAATGGTACCAGCTAATGGAATGCAGTATTTTGTTAAAAACTGGAAGGGTTCATTCAGTGACAATGTTCTTGCTGTTGTTGCAGTGACAGTCAACATTACAGTGAATGTTTAAAAATGTGGTGTTCTACTTTTCTTACCGGACACTTTGCTTCGTTAATGATGAGTTATTTCACACCAGTGTTGATCATTGGTATGACATACATAAACAGAAGCAGTAGTTTGACATAAACATCTCTAAAACGGCTCCAGTCACTCACAGGTTTGGAGTTCCCGCTCTTGTTCAGCGCTGGCTCCGGTGCCACGATCACCTCGCCCCTCTGCGTCCTCTGGGGGGAGCCGTTGGGCAGCCTCGTGGAGGGGGGCGGGGCCGCGTGGTGCTCAGAGTCCGACAGTTTGGGGAAAGAGAGCGAGCGGATGTTACACGGTCGATCGTCCACGGCCACCAGCCCGTTTGGTTTGTGCGAGAAGGCTTTGGTCGTCACGGCGCCGCACACGGTCGTGGCGGTCGCGGCGCTGGAGACGGTCGCAGCGCTGGAGACGGTGGAAGGCGGCGAGGGGCTGCTCCCGCGGGACCCGGCCCCCGCGCCAGGCCCCTCAGGCGGGGAGGAGAAGGGCTGAGGCTGGCTCTGCAGGATGCTCCTCAGCTCTTCCTTGTCGTCCAGAGTCTTCAGCTCCAGTTTGTCGAAGGGATCCTCCTCGCGCTCGAAGTCGGTGAGGTCGAGCGAGTGCAGCGCCGGAGCGGGCAGAGAGCTGCGCGGGCCGAGTGAGGGCGCGGGCAGAGGCATGAGGATGGCGTTGTGGCTCAGAGCGGCTAACACGGGGTTCAGCGCGGGCGGCGGAGGCTCGTGAGCGTCCGCCGCGTTCGGCTCGTCTCCCGGACTCTCGGCGTCTCGTTGTCTCACCGCGGCCTCGTCCGCTCGGGCCTGAGCCGCTCGAGCCTCGGCCAGCTCCAGGCCCCACTGCACGCTGCGCTGCTCCAGAGAGAAGTCATACTGAGACAGACGAGGACACACAGAGTAAGTTAGGCCTGACACCATAACTACATCGACTTATCGTTCAATATGTCACAGAAAGAACAATATTTTTGGGGCTTGGTATTTACTTTTTGTTTGCACTTTGGAGAACCTTTACTATGTTTCCGATCAGATTTGCATTCCAGAAAGTTTTATGACTCATAATCGGCACCGACAAACTGAAAAGTGTTTTATTCTGCTAATTAATTATTGTAGCTCATGTTTTTTTAAGAATATTTCACATTTAGAAGATTATGCAGCAGTTTCAATGGTAACGTTTATTGGTTTTTTTCTCTAACAATATACCGCACTTCAAAATTTGCAATTGCGAAAGGTCAGCAAATTAATGTTTAATGTTATGCATCTTGTTTTTTATTGCATGTTTCTATTCTCCTGCTGTTCCTCCATTGTGGTCCAGATAAAGGTTCTCCGATCTTATGCAGTCATATTTTTAGCCTAATGTCTCTACAGTTTCTATTTTTACTCAGGACTCCGTTTAAAAAGACAGACCTGACGCTCTGAGGACAAACCGGGACTGACACATGACTCAAAGGCAGGAGCAGAGCAGCGCCCTAAGTATCGGCTAAAATCTGCAGAAATCACAGATAACTAGGACTATTATTCATTCTACATTTCAGTCAATTCGAAATTTGGAAAGATACTCGATTCTTGGTACCGATCTTGACATCACAAGCATGATTACAAATGCTCTTTTTTAGGTTAAGATTTTATAATATATTATTTTCAACACTAAATAACAGTACTTTCTTTACTAAACACTGTGGTCTAGTTATGATACGGAAAGTCAAATTTTGTCCTGTGATAGGGATTTTCTTCAGCATCGATACACATTAGTTTTAATACCAATTAGTAAAAGTATTTTTCTTTAAATTTCCTTTCTACCAACTTGCGCAAAAAAAAAAGTTTCCCACACACTGACCTGAGTGCCGAGCAGCAGAGAGGAGTCAGGCAAACAGAAGCCCACAGGCAAACCCACTTTGGCGGGACACCGGAACTTCTCATTGACCTTAAAGGGCACGTCCTCCAGGTAACTCACAGGACCTGGACACACAAGAGCACGATTATCCACAGAGGACACACCGGAGCACGATTATCCACAGACAGAGGACACACAGGAGGACGATTATCCACAGAGGACACACAGAGCACGATTATCCACAGACAGAGGACACACAGGAGGACGATTATCCACAGAGGACACACAGAGCACGATTATCCACAGACAGAGGACACACAGGAGCACGATTATCCACAGAGGACACACAGGAGCATGATTATCCACAGACAGAGGACACACAGGAGCACGATTATCCACAGACAGAGGACACACAGGAGCACGATTATCCACAGACAGAGGACACACAGGAGCACGATTATCCACAGACAGAGGACACACAGGAGCACGATTATCCACAGACAGAGGACACACAGGAGCACGATTATCCACAGACAGAGGACACACAGGAGCACGATTATCCACAGACAGAGGACACACAGGAGCACGATTATCCACAGACAGAGGACACACAGGAGCACGATTATCCACAGACAGAGGACACACAGGAGCACGATTATCCACAGACAGAGGACACACAGGAGCACGATTATCCACAGACAGAGGACACACAGGAGCACGATTATCCACAGACAGAGGACACACAGGAGCACGATTATCCACAGACAGAGGACACACAGGAGCACGATTATCCACAGAGGACACACAGGAGCACGATTATCCACAGAGGACACACAGGAGCACGATTATCCACAGAGGACACACAGGAGCACGATTATCCACAGAGGACACACAGGAGCACGATTATCCACAGACAGAGGACACACAGGAGCACGATTATCCACAGACAGAGGACACACAGGAGCACGATTATCCACAGAGGACACACAGGAGCACGATTATCCACAGACAGAGGACACACAGGAGCACGATTATCCACAGACAGAGGACACACAGGAGCACGATTATCCACAGACAGAGGACACACAGAGCACGATTATCCACAGACAGAGGACACACAGGAGCACGATTATCCACAGACAGAGGACACACAGGAGCACGATTATCCACAGACAGAGGACACACAGGAGCACGATTATCCACAGACAGAGGACACACAGGAGCACGATTATCCACAGACAGAGGACACACAGGAGCACGATTATCCACAGACAGAAGACACACAGGAGCACGATTATCCACAGAGGACACACAGGGGCACGATTATCCACAGACAGAGGACACACAGGAGCACGATTATCCACAGACAGAAGACACACAGGAGCACGATTATCCACAGAGGACACACAGGAGCACGATTATCCACAGACAGAGGACACACAGGAGCACGATTATCCACAGACAGAGGACACACAGGAGCACGATTATCCACAGAGGACACACAGGAGCACGATTATCCACAGACAGAGGACACACAGGAGCACGATTATCCACAGACAGAGGACACACAGGAGCACGATTATCCACAGAGGACACACAGGAGCACGATTATCCACAGACAGAGGACACACAGGAGCACGATTATCCACAGACAGAGGACACACAGAGCACGATTATCCACAGACAGAGGACACACAGGAGCACGATTATCCACAGACAGAGGACACACAGGAGCACGATTATCCACAGACAGAGGACACACAGGAGCACGATTATCCACAGACAGAGGACACACAGGAGCACGATTATCCACAGACAGAGGACACACAGGAGCACGATTATCCACAGACAGAAGACACACAGGAGCACGATTATCCACAGAGGACACACAGGAGCACGATTATCCACAGACAGAGGACACACAGGAGCACGACATTATCCACAGACAGAAGACACACACGAGCACGATTATCCACAGAGGACACACAGGAGCACGATTATCCACAGACAGAGGACACACAGGAGCACGATTATCCACAGACAGAGGACACACAGGAGCACGATTATCCACAGACAGAGGACACACAGGAGCACGATTATCCACAGACAGAGGACACACAGGAGCACGATTATCCACAGACAGAGGACACACAGGAGCACGATTATCCACAGACAGAGGACACACAGGAGCACGATTATCCACAGACAGAGGACACACAGGAGCACGATTATCCACAGACAGAGGACACACAGGAGCACGATTATCCACAGACAGAGGACACACAGGAGCACGATTATCCACAGACAGGACACACAGGAGCACGATTATCCACAGAGGACACACAGGAGCACGATTATCCACAGACAGAGGACACACAGGAGCACGATTATCCACAGAGGACACACAGGAGCACGATTATCCACAGAGGACACACAGGAGCACGATTATCCACAGACAGAGGACACACAGGAGCACGATTATCCACAGACAGAGGACACACAGGAGCACGATTATCCACAGACAGAGGACACACAGGAGCACGATTATCCACAGACAGAGGACACACAGGAGCACGATTATCCACAGACAGAGGACACACAGGAGCACGATTATCATTATACTATGTTAAATATTATAATATTTTTAGCTAAATCTTATTTTTCAGTAACATATTTATCCATTTGTGGTAATAATAACACAGGAAGCCAAAAGTCAGTGGTGATAGTTTGTGTCACGATACTAACATTTAAAACCTGAATACTGTACCTAATTCTCAACAACACAAAGATAATAAATAAATGCTCTTTATTGGTTCAAAATGAATGCCAATACACTGACGTTTGTTAAACCCTGTGGTTGACACTTGCTCAAATGAGTATCAGGTGTTGATACTAGTTTCAGTTTTGACTAATGTCTGATTTGTGTTTTTGTGAGCAGAAACATCACAGTTTCACGATTCTTATTACAAAAACAACTGTGAAATCCTTCATTCACATCGTCTTGTAGATCTCAGACCTCAGCTCCATCAAATCAAACGTTCAGAGCGATAAAGTAAAGGTTTAAATGCTCACCGTTGTTGTATGCATCTGATCCTGATCCAGACTTCCTCGCAGCCATTTAGAGACTCTGCAGAAAAACAAGAGGGAGATTTTGGCTCCAAATCAAATTATAATTTTTTTAAAAAAGTGAATAATCTTTTCTTTCTTTTTTTTAAAGATGATTCAAATAATGCCCCAAAATACACCACAACACAAACAGGCAAAGATTGACCCTTAAAGAGAAGAGAAATTAGGATAGATTATGGATAGATTTTGTTTATTTATTTATCTGAACAGGAGCACGTACAATGACATTATGCCCGAGGGCGAGGATGATTGCACCAGATTGTAGCTATGCAAGCTAATTTCCATCTGCAGTCCTAGTAACTCATTCAAAAAACCCAAAAAGAAACACAATATTCTGCTGAACCCTCAAGAATGTCTCTTTCAGCTGCTCCTTTCCCCGAGGCTTCAGAGATAAAACCACATTTTTAGATTTAATAACACAGGCTCGAACACAACTCGTGAAGAGGAGCTGAAGTCAACTAAAAGCATCAAAGCATCGACTAAATACTCTCAAAACTATTAATAATGATCTCATCTCTCCTAAAAACAACTGTGTTTAAACTGAAGTTCAAGTAGATGAAGGCAGATGAAACACCCAAAACTAAAGAAAAGTCACTCTGCAGGTTCTCCTCTCTGTTGTGGCCCATATAGATTCTAAAATAATTAGGAAACTAATAAAAAGTTTGGTGGACTAGGACATCATTAAGCCATTAATTGACCATAGAAATAAAGCCCCAATCGTGCTGAAGTCGACTAAACAAATTCTTGGTCGTCTAAAGACAAACCTTGTGCATCAAATATTCAACTAAAAGGGACAAAACTCTCAAAACTAAGAAAAACGTGTCCCAAGCAACACTCACAAGCTCAAAGGATTTCATAACAGAATAAATTAGTGATGGGTGAATTGAAGCAGTTTCGAAGCCTCAAACTTTTGCACTTTGAAACACTGCTCTGAAACACGATTCAAAGCTCTTGTCACGTGACATGGATGGTTCATGAAGCTTGACACGTGACATGATGGTTCATGAAGCTTGTCACGTGACATGATGGTTCATGAGCCGCTGTTGTTTCACAGGTTGGTCACTTTGGTCTGGAGCCTGGGTTCACTGACAGGACTTTAGATGAACCACACAACAGCGAGTTTGTCTCAAACCCCCGACTCCATAAAGTCTCAATCTGCTCCACAAAGTCTGAAAAAGGTGTGAAAAGCCACGTCGGACTCATATTGGGGGTTCATGAAAAGGGAGGTAAGTAATAATTTATGGATCGTCACGTCGTCAGGAGTTTGTGCCCCTCTTCCAGACAAAGACGCCCTCCGTCCACAGCACGAGGAGCGCGTCACATGGAGCAGCGGTGAGCGCTCCGCACTGACAGACCTGAAAAACTGAGATCGAGACCCGACCGCATCCCTCCACAGGAGGAAACTGTAGGCCGATATTGAATAAAACTGAAATTGTACAACATTTCCTTGCTTTTTCCTCGCTTCATTTTATTATTATTATTATGTTATATTCATATTATTCTACAAACAAAATGCATCAATAATACTCGCTCATAAAATGTTAAGTTAATTTATTTCCAACTAAAGCACACTGGCTCACATTCAAACCGGTGTGGATGTTGTAGTATTAAAACATACCACTAGATGTCACTCTGGAGAAGTGTTTCAACCTGTGTTTTGAAGCCTCGAGCCGTTTGGTTCAAATGCTTCGCTGTTTCATGAGGCTTCACTTTGCGCATCACAAGAATAAATATATAATAATACAGACTAAAACATTGTACTCAAAGTAAAATAATTAGTCGAGTAATTTAATACTTTGTCAAAGATCACCAGACTCTGGTCTACAGCGTGTATCTGTGGTTGGACTCTCATTTGAGAGACACATATTGGAAGATTGACCATTTAATCGAGTAAACGTCCGAAAATCTACCGTCCTAGTTTGGAAAAAATTGTCTAAAATGACCAAATCAGCTTTAGACCGCTGCAGCCAAATAATATGCAAAACAATGAATTTAAATAAGGGACAACAAACATGCAACTGTTAACGAAGTCACAGAAATGAAACGGTAAGAAAATCTGCATAAACCGCTCAAACATCAGAACAGTCCTGATCTTTACTGTCGGCTGTGGTTCTGACAATTATTCCACAAATGACGTCGAACAAAGGAACGCCTGCATTTTAAAACACAAACGTGACTTTGTTGTAGCGAGTTATGGAGAGAATAAATGATTAGCTCTGGTGATGTATTAATGTCACAATCTTTGTTACAAAAGGTCGTTTGACATCTGTTTAGTTCAGTTAACAATTAGTCAATTATCATTTTCTGCAGCTGATTATTTCTTATAGTCGCCTAGTTGCGATTTGTCGATTAATTGTTGCAGCCCTAGTAAGATTTTCGAAGAAGTTGTGCTGCAGAATATTACTAGGGCTGTAGTCGACTAAAAACCCAGCCCCATCGACCGATTCGTCGACTAAAAGGGGGTGTAGCAAGATAGTATTTCCATGTATCTGACCTAAACTGCACTCAAAAGACCACAACTGTAGAGGAGTTCATTCAAAAACTGCCATTCATACAGAAAACAAACAATAAAACAGTGTATTTATACGTTAAGTCTCCAAAATCGTCAGCTAAAGCACTTCATATCTTCTTGCTTTTACCAAATGAATCATTTTAGAATACTTATTATTAGTCGACTAAGATACCATCGACCGACTAAACGACTACAGGCCTAAGTATTACCCACCAAAAAAAAGCCTAACGTGACTCAAAAAAGGATGAAAAACACTGGATTAGGACACCATCGACTGTTAAACGACTAAAGGACAACACCCCTGGGTATATTCCACTGAGAATCAACACCGGACTGTGACTGTGCATTTCTCTGCTCGCCCTGAGAGTGTGTTTAAAGTGCGTATGACAGGTTGAAATACACATTTAACTAAAATGCAGTTAAGATGAATATATTCAAATGTCTACCAAAATCTTTACACATTTTACCTCAGTTTAGCTATTTTTTAGGTTTTAAAATGGACTTCCTGGTTGTAAAGTATGACATCACGCTAGGAAATTACCATAGCAACCACACTCTACATTGGCCAGAACTCTTCTAATGTCACAGATTTTGTTCATTTGACAAATAGAAACACATGTGAACGTCTTTATTTTGTTGAATCAATGTTTAAACGGTCACGTCATCAGTTTGTTTACTTCCTGTAATTGTCAACAGAATTTTCAACTTTTCTCCACAAATAGCGACTTGATTGGTGTAAAACTACAATTTATATTTACAAGAGGTATTAATCCACTGAACAAAGTCAAAATTAGAAAATCATAAAAACCCGCCATACGCACTTTAACATCAGTACACACTCGTCAAATGAGGACCGGCCCGGGACATATCATGAGCCTATGGGCCATTTAACTGTTTACTCACAGCTGTACAAAGGCTTAGTCATAACTCAGAGTTATGCAACAAGCGTGACAAGCCACATCTACGAGTTCGGGCTAAACTACAATCTCAGAAATCGAGTCAAACCGCGAATGGAGCGATGCCAAACTGTGCATTTGTGATTACAATGCCATTCTTTGTAGTTACAACCAACGCAGTTCTCGGGATAAACTTTCACTTTTCAACACTGCGCCATTTAAAATACAGCTTTCTCCGACATTTGTTACGTTTATGGCTCGTAAAACTTCATTAAAACGGAGGACACTGGTTAGTATTCGGTGTTTTGACGCCGTTTGCTTTAGTTAATTACGATTACGATAATTAGCATCAGGCTAAGCTACGGCTAACAGCTTTTCCTCAAAGTACAACGTGTTAAAATCGAAATGTTTAACTCTACATTCTAGACACGCGTGTAGATTTCACGTTGGGCGTTTAATATTAACGACTGTGGTGGTATTTGATGAATATAAAGTGGATTGTCGTGTTTTTGGTGCTTGTCGGCTCGTTAGCTTTGGCCTGGCTAACGTGGCTAACGTGGCTAATGTTATGAGGAGCTGGCACCACCCCTCGCCCCAGAAAACCCGACCAAACCCCGGCTTCTGCGGCTCTCACCTGGTCCTGCCCCGCGCCCTTCGCTCGAAACACCGAACACGCGTTTTTCCGGGGACCGCCGCGGACCCGAGCCGCCCTCACAAGCGCTTTGATCGGGTTTAATTCGGACAGAAACCGCTTTTCTCCGCCGCTTCTTCGCGCGTCGCCATCTTGAGCTCCGTCCGTGCGCCGCTGGTTCCTGGTGTGACGTCACGGGCGCGGGTGACGTCAGAGGTGTCGAAACAAGACCGACGCTTCCAGAAAACTACTTTATTTTACAAGTTTATTTCTAATATATTTAAACATGTATATTGGGATAATAAAGCCATGAAAAAAAGATCAATAATTATGCGATAAACTGAAAGATTAGAGAAGACTTTGCTGTTTCTTCAGCAAAAAATTTTTCTCTTAAATTTTACTTTTCAAGTGGATTTATCTTTTGACTTAAATAAATGTGTTACATGTTATATTTTCTCTGTAAATCTCTCCTGACAATACATCCGTCATCTCTTTTCCAGTTATATTATTTGTAAAAAAAACTAAAAACCCTGTTTTATGTTTGTTTTGTTTTTATGTTTGCTTTATTTTATGTGTTTTATTAAATAATAAATAAATAAATATATAAGAAAAGACAAAAATAGACAGTTTATGTCTGATATTAATTGGATTATTTCATAAATATCTTATAAATATTATTTACACTAACAAAGCTTTTCCACAGATATTACTCAGGTTTTTTATTTAAGAACATTTTTGGGTTTTGGAAGGGCATTTTGTTTTTTGTTTTTTATGGTCTGTGAAGTCCTTTGTGGTATTTCTATTTTAAATATGAAAAGCAGATGATGAAAATATTGTTGAGAAGATATTAATTTGCCCATAATATTTGCTAAATTTAATAATCACAGATGTAGATGTTCATAAAAACAAACAAACAAACAAAGATTTTTTTCCCAATTGAACTACAACAATAGTCAGTCAATTGGGCTCTCTTTAAACCCCAGATCAGGGCTGCATTTATATTGTTTAGTTTAGTTTAGTTTAGTCTTTATTTGAAGGGACAATGTACAGAGACATTAAGCTCATAAAAAACAGAGATGTTCCGCACCAGATTAGAGCTAAAGAGCTGGTTGTAAAGTATATGTAATGCTTGACTTAATGATATTAATGTTTACAGATTCATGTCAGCGATGGCCTGGTACTCAGGGGCGGACTTACCATTGGACAACAGGCCACAACTGCCTTGGGTCCCCAACCTTAACGGGCCCCAAATAAGATGCCCTTCCCGATCATCACAGATTTTTTTTCTCATTATCACAGTAAATTAGTGCAGCGTACTTTTAAACACGAAAAAGACCAACAAAATAGTCTGGGATTGTCAATGATGCTAGTAAATAAAATATGACATTTGAAAATTACAAATGAATATCATGTAGTTAAATCAGCTGGAACATGTGTTAAAATGCACCAACAACCAGGAAATATAATCTGATTTCTTTGATATTTTCTGGGGAAGGACCCTCAAACCCCCTGTTTATAAAATAATAAAGAAAAGAAAAGAAAACATAAATAAAAAAACATCAAAAATCAAGTTTCCTTTCAAGAACGATTCGAGAGACACGACAAAAAAAGTTACAGAAAGTCACACTTGATGAGGAGGGGCCTGTACTTAATTTTGCCTTGGGCCCCCAGATTCCTAGGTCCGCCCCTGCTTTTTACTATAGGACTCACTGTGGCACTTGGTCAAACTAAACATTGTCAAACTGTTGTGTCCCGCTGCGTTTGTGGTGCTTTCTCGTCCAGAATAACAGCAGATTTAACAAATGTTTATTTCCAGGTGGTTAGCGTTCCAGGATATGTTGTATTTGTATATTTTATTTGCTGTAACTATGAACTCATTCTAACTCTAACTCTGTCCTTAAAGTTCTGTATAAACTCTTGTGTCTGTCATAAAACATTGCATGACATTGTGGCACATATAATATCATTTTACAATAAATACAAGACATTTAAAGTGAGGCCAACAACAACTGCTTCACAAAAACACAAGTCATTTTAAATAAGGCATGGTTTAGGCGGATGGGAGGGCATCTGGCACACTGGGATACAGGAGAGTCCAATTATTAACAGCAATAACATTATTTAAAGGGCCCATGACAGGTCGGACACTCATTTAACCAAAATGTAGTTCAGATAAACATATTTCAAAATGAGCTAAAATTCTTTACAAATTTTACACAGTTTTCACAATTTTTAGCTTTTTAATTTTACTTCCTGGTTGTAAATGATGACATCACGCTAGGAAATCACCATAGCAACAACACTGTACACTGGGCCAAAACTCATCTAATGTCACATTTTTTTGATTTGACAAATAAAAATAATGTTAACACCTTTATTTTGTTGAATTAATGTTTAAAGGGTCAAAAAAGTAAAAGTGATGCATAACCTTTGTCTCCACAGTGTGATGTCATCAGTCTGCTTACTTCCTGTATTTTTCAACTTGTTTATCATCTTTTCTCCACAAACAGTGACCTGATTGGAGTAAAACTATAATTTCTATTTACAACAGATATTAATACACTAAATAAAGTAAAAATTAGAAAATCATAGAAACCCGTCATACGCACTTTAAATCAGTGTTTCCCAACCAGGGGTACGGGGACCCCAAGAAGATAAAATGTACATTTATCTGAGTAAAAAAGTGTCCTTACTTGTAAATTTATCATCTTTTTGGAGCATCTTGGACCATAAATACAATAAAACAATGAATATGATAAAAATAATGAACAATATGTGACTAGTAAACCCATTTATTTGCCTGAAACTCAACTTAAGGTTTACTCTGAGTGTGAGACAAAGCTTAGGGGGCACTCGAGACAAAAAAGTTGGGAAGCAGTGATTTAAGCGACTGTGACAAAAAAGAAAAGATGAAGAATAGTTGTTTGCTTGTTGTGTTCTTTTGGAATAACCTGCTGCCTGGATGTTCAGTGATCTCCGGTGGTGGAAAGTAACGAGTACAAAAGTAAAAGTACATTTTTTAGGTATCTGTGCTTTAGGTAAGGGGTACGTGAGGAATTACCAGGGGCACTTGGAACGGTTTCAGGTTTTAAAAGAGGATGAAATTTACTTTTGTCTAAATAAAAAAGTGTCATTAGTTGTAAATTTATCATCTTTTTGGAGCATCTTGGACCATAAATATAATAAAACAATAAATATAATAGTAATAATTGACTGTTTTCGACGAGTAAACCCATTTATTTGCCCGAAAGTCAAGTTAAAGTTTGCTCTGAGTGTGAGACAAAGCTTAGGGGGCACTCATTTTTGTCCCTCGAGACATAAAGATCAGCCTTAATGTAGATCCACACAAACTGTACAATCTGGACTCAACCAGAAACACCGGGATTTGACAAAAACTAAACCAAAAACGACAAGAACATGACTTAAAGCGACAAAAAAGTGATAAAAACGCAACTAAAAATGTCAAAAACATGACTATAAGTGACAAAATGTGACTCAAAGCAACAAACACCAAAGGACATTTTCTTCAAATGCATTTTTGTCCCTCGAGACATAAAGATCAGCCTAAAGTAGATCCACACAAACTGTACAATCTGGACTCAACAGGATTTACACCAAACACACCAGGGTTTGACTAAAAGTGACAAAAAACGTGACTAAAAGCAACAAAAATGCGACTAAAATTGAAGAAACATGACTATAAAGCAACAAAAACATAAAAAAGTAACAAAAATGTGACCAAAAGTGACAAAAACACAACCAAAAATCAACAAAAACATGACTAAAAGCGAAAAGACTCGAGACAAAAAAGTTGGGAACCACTGATTTAAGCAACTGTGACAAAAAAGAAAAGATGAAGAATAGTTTTTTGCTTGTTGTGTTCTTTTAGTCCGACTGATTATGTCTTCGATCTACGTCGTTTATGCAGAAATGAAATGTACAACATCACACTGCCCCCCGATCCTGAGCCTGAAAAGGTCGCACGCTCTGATATTTGTCCTTCAGCGTCGATCGCGGACATGTTCACCGTGTCACTGTTTCATCAAACGTCACGTCTTCTGCTGCACAAAGATCTGGACTCTGTGGAGGTCGATCCCTGAGTGAAGATTTGATACGATACACTGCTCACGATGCAATTTTATTAATATGATATGTTTTTGTGGCTTTTGAACACATTTTGTGCGTTTTTAGTCGCCTTTTTGTCACTTCTAGTCACATCTTTGGCGTTTTTAGTTGTGTTTCTAGTCACGTTTTGGTGGTTTGATGCAGATTATTGTCACTTTTGAACGCATTTTTATTGTTTTAGTCGCAGTTTTGTCGTAATTATTCGTGATTTTGTCATTTTTAGTCACGTTTTTGTCTCTTTTAAACACATTTTTATCGCTTTTGGTTGCACTTTTGCCTCTTGTTTCATAACATGTTTGTACAAATCCAAACTACAGTGTGAGCAGTTTTTATTCAAATCAAAGCAAGACATTTTGTTGTTTGTGGAAGAAATTCTTGCACTTTAAAAATTGCAGTCTTTATGATTAGCTAATTGCTTAATTTTTTTTAGCGCTGTAGTTTGGATTTGTACAAACATGTTCTGAAACAAGCCACAAAAAAGAGACCAAAAGTGATTTAGGGTGATTCATAAACTATTGGGAAATTCTTGCGTGCAATACTTCCAGGGCCGTCGACAGAAATCTGGGGGCTCGGGGAAAGAACTCTCTTGTGCCTTTTTCTTATTCTTCATTCTTTCTTTTACTTTTTACTCTTAATGTACATTGTATTACTTTTACATGAGTATATTTTAAAACGTGATACTTTTACTTGAGTATTTTTTGCTGCTGTATCTGTACTTTTACCTGAGTAACAAAATAGAGTACTTCATGCAGCGCTGAGAGGAAGCAAAAAACAAAGACATCAATAACATCGATAATTTGGATTTATTTTAGTGACATATGCCCCGCTTATTATTATTGTGTGTGTGTGTGTGTGTGTGTGTGTGTGTGTGTGTGTGTGTGTGTGGTTTTTTTAAATGTTTATCTTATATCATTCAGACTGTGATTGAACCACATTTTTTGATGGTATATTGTGCACGGTACCTGATTTGTTTGTAATTTGTTTACATTTAAAAAGAGAGAGAGAGAGAGAGAGAGAGATGGAGCAGGAGGAAGAAGGAAGGATGTCTGGGGGTGTTTTTAAACAAAAGGGATTTCAAAATGTTCTTTTTTTTTTCTTTTTTTTTTTGCTTTGGGTGAGGTGAGTGTTGAATTAGTTGTCTGCATTTATCTATGTCGTTTTGAAAATTAATAATTGTGTTTTTGTTTTTTTTTGCTTTGAGTGTTTTATATATTTATTTATTTATTTTATTATTTATTATTATTATTATTATTATTATTATTATTATTATTATTATTATTATTATTATTATTATTATTGTTTTATTGACATTGTTTTATTGTCCATCCATGGTGAAAATATAAAATCGTTCTGATCGGGAGCGCGCACGTCACGTCCAGCGCCTGCGTGCTTTGTACGTGCAGCGGTCACGCGCATTAGCCGGAAGCGTCGACGGGAGGAAAATAAAATCGATCGAAGCTTCCGAAGAATTCCGCGTTAAACCGTTCCGTCTCGCGTTAACGACAAAGTGTCACTCCGTGTGGCTCCCGCTCGGACCAACGCGCGGCGGAAGTGACCGGACAGCGGCGCTCTCTGCCCCGCGTCCCCCGCGAGCGAAGCTGACGTGTGGGCAACTTCAGCTCCGAGCGAACGTAAACAACAGCTGTGTCCGAACCGAGCCGAGCCGAACCGATCCAGGAGCGGACAGCGAGGCCCCGGGTCCGGCCACCGAAGCACGGCCAGAGCCCCGCCAGGACCCGCCGACACCGCCCCGGACCAGCGCCTCGCACCCGGGGACCGACGAGAGCCGCGGCCGCCCCACGAAGCCCCGAGCCCCGCGTCCGAGCTCCGAGCGCCGAGGCCCGGCCAACATGAGCCGCTGACCCGCCGGTGAGGGACGGAAGAGCGCGGACACACGGAGGTAAACACGGGGAGTTTTCACACAAAGGCCCAGAAAGAGGAAGAGGAGCCGAGTGTCATGTCCGCCACACTTTGTTTACAACAGCCCCACATTTACTACAGCCCCACATTTACTACAGCTCCACATTTACTACAGCTCCACATTTACTACAGCCCCACATTTACTACAGCTCCACATTTACTACAGCTCCACATTTACTACAGCCCCACATTTACTACAGCTCCACATTTACTACAGCTCCACATTTACTACAGCCCCACATTTACTACAGCTCCACATTTACTACAGCTCCACATTTACTACAGCTCCACATTTACTACAGCTCCACATTTACTACAGCTCCACATTTACTACAGCTCCACATTTACTACAGCCCCACATTTACTACAGCTCCACATTTACTACAGCTCCACATTTACTACAGCTCCACATTTACTACAGCTCCACATTTACTACAGCCCCACATTTACTACAGCCCCACATTTACTACAGCTCCACATTTACTACAGCCCCACATTTACACATTTAGTATAGCCCCACATTTACTACAGCTCCACATTTACACATTTACTACAGCTCCACATTTACTACAGCTCCACATTTACTACAGCTCCACATTTACACATTTACTACAGCCCCACATTTACTACAGCCCCACATTTACACATTTACTACAGCTCCACATTTACTACAGCCCCACATTTACAACAGCCCCACATTTACTACAGCCCCACATTTACTACAGCTCCACATTTACTACAGCTCCACATTTACACATTTACTACAGCTCCACATTTACTACAGCCCCACATTTACACATTTACTACAGCTCCACATTTACTATAGCTCCACATTTACTACAGCCCCACATTTACTACAGCCCCACATTTACTACAGCTCCACATTTACTACAGCTCCACATTTACACATTTACTACAGCCCCACATTTACTACAGCCCCACATTTACACATTTACTACAGCTCCACATTTACTACAGCTCCACATTTACTACAGCCCCACATTTACTACAGCCCCACATTTACTACAGCCCCACATTTACTACAGCCCCACATTTACTACAGCCCCACATTTACTACAGCCCCACATTTACTACAGCTCCACATTTACTACAGCCCCACATTTACTACAGCTCCACATTTACACATTTACTACAGCCCCACATTTACTACAGCCCCACATTTACTACAGCCCCACATTTACTACAGCCCCACATTTACTACAGCCCCACATTTACTACAGCTCCACATTTACTACAGCTCCACATTTACTACAGCTCCACATTTACACATTTACTACAGCCCCACATTTACTACAGCTCCACATTTACACATTTACTACAGCTCCACATTTACTACAGCTCCACATTTACTACAGCCCCACATTTACTACAGCTCCACATTTACACATTTACTACAGCCCCACATTTACTACAGCTCCACATTTACACATTTACTACAGCTCCACATTTACTACAGCTCCACATTTACTACAGCCCCACATTTACACATTTACTACAGCTCCACATTTACTACAGCCCCACATTTACACATTTACTACAGCCCCACATTTACTACAGCCCCACATTTACTACAGCCCCACATTTACTACAGCTACAACGCCGCGTCAAACGAACGAGAGCCAAACGAATGCTGCTCCAGGTGTTTGTGACGAGGGACAA
This sequence comes from Rhinogobius similis, assembly GCA_019453435.1. Lineage (NCBI taxonomy): Eukaryota > Metazoa > Chordata > Actinopteri > Gobiiformes > Gobiidae > Rhinogobius > Rhinogobius similis. Next base: position 29,667,532 of record CM033623.1, on the reverse strand, counting down.
AGTTAGAACAAGAGAAAAGATCAACAAAGTCTATTTTGCACAGTGTTTCCCAACCAGGGGTACGGGGACCCCTAAATCAACTAATTTCATAATCCAGTCATCTTGTGAACTTCACACAGACTCAGAAAACGTCAAATGTCGAGAGAAGAAGAGCTTTTATGACTCTCACAGAGCAGGGCTGGACCTTTTAGTCGATTAATCGGTCGATGGTGTCTTAGTCGACCAAGATTTTTATTAGTCGACTAATTATTTTATTCAACAAATGTATGTAGCAAAAATAATCAGATCTGCAGTGAGTCAGCTGAAGATTTTGGAGTAAATCTGTATCTTTAACATATCACTAAACTGTTTACTTGTACTTTTCCGTATAAATTGTTACTTTTGCATGAGCTCCTGTGCGGTTTCGGTCTTTTGAGCGCATCTTGGGTCAGATCCACGTAGAGCGGGCATGTCCAAACTCAGGCCCGGGGGCCAAATGCGGCCCTCAGACCAATTTTTCTTGGCCCTTAGTCTTCCTGGTGAACTGGCCCACATTGTCCTGATAAGTACTATTTACAGCACATTTCAGATTTTCTTCAATTCCAACCTAAATAACTAACATTTTGGTGCAGCACAGACCTGATATTAAGGCACTGAGACTGAATGTAGATGTGGTGGTGCTTAAAGGGCCTATGGCAGGTTTAAAGGGCCTATGACAGGTTGAAATACACATTTAAAGGTCCCATATCATGCAAAATGGACTTTTCAGAGGTTCTAACCTTCCTCCAGTGCTATTTGGGCCTCGTATGTTGTGCCCAAAGTGGTTTTTTGATTGATTCCCTCATGTTTTCACTAGAGAACTGTCTTTTCCGTCCCCCTCTGAGCAGCAGACGGGGGCTCCTCACTAAGATGACGTGGTGTTTAAGCCACGCCTCCAGGAAGAATAAAAACAGCTAATGCTAATGCTACACAGTAATTACACGATGGATACGACAGATAGAAGAGTTAGCTTGTTATTTACCAAACGGCACGTCCGTGGTTGAGGCCCTGGAGCACGTCAAACTCCAGGTCAGATCCAGGACGTAGGACTCAGCACGACGCACCGTCAGGACCAGAAAAGGTTTATTCAGTGTTTGTGTATCGCTGTTTACCGGAGCACACGGCGCATGCACCATCTCCACTACAGGGGAGGCACGGGTTGGGCGGGGGAGGCAGCCTGCTCTCTGTTCGGGGGGGTCAGATCTCAGAGTGAGGAGGGGGGCCAGTCCAAGAAATGGGTGTTTTTTGTAAACTGTTATGTTATGGATATTACACAACGAGAAAAAGTATCAACAAAGCCCTGAGGACAGACTGTGTGAAGGGGAAAAGAGCAGGATATGGACCTTTAATCGAGCCCTAAAACGGAGCAGGAATGACCCCAGAACAACAGAAATGAGATCTTTCACAGTCAAAGGGAAATCTCAGCTCAAATGGTCAGTTTGTAAATCAAAGACTGGAATTCTTTATCTAACTTCAATTCCTGCACCAACCGGCTCAAGATTTGTACGTCTTTGTGTAGTTTGTATGTTTCGATGAGTTCTTCCCATGTCGCGAGCACAGATTTGACCCAGGGATTCTCCACGTCCCGCGTTTGACCCAGTCGTTTGTCCTCCAAGGCCCGGAGGAACCTGTGGGACGCATTACACCCGATGTGTTTCCACTGAGCTTCAGATTCTGGGCCGCACCAGTGCAGCGGGTCAATCAAAGTCAAATACTAAGTCAATAATAACAAGACAAACCCCACCCACCGATTTCCTTTGACAGCCGTAAAGTCTTGAATCTAGAGCCGGGCGATACGGTGAGCTCGTCCCAGTAACAATCAGCTCTTTTTGTGAAATCGTGGTGTCGTGATTGACTGTTTGTGTCTTTAATGCAGCTGTCTGTTCAAACACTCTTTTTCTCCTGTTGTTTAGTCTCTGAAGCCTCTGAGCAGATGACTTTATTTACCTCTGAAAGACTAGAGCTGCACAATTAAACGAAATCGACACGAAATCGCAATTTTAATGGATTCAATTAGCAAATTAGCAAACAACAAAATGTCTTGCTTTGATTTGAATAAAAACTGCCAACACTGTAGTTTGGATTTGAACCATAGACCGTACATCTCAGTGGACTGTGGGATTGTGACGTCACCCATAGCGTTTGGCTCCAGCCAAATGAAGCCCATCGCGGCTAAAGTGAAGCTAGCAGTTATAGCAGCTAAAGTGGAGCTAGCAGTTATAGCGGCTAAAGTGGAGCTAGCAGTTATAGCGGCTAAAGTGGAGCTAGCAGTTATAGCGGCTAAAGTGGAGCTAGCAGTTATAGCAGCTAAAGTGGAGCTAGCAGTTATAGCGGCTAAAGTGGAGCTAGCAGTTATAGCGGCTAAAGTGGAGCTAGCAGTTATAGCGGCTAAAGTGGAGCCAGACTCCATATTTAAATCCGAGTGCGTATCGTGCCAACCACACGGACCAATCAGGAGGAGGTTGCTAACGGTATCCGCCCCTCGGTGGGAGGAGACGGGCGGCAACGCGCGGCGCGCTAGCTGTCAATCAAACCTGTTGCTAACACGAGCGAAAACGGCCCCTGGAAAAGGAAGCACCTGATTGGTCAGTTATTATTGTAATAACTTGATTTATGAACAACCAACGAGAAAAAACCACCAGGATCATGTGGAGTGAGTCAGACGGACATTTTAGTTCCAGATGTGAGTTTGACAGAAACAGTTACAGAGTAAAGGCTCCAGTGTCACAGGAAGAAGGCGGAGCCAGGAGCCTCCAGAGCTGTTTCCATGGATGTATTAAAAGAACTGGATAAGCCACGCCCCCTCTGTCTGTGTCCCAGATTGATTTGTGGCCGTGCGAGGTACTGCAGCCTCTTGGAACCAGCCTTTTTCTAAAATGTCACATTATAATCACAGATAGGACTGAATTATTATCGGTATTTAAATAAAATAGAAGGAAATGTTCTTTTCTACCGTTTCTAAAATCACAGAAATTACCGTTTTTATCTGAAGTGACGTCACACAAACATGTGCGAGTCACATGAACGAGCGTCGGACGATACAAACAGAAGCTCGTGGAAAAGGCTCGACTAGAGACACCTGTAAGTTGTATTTTATTTCATTTCAGACGCTTCACGTGTGTCTAACATGAAGAACACAATTACAATCACACAAGCTAACGCTAACACAAAGACCTGCAGCTGCTGGTCGTTCACGTCGCTCAAAGCATCATGGGGGATTGTGGTCATGTGGCGCCCTTAAGCAAAGATGGCCGCCTCCGTATCAGGAAGTAAAACAAAGATGGCCGCCTCCGTATCAGGAAGTAAATGCAGAAGTAAGAAACTTTTTTGGGGTCATGCGCCAATGAGCTCAGGCCATAGGGATAAACAGGACGGCCATCTTTGATTCATCTTCCAGGTTTTATTATAGTTCTATGGCTGCTTCCTGTTTGGAACGCGGCGGCTAGCATGCTAACGCAGTCCACTGATATGTACGGTCTATGATTTGTACAAACGTGTTCTGAAACGAGCGACAAAAGCACGACAAAAGTGATAAAAATGTACACACAAACGCAACACAATACAAAACGTGACTAAAAGTGACAACCGCGCAATTTAAAACGACACTTTTAAATATGACAAGCACAACTGAACGTGACAAAAACGTGACTAAAATTGTGTTTAGAATGTGAATTTGAACAGAATTCTATTAAAACATAAATGGTAAATCTACTATCGCACGGGTCAGAAAAATCACAATTAGATATTTTTACTAAACGGTGCAGCTCTATTAAAGGCAATAGAAAAATACAAAGTGAACATGTATCGTGACAAAATCGAAACCGTGATCTGCTCCAAGAAAACCATGACAACAATTTGGTGTTTTGTTCTTTTTTGCCGTATCGTTCAGGCCTATTTGAATCCACACAAGTGTTTTTTGACTTGCCGTAGAGCCGGGCGACGCGATGATAAAGATCGAATCCTGAGCTGGTCCCTGTGACAGTCTTCTATTTTTGTGAAATCGTCGTGTTGTGATTGACTGTTTGTGACTTTAATGCAGCGGTCTGTTCAAACCAGTGGGCGGGGCTACCGCGCTCAAATTGAGTTCAAGTGCCGTGTTGGTGCCGTGGTGGTGCCGTGTTGGTGCCGTGGTGGTGCCGTGGTGGTGCCGTGGTGGTGCCGTGGTGGTGCCGTGTTGGTGCCGTGTTGGTGCCGTGGTGGTGCCGTGTTGGTGCCGTGTTGGTGCCGTGGAGGTGCCGTGGTGGTGTAAAATGGCTCCACCGCCTGATTTTTACAGGAAAAAAACAGAGCTAGTTCATGTATCTGGCACAGTGGGCGGCGTTCTCGCTTCACAGCAAGAAGGTCCTGGGTGCAACTCCGGCCCGGGGCCTTTCTGTGTGGAGTTTGCATGTTCTCCCTGTGTCTGTGTAGGGCCAGGTCAACCTTGAAAAAGAGGTTTCGATCTCAACGGGTTCTTACCTGGTTAAATAAATAAATAAAATAAATAAAAATGTACCTGATTTTTTTGCATGTGATCCATTAAAATCTGTGTTGCTCCAGCACAAAACAATCCTGATCAGAAGTTTAAGTCCATCTGAATAAACGGCAAAACTCACATTTTCATGGTTGGATCTCAACAAGGTTCAAGTAGAAACGTGAGTGAGACCCACAAAAAATGTATTGAAAACAGCGGTTAAACTGAACTGGTCAGTTAGTTTAGGACCAAAACAACCCCAAACCCCATAATGAAGCTCCACTTTGAACCTTGTACCAGAATGTGACTTTTGACATTTATTCAGTCTTATACTTTTAATCTTTTTAACCCTATTCTATTTATTAATATTACCAAGCACTGTTTTGACTGATGACAAACAGAGTCGTTCATTCATTCATCTAACCGCCTTTGTTTAGTGACATATTTATCACTCATTTATCCAACATCTGTAGATTCACCCACAGGGAGGACGGGAGGGCATCTGGCACACTCCTGACTAGGGCTGTAGTCTTTTTGTCGTTTGGTCGATTTATCAGTCGATGGTGTTTTAGTCGACTGACTTTTTTTTTTTTTTTGTCAACTAATTACCGTATTTATTTCAATTAAAAGTATTTATACGACAAAAACAGCGAAAAAGTGAAGATGTGGAGTGAGTTAGCTAAAGATTTTGGAATAAATCATGACTTTAATCCAATGTATAGATCTGTAACATATAAATACACAGTTTCCTTCTACTTTTCTGTATAAATTGATGTTTTTTTGCATGAACTCCTGTGCAGTTTGGGTCAGATACACAGAGATACTTCATAGTTTGGCCACACCCCTTTCTATTGGATTAATGGGTGGGCGGGGCCGCTGACTCCTCGTTCGTTTGTGTTGCAGGTGAGTGAGAGGATGGCGCAGCAGGCCACGCCCAGCTCGCAGAAGGCGCTGATGGTGGAGCTCAAGTCCCTCCAGGAGCAGCCGGTGGAGGGCTTCAGGATCACGCTGGTGGAGGAGTCCGACCTGTACAACTGGGAGGTGGCCATCTTTGGACCGCCCAACACGCTCTACGAGGGCGGGTACTTCAAGGTCAGAGCCACGCCCGTGTCCTGAGGGGGGGGGGCTCACCTGAGGGGGAGAGAGAGGGGGAGAGAGAGGGAGGAGAGAGAGGGAGAGGGAGGGAGGGGGAGGTGGCCATCTTTGGACCGCCCAACACGCTCTACGAGGGCGGGTACTTCAAGGTCAGAGCCACGCCCGTGTCCTGGGGGGGGGGGGGGGCTCACCTGTGGGGGAGAGAGAGGGGGGGAGGGGGGAGAGAGAGGGAGGAGAGAGAGGGAGAGGGAGGGAAGGGGAAGTGGCCATCTTTGGACCGCCCAACACGCTCTACGAGGGCGGGTACTTCAAGGTCAGAGCCACGCCCGTGTCCTGAGGGGGGCTCACCTGAGGGGGAGAGAGAGGGGGAGGGGGAGAGAGAGGGAGGAGAGAGGGAGAGGGAGGGAGGGGGAGGTGGCCATCTTTGGACCGCCCAACACGCTCTACGAGGGCGGGTACTTCAAGGTCAGAGCCACGCCCGTGTCCTGAGGGGGGGGGGCTCACCTGAGGGGGAGAGAGAGGGGGGGAGGGGAGCAAGGGAGAGAGAGAGAGGGGGAGGGAGCTCTCATGTTTAAACGGTTAAAGTCCGTGTGACGCTCTCGTGTCTTTTCTGATTCTGACTCCGCTCGGTGGGAGGGCATCTGTGGACAATAGTTGGAGACAGACTGTAGAAGTCTCCTTTAAACTAAAACCTGGAGAAATCCTGGAGTCCTGACCCGAGTCCAGGCTCGGAGCGGGTCCAGGTCCAGAGCAGGTCCAGGTCCAGGTCCAGGTCCAGTGACAATAAAGTCCAACTCAGTTTCAAATGAACGACAAAATCAGCTTTGAAACTTAACACAAGAGTTGGACTCAAGTGAAGGAGCGGCACTCGAGTATATTTAGACGCTCAGATATAACGGAGAGAGAAGTACTGAAGGGGGGAGAGAGGGGGAGGGAGGGGGGGGGGGGAGAGAGGGAGAGAGAATAAATGTTTGTTTGTTTGGTGTAAATAAATGTTGTCCACATTTAGTTATTCCTCACTTTGTCGTGTAATAATCACGTCATTATTCAGTGATGAGCTTTTCACAACAGTTAAAGCTACGTACAAAGCTAACGCTGCGTTAGCAGTATTAGCATGCTAACAGTCTTGCCAGACTATTTTTGATATAAACAGTGTCTGTGGATGTTGCACATCTTTCCATTTTAAATGTTTTCTTCTGTTTCAGGCTCATATAAAGTTCCCTGTGGATTACCCCTACTCCCCCCCGACCTTCAGGTTCCTCACCAAGATGTGGCACCCAAACATCTACGAGGTACTCTGTGTGTAACAAACACATCTCACAGGTGCTACTCTGTGTGTAACAAACATCTCACGAGGGTACTCTGTGTGTAACAAACATCTACGAGAGTACTCTCTGTGTAACAAAAATCTAAGAGTTACTATCTGGGTAACAAACATCTACGAGGTACTCTGTGTGTAACAAACATCTACGAGGTAGTCTCTGTGTGTAACAAACATCTACGAGGTACTCTGTGTGTAACAAACATCTACGAGGTACTCTCTGTGTAACAAACATCTACGAGGTACTCTCTGTGTAACAAACATCTACGAGGTACTCTCTGTGTAACAAACATCTACGAGGTACTCTGTGTGTAACAAACATCTACGAGGTACTCTCTGTGTAACAAACATCTACGAGGTACTCTCTGTGTAACAAACATCTACGAGGTACTCTGTGTGTAACAAACATCTACGAGGTACTCTCTGTGTAACGTTTAACAAACACATATCACAACATTTGTTCTGAATTTCTGCCTTTTTTATAATCACAGACAGGACTGAATTATCAGTATTTAAATAAAATAGAAGGAAATGTTGTTTTCTACCGTTTCTAAAATCACCGAAATTACCGTTTTTATCTGAAGTGACGTCACACAAACATGTGCGAGTCACATGAACGAGCGTCGGACGATACAAACAGAAGCTCGTGGAAAAGGCTCGACTAGAGACACCTGTAAGTTGTATTTTATTTCATTTCAGACGCTTCACGTGTGTCTAACATGAAGAACACAATTACAATCACACAAGCTAACGCTAACACAAGCTAACGCTAACACAAAGACCTGCAGCTGCTGGTCGTTCACGTCGCTCAAAGCATCATGGGGGATTGTGGTCACGTGGCGCCCTAAAGCAAAGATGGCCGCCTCCGTATCAGGAAGTAAAACAAAGATGGCCGCCTCCGTATCAGGAAGTAAAACAAAGATGGCCGCCTCCGTTTCAGGAAGTAAATGTAGAAGTAACACATTTTTTGGGGTCGTGAACCAATGAGCTCAGGCCACAGGAGGAACAGGGCGCCATTTTGGGTTCATCTTCAGGTTTTATTATAGTTCTATGCGCATGACCCCAAAAAAGTTCTTTACTTCTGCATTTACTTCCTGATACGGAGGCGGCCATCTTTGCTTTAGGGACACCACGTGACCACAATCCCCCATGATGCTTTGAGGGAGCGACCACGCAGCTACAAGTTTTTTTGTTAGCGTTAGCTTGTGTGATTGTAATTGTGTTCTTTATTTTAGACCAAATGCAAAAGAGTCTGAAATGAAATCAAACACACTCCAGGTGTCTCTGTCTGACCAGGTCACGAGCTTCTGTTTGTTTCGTCCGACGCTCGTTCTCGCGGCTCACACATGTTTACTGTGACGTCACTTCATATAAAAACGGTCATTTCATTGACTTCAGAAACGGTTAAAAAGTACATTTCCCTCTATGCTATCTAAAAACTGAAAATAATTAAGTATTGTCTGCAATTATAATGTGCAATGATAGAAAAAGGCTGGACTCAAAGGGCTGCAGTACCTCGCACGGCCACTAATCAATCTAATCAAACAGAGGGGCGTGGCTTATAATAATAATAATAATAATAATACATTTTATTTATAAGCGCCTTTCAAAGAAGAAGAAGAAGAAGAATTTTTATTTATAGAGCTCTTTTCCAGCTCACAGGCCCAAAGCGCTTTACAAACCGTTGAAGCTACAGTTGCCGTTACAACAAACATATACAATTACATTTATAGACAATAAACAATGTAGACACACAGTATTAAAACACCCAAGGACACTGTACATGACAAGAAGAAATAAAAACAACAGAATCAAACCCACAAACAGAACTGGATGATGGAGTTGGAGTGAGTTCTGTGGTGGAGGATCGTCTGAACAGGAGAGTTTAGAGTCTGGATTTGAAAAGTGGAAGGAGGTCAGGAGGGAGAGAGAGGAGGAGAGAGGAGGAGCAGAGAGAGGGGACAGAGAGGAGGAGAGAGGAGGAGGACCAGAGGGAGGGGACAGAGAAGAGGAGAGAGGAGGATGAGCAGAGGGAGCGAGAGGGAGCGAGAGGGAGTGGAGATGTGGAGGAGAGAGGAGGAGGACCGGAGGGAGCGAGCTCCAGAGCTGAGGAGCAGAGAGAGGGGACAGAGAGGAGGATGGAGGAGGAGGACCAGAGGGAGGGGACAGAGAAGAGGAGAGAGGAGGAGGAGCAGAGGGAGCGAGAGGGAGCGAGAGGGAGTGGAGAGAGGAGGAGAGAGGAGGAGAGAGGAGGAGGAGCAGAGGGAGGGGACAGAGAAGAGGAGAGAGGAGGAGGAGCAGAGGGAGTGGAGGTGTGGAGGAGAGAGGAGGAGGAGCGGAGGGAGCGAGAGGGAGTGGAGATGTGGAGGAGAGAGGAGGAGGAGCGGAGGGAGCGAGAGGGAGGAGGAGAGAGGAGGAGAGAGGAGGAGAGAGGAGGAGAGAGGAGAGGAGGGAGTGGAGAGAGGAGGAGAGAGGAGGAGGACCGGAGGGAGCGAGAGGGAGTGGAGAGAGGAGGAGAGAGGAGGAGGACCAGAGGGAGCGAGAGGGAGTGGAGATGTGGAGGAGAGAGGAGGAGGACCAGAGGGAGCGAGAGGGAGTGGAGATGTGGAGGAGAGAGGAGGAGAGAGGAGGAGGACCGGAGGGAGTGAGAGGGAGTGGAGAGAGGAGGAGGAGAGAGGAGGAGGAGAGGAGGAGCGGAGGGAGGGAGAGGGAGGGGACAGAGAGGAGGAGAGAGGAGGAGGAGCAGAGGGAGTGAGAGGGAGTGGAGGTGTGGAGGAGAGAGGAGGAGGAGCGGAGGGAGGGGACAGAGAGGAGGAGAGAGGAGGAGGACCAGAGGGAGCGAGAGGGAGTGGAGAGAGGAGGAGAGAGGAGGAGAGAGGAGGAGGACCGGAGGGAGCGAGAGGGAGGAGGAGAGAGGAGGAGGAGGAGGAGGAGGAGTGAGAGGGAGTGGAGAGAGGAGGAGAGAGAAGAGGAGAGAGGAGGAGGACCGGAGGGAGCGAGAGGGAGTGGAGAGAGGAGGAGGAGAGAGGAGGAGGACCGGAGGGAGTGAGAGGGAGTGGAGAGAGGAGGAGAGAGGAGGAGGACCGGAGGGAGCGAGAGGGAGGAGGAGAGAGGAGGAGAGAGGAGGAGGACCGGAGGGAGTGAGAGGGAGTGGAGATGTGGAGGAGAGAGGAGGAGAGAGGAGGAGGACCGGAGGGAGTGAGAGGGAGTGGAGATGTGGAGGAGAGAGAGGAGGACCGGAGGGAGCGAGAGGGAGGAGGAGAGAGGAGGAGAGAGAGGAGAGGAGGAGAGAGGAGGAGGAGCGAGCGAGAGGGAGTGGAGAGGGAGTGGAGATGTGGAGGAGAGAGGAGCAGAGAGGAGGAGGTCAGAGATGTTCGGTGGAGCAGGTCATGGACAGCTTTGAAAGTGTTCAGGAGGATTTTGAAGTGAATCTGTTGTTTTATGAGGAGCCAGTGAAGTTGTTGGAGGACGGGGCTGATGTGATGGTGGGAGGGCATCCTGGTGATGATGAGAGCTGCAGAGTTTTGGAGAAGCTGCAGTTTCTGGAGGGATTTGTTGGGGAGACCAAAGAGGAGACTGGAACTTATCCAGTTCATGTGATAAATCCTGGTCTCGGGTCATGGATGGTGCGTTGGTTCGTTACTGAAGCTGGAGATTGTTTTGCTCTGGTCTTCTGTCCTCCACAAACACAAACGCTGCAGGCCGTCGTCTGAGGAGCTGCTTGTAATAAATGTTTTCTGTGTCAGAACGGCGACGTGTGCATCTCCATCCTCCATCCTCCTGTGGACGACCCCCAGAGCGGAGAGCTGCCGTCCGAGCGCTGGAACCCCACGCAGAACGTCAGGTACTCGCCCGCGTTACATGTCACACGTTAATCACAATCTAATCTATTTTTTTAAATATATTTTTAATTAAGTTTGTACATTTTGATAATACAATTTCAAATAGATAAACATATTTCAAATATTACTTTTATTTTTCAAATAAAAGGAATTGGTTGCACTGTTCACAAACAGCCACTAGATGGTGCCACACTCATGCCACATCAGAATCAGGATCGGTTTATTTCCGTTGTCAGTGACAGGAACTTGCTTCAGCGTGAGGTGCAACATAAAACAATGGATTAAATATAATAAAATATATAAAAGAGGCAGCATAAGATTAGAATAAAATAGACTAAGATAGACTTAAAACTGGAAGATTCTCTGAAAAGTGACGTATGAAGTCTGAAAATGACTCTAGACTCTTAGACCAGGGGCCGGGTCTAGACCAGGTCCAGACCAGAGTCCGACTGCTCCTGAGTGAGTGCATGTCGCCATGACAACGGCATGCATCAAGCATTACTCTAGAGTATTTACTCTGTGTACAGAGAGAGAACTACATTAAAGGGTTCATCACTGTGAGTTTAACACTGTAGACCAGAGGGGGGCAAACTAAGGCCCGGGGGCCACATGTGGCCCTTTTGGCATTTTGATCCGGCCCACAAAGCAAAAATTGTATGAGTTAAGTATGACGCATTTGTCATTTTATAGTTGCCTGAGCAGCTGTTTGTTCATTTAAGATCAGTTTTAAGAAAAGCCACCACTAGAATAACACCAGACTTTGATGCTTTGGATAAAAAGAGTGACCAACGGCACTGTTCCCACTAAATAAAGGTCATGATTTCTGCTCTTCTGTTGTCGATTTTGTGTATTTTAGGCATTACGTCTATGTGTATTAGTATGTGTGTAAAATGATCTGGCCCCCAGGCGAGTGTAAACGTCCAAAGTGGCCCTTGCTTCAAAATAATTGTCCACCCCTGGTGTAGAGTGTTGTCCAAGCAACAAACAAGTCAAAACACGACGTCCTCAAAATGTCACCAGGTTTTTCAAATGTCTTTTTTTGTTTTCAAGTTTCAGAGTTTCAAAGTTTTCTGAGTTTTCCCAGTTTTCAAAGTTTTCAGGGTTTTCAGAGTTGTAAGTTTTTAGAGTTTCCAATGATTTCCAATTGTTTTCAGTCATTAATTTTTTTTTCAGATACTTTTCACCAAATCTTTTTTACGCCGTCACTCGCAATGACTTACGCCATTGCACAGCATCTAGTTAAAAAACAAACTTTATATTGTTCGATGATAAAAAGAGAAAATATGATACAACATTGGAAATAGATGGGCTAGAAATTCAAGAAACCAGATTTTTAGGAGCCCTCATTGATGAAGATCTGAGCTGGACATCTCACATAAATGACACAAAAGTAAAACTATCCAAAGCCGTTGCAGTGACCTCTGTAGACCTTTGGCGGTAAAACATGTGAAACATTTATGCAACCAATATTTATTTGACAAAAAAGGGCCTTGAGAATTGTCACAGTCATTATAGAGATCCATCAAACCCAGGGTTTGTCAAACTTACAGAATTAAAAATGATATTATTGAATTAAGTATGAAGTGTAAAGTAAAGTGCACATAAGTCACTATATTCTGAAAAGACATTTTCCAATAACCCAGAACCAGCTGTGAAAGAGTGAATCTATGGAATGATGAACAAAGAATCAAAGAATGGCATTCAAGAAATGTATAAAAGCTATAAATAAGTATGAAAAAGAAAATTAAGTTGTTGTGGTCAAAAGGACCGGGTTTGATATTTGTGTGCGTCAAAGGCAGAGGTTTGGTGTCGTGTGTCAGTGTTTAGTAAAAGAGGCAGAAAACATACGATTGCTCTTCTTTCTGCGCCTTTTCATTGATTATTTTTTTCTGTGTTTGAAATAATATCACTGATGTATTTTTACATGACCTGAATGAAATAAATTAATAAAAAAATAATATGATATAATGAATCTGGACTCTGGACTCTGGACCTTGACTTGACTAAACTGAACCAGGTCTGAACCGGGACTAAACCAGGACTAGTCCAGGACTTAGAAAGTGCTTAGAATCAATGCTTGTGTCACACGGCCCTCGGAGCTCTGGGCCGCGGGTCTGAGGGAAGACTGTTTTAGTCCATTTTATTAAAGTCTATTTTTTGCCGGACGCCACGGCAGCGTCTGGTGCAGCTTTCATGTCGTTTGACGAGTGTTTCTCGAGCGAAACCACGTGAATCTACGTGGCTTTTGTCAAAAATGGACAGGACAGGCGTCTGCAGGTGACCACCACCGGAGTCAGTGACACAAGAGTTAAAACATGTGTATATGTTTGGACGATGGGGTGAGGCCGGATCTTATTCCTTGCCCTGGTTTATAACAAAGACGGTGACATTATTACATTAAAATGTAAACACATAAATCCATTATTGCTGCTTTTCATCAATGATACACTTTATTCATAAATATTCTGTCTGTAGAAGTCTTCAAACTGCATTTGGCTGAAAATGTATTGTGTATGTATAAATGTATAAATGTATCTACCTGGGCTGTGTCCCACCAAAGTGGGGTAGCCTAGACAGGGCACACACCCTCACTCCCCCCCAAACCCTCCTTCCATGACCCCCCTCCCCCTTTCTTTCTGAACCATGTATTCCCAATCACCATCTCTCTCTCAGTGCACGTTCCTATCAGTCTCTCACCACTATCATTCTTTCCAGGTACACCATGCACGCCAACAACACCCTCAACTTTCTCGTCACCCACTCTAGCATTCAGATCTCCCATCAGCACTACGTTCACATTTGCACCAAATCCTTGCAGGCACTCATCCAAGTCAAGTCCAGTTTACAAAGTAAAGTAGTAAATATACAACAGAAATAATCATAACTTATAAAATCGTCAGCTGAACCTGATCTGTTTTTAGTCCTTGATGTGGATTCTGAAGTCTAAATATCATTATCGACTGAGAACATCCATATTGTACCATACGTGTAAGATATGAGCTGGATACGTCTTGTAGAATATAAAGTTAGTTTGATTATCTCCTCACACCAAACACATGGTGCCGTCCCGACCTGAGGAGACGAGAGGAACCAGTGACACTGATTAAAGAATTAGAATGAACTTAAAGCCTGTCACACAGCCCTTGGTGAGTGTGTGATTAAGTTCATTTCATTCTAAGATTTATTTGTTATCAGGGGCACCAGCTCTTTTTGAGCAAATGACCAATTTCTAAATCAAATATCAAAAATAATAATTAATTGTACATTTATTATTACTAATAATTAAACGTCGCTCAGTCTGAAGGTTGTAAGAACTTAACCGTGACTTCTTTTCTGGAAATAAAATAACACTTTACCAACTGTATTTTATGGAGATTTATTGATTAACACACAGACAGATAAATATGGTGATTAAATATGTAGCTAAACATACAGTAAATATAGATACTGGAATGATTAACTAGTGAGAATTTTGTAGATTAAAGAGATGTAAACTAGACCAGGTTGTTCTGGATCTGTCTAGTTCTGTGTTGGAGTTCAATTTAACAATTCAAATGTATTAAAGCCCGTTTGTGTGAAATCTGTGGCTTACGACCCAAGAGTTTCTCCAGCCTTGTGTCCCATGTCGTGGGGGATCTGGGGTTCAGAGGGACACGACTGCAGCTGAAGAGTTTCCCTGAAGATGCCTCCTGTGAAGAAAGGAGGACGAGACGCTTCTCTGTTGAGCGTCTGGGTCCAGCAGCAAATGGTCACAGGTTAAAACCCGAAGGTTGTTGTTGTCGACTGAAGAATCACAAAAAAGTCCTTTGCTTGAAAATGCATGTGTGCCGTCAAAATCACGTCAAAAGACGGGCACAGATCTTGGAGAAGAGGGGGGTCAGCTCCTTGGTTCCCAGAGCTGAGCTGATGAGCACGAGGTGCTCTCAGACTCTGTCTCCTCTGGTTCTTGGTTGTAGGATGGTTCTCTCCTGTGGAACCGCCATGTGCGGTTGCACAAGTGCAGTTACCAAGTTGCTCGGAGCTCAGTTACTTTCTCTCAGCTTGCTCCGAAGAAGAACTAAGGAAGAACTCTCGCTGCTTGGTGCATGGGGTTTTAGCTAGTCAGCACCTCAGGCTTTGGCTCTAACTTTCAGCCAGTCAGGGACTTGATAGTCCTGACTTAGTGTGGGTGTGGCAGAATCTACAACCTGAGGCTCACGGTTGGACGTTGAACGGACCTCCACTGTGTGACCAGTAACCAAATTAGAAGTGATTTTCATTATCCATTGAAATGTATGTTATGACACTGAAATATTCACAATACGATTCAAAAAAACATTTGAATCCACAAAAGAACATTCACAAAATGACACACACACGAACCACAAACATGTAAATTCATCCTGTAAGAGTCAGTTCATGAATAAGATGTTCAAGTTATTCAAACAGGTAAGTATTTTATCTGTGTTTGAATTTCTTTTCTGTTTAATGGCTCATCAGAGTTCATTTTAATCCATTTTCAAAATAGAAAACAATTAATTTTGCAAAGTTTAATCCAGTTTCAAAGTAGTATTTTTCCTACTGTTCAGCAAAGCTTGGAATGTGTCTCCTGCAGGAGGATTCTTGAGGTCCAGGATAGTTTGCCTTATGCGTCCTGAAGTCTTTTCTTCTGTAACGTTCTTCTCACAGTTTGTGCTCGTGTTTCAGAACGATCCTGCTGAGTGTGATCTCGCTGCTCAACGAACCCAACACTTTCTCTCCCGCAAACGTCGACGCCTCCGTGATGTTCAGGAAGTGGAGAGACAGCAAAGGCAAGGAGAAGGAGTACGCCGAGATCATCAGGTAAAAACGCAAAACACGCCGAGATCATCAGGTAAAAACGCCAAACACGCCGAGATCATCAGGTAAAAACGCCAAACACGCCGAGATCATCAGGTAAAAACACCAAACACGCCGAGATCATCAGGTAAAAACACCAAACACTCCGAGATCATCAGGTAAAAACGCAAAACACGCAAAGATCATCAGGTAAAAACACCAAACACGCCGAGATCATCAGGTAAAAACGCCAAACATGCCGAGATCATCAGGTAAAAACGCCAAACACGGCAAGATCATCAGGTAAAAACACCAAACACGCCGAGATCATCAGGTAAAAACACCAAACACGCCGAGATCATCAGGTAAATACAACAAACACGCTGAGATCATCAGGTAAAAACACCAAACACGCTGAGATCATCAGGTAAAAACACCAAACACGCCGAGATCATCAGGTAAAAACGCCAAACACGCCGAGATCATCAGGTAAAAACGCCAAACACGCCGAGATCATCAGGTAAAAACGCCAAACACGCCGAGATCATCAGGTAAAAACACCAAACACGCCGAGATCATCAGGTAAAAACGCCAAACACGCCAAGATCATCAGGTAAAAACGCCAAACACTCCGAGATCATCAGGTAAAAACACCAAAGACGCAGAGATCATCAGGTAAAAACGCCAAATGTGCCGAGATCATCAGGTAAAAACGCCAAAGACGCAGAGATCATCAGGTAAAAACGCCAAATGTGCCGAGATCATCAGGTAAAAACGCCAAACACGCTGAGATCATCAGGTAAAAACGCCAAACACGCCGAGATCATCAGGTAAAAACGCAAAACACGCCGAGATCATCAGGTAAAAACACCAAACACGCCGAGATCATCAGGTAAAAACACCAAACACGCCGAGATCATCAGGTAAAAACGCCAAACACGCCGAGATCATCAGGTAAAAACGCCAAACACGCCGAGATCATCAGGTAAAAACACCAAACACGCAGAGATCATCAGGTAAAAACGCCAAACACGCCGAGATCATCAGGTAAAAACACCAAACACGCCGAGATCATCAGGTAAAAACGCCAAACACGCCGAGATCATCAGGTAAAAACACCAAACACGCTGAGATCATCAGGTAAAAACACCAAACACGCCGAGATCATCAGGTAAAAACACCAAACACGCTGAGATCATCAGGTAAAAACGCAAAACACGCCGAGATCATCAGGTAAAAACGCCAAACATGCCGAGATCATCAGGTAAAAACGCCAATCACGGCAAGATCATCAGGTAAAAACGCCAAACACGCCGAGATCATCAGGTAAAAACGCCAAACACGCCGAGATCATCAGGTAAAAACGCCAAACACGGAGAGATCATCAGGTAAAAACACCAAACACGCCGAGATCATCAGGTAAAAACGCCAAACACGCCGAGATCATCAGGTAAAAACACCAAACACGCCGAGATCATCAGGTACAAGCTAACTATCTAGTGTAGAGAGAGTTCCTCCAGGCAGATCAGGTCATGAAGCCACGGGTTTAACCCTGGCTCGTCCGGTGTGTCCCGCAGGAAGCAGGTCCTGTCGACGGCCGCAGACGCCGACCGCGACGGCGTCAAAGTGCCCCGGACACTGGCCGAGTACTGCATCCAGACCCGGGTGCCCTCCCAGGAGTCCAGCTCCGACCTGCTCTACGCGGACATCAAAGACGACTTGGAGGAGAGCGAGGAAGACGAGAGCGACGGCGAGAGCGTGGGAGGAGCGCAGGGCGGGGGACGAGTGTACGAGGACCAGGACGACTCCGGCAACGAGGACTCGTGATAGAGAGGGGGAGGGAGGGGGAGAGAGGGGGAGAGAGGGAAGACGAGAGCGTGGGAGGAGCGGGGGACGAGTGTACGAGGACCAGGATGACTCCGGCAACGAGGACTCGTGATAGAGAGGGGGAGGGAGGGGGAGAGAGGGGGGAGAGAGGGAAGACGAGAGCGTGGGAGGAGCGGGGGACGAGTGTACGAGGACCAGGACGACTCCGGCAACGAGGACTCGTGATAGAGAGGGGGAGGGAGGGGGAGAGAGGGGGGAGAGAGGGAAGACGAGAGCGTGGGAGGAGCGGGGGACGAGCGGGGGACGAGTGTACGAGGACCAGGACGACTCCGGCAACGAGGACTCGTGATAGAGAGGGGGAGGGAGGGGGAGAGAGGGGGGAGAGAGGGAAGACGAGAGCGTGGGAGGAGCGCAGGGCGGGGGACGAGTGTACGAGGACAGTGTTTCCCAACCAGGGGTACGGGGACCCCAAGGGGTACGTGAGGAATTACCAGGGGGCACTTGGAATGGTTTCAGGTTTTAAAAGATGAAATTTACTTTTTTATTTAGACAAAAGTCATTAGTTGTAAATTTATCATCTTTTTGGAGCATCTTGGACCATAAATATAATAAAACAATAAATATAATAGTAATAATTGACTATTTTTGACTAGTAAACCCATTTAATTGCCCGAAAGTCAAGTTAAGATTTGCGGGGGACACAAGACCACCACCAAAAGAAAACCACTTTTCTAGGAGCGGGGGGGGGAGGGGGGAGAATGAGGAAGGAACGGGGGAGGAAGAGTGAGAAGATGGGGGAGAAAGAAGGGAGAAATTAAGACTTGGGACAGGGGGAGAGAAAGAGTGAGGAAAGGGGGAAAGAGGAAGAGAGAGGAGGAGAAAGAATGAAGGAGAAGAGGGGGAGTGTTTGGGGGAAGGAGAGGGGGAGAGTTTGGGGTGAGGTCGGGGGAGAGTTTGGGGGGAGGTCGGGGGGAGAGCCTTAAACCTCAGCGAGAACGAACCTTTGATCGTCCTCTGTCTTTTCACATTTTCTCGTTTGTATAAACCCTTTAAAATGTACTTTTATCACTTTAACACTGTTTATTCTTTTGTTCAGCTTAAATATACAATTCCACCAGATTTTTGACAGAAAATCAAACTAACTGACATTTCTAACCTGGAAATCCAAAACCTTTGTTTTTTTTTTTTTTGTGGAAAAGATTTAAACCCTTTTGCATTTAAGGCCAGACTCTACAGTAAAACTTTTTTGTTTGTTTTGTTCACTTTTCTCTCTTGTCTGTACCATAGACATAAAAATAGTGGACAGACGGTTGTGGCTCCGCCCCTTTCATGTCTCACTCAGTCCAGGAGCAACTGATCCAGGACCAGGTCAGCTTCAGGACAGGCCTCTGGGTCAGTCCTGGTCCAGTCCTGGTCCAGTTCCGGTTTCTCCAAAAAGATTTGGAGAAATTTGAATTTTTAGGCAAATTTTCAGTCAGATCTAGTTCACTCAAAAACTAAATAATAAATCCAAATCCCCTACATTTTTATATAAAGAGTTTTTTTCAGATATAAATGTCCCAAATATGTGACATTTTGCCCGTTTTTACATAAAATGCCTTATACATGGTGTAACCTACACAGAAATGTGAATGCAGTAACAATTATAAAGTTTTAAGAGTTCATAATATAAGTTACAGTTTAAATAGATTAAAAGCATAAATAGTTATAAGTTACATACAATTGTTAAAAGCATAATTCATCCATGAAGTATTATGTTTAAAAGCATTTAAAACCACCTGGTAATACGTTAAAAGGTTGTCCATGTTTACTGTAGTTGATTTATTTTATTTCATTTATTTTGAAAGTCTACAGGAAGTGCTCTGTGTGTGTTGCTGTTCCTGGTCCGTCTTGGATAGAGCTTGACGCGCACACAGAACCGGAAGTGAGTTATGTGCTAAGTGCTAACTTGACCGCGAGAAAACAGAGACGAGAGAAAAAGAGAAAACGTGTTTTATGTTTGTGATGTTTTTAGACTCTTAAATCAATAGTCTGAGGTTTGTACTGTTTATTTCATTTGTTCTGAGAGCGTTTGGACGTGCTTCAACCCAAAGACGGACCTGTGGTTAAGTATTTAGCCAAAGTGTATTTGCTAGCTTCAGTCTTTAGCATTGGCTAGCTAAGCGGCTGTGTTATTGACCGTAGTGAAGCTAACCCAGCTCACTATAAAGACTGTTTGTGGTGTTCTCGTCTTGAGAGTGGAGAAGTGTCTGGAGAGGAGCTCACAAACAGCCTCGTAGTGTTTCTGGACCGGGACGTGTGGACAGCAGCGGGAGGAGGCCGTGGACGTGGAGCGCCGCCATCTTGGGACACGCTCTCGCCGTGGCTTCCTTCCTTTAGACATCGGAGCAGACAACGAGACACTGAACTTCAAAACCAGGTACAGTTTTATTTTTGCGCCTGGAGTGAAGCGGCCACAGGTTTTAGGCCTCACGGCGCACAGGCCTGGACTGGAGGATAACTTTGGTTAATGACTGTGTGACTGAGTGGTGAGTGGGCGCTCTGGCATTTAGCATAGACTGGAACACAGAATGTGCATTTGTTGAATTTCCCCTGAATTTACTAACTCAGTAAATTTGAACTTTATTCATTTAACTTGATTTGGTCGTTTTGTTGAGTGTGTGATTAAAGGTGCTGTGGTTTGTGGTTAAAGGGTGAATAGTTAAACGTTGAACTTAAGCAGTAAGTATTTGACTTCTATATATTTTATTATATTTTTATTGTAGTTTATCTGTCGTGTTAGAGTTAGTAAAGAACTCAGGGCCCTTACCTTATTTCACTGGGTTTAGGTGGAAACATGACATGATGAAACACTTGTGATGTGTTTTTTTTCTTACATTTATGTGAATAAAGAGCGGTTTGATTGATATTTTTAAATGTATGTTTTTTTCCTGTTCACCTGCTGCGTGTCGCCTTAAATGATCCAATAGTTTCACTCGTCGGGGAAGTTAGCGCTTCTTGTGCGCCGCAGTCAGCCCTGATCCACGAGTCCAGGGCCACGGATCAGTCGTGAGTAAAAACATCATGAGCTGGTTGTATCGACCTCAAAGAAACGCCAAGTGTCCAAGAAAGACCCCACCTTTGGCCCGTGTCCCGCCGCTGAGCCTCCGGGGGCAGCGCAGAGGCAGAGCCGGGCTCCGGGCGTCAGGTCCTGGACACGGGCCGGACGTGCGCTTTACCCCGAGACCGTGGACGGTCAGAGGGAGAGCGGGGAGCACTGTCCTGGGCCGAGGAGCGCTCTCAAGGACACTCTGTGCTCCGGACTCTTTGTGCAGAGTTTGGGGCTTCATTTATGGTCGGATCGGCTGCACCAAAGACCGGGCTCTGCTCCGGACGGACCGACTCTGGACGAGAGACACAGAGTGGCCTTAAACACCGGGAAACCCCCGTGACCTCTGACCTTCAGCTCTGTTTTCATCATATTCCAAGTTTACTTTGGTTTTGAACTGTGGAGCTTCCAAACCAGACACAGAACCCACGGCGGAGGAGGCTTTGAGAGCCGAGGTAGAGATGGACACTAAACTGATCTTTGATTTATTGTCTGGACGTTTGAGGAAACACAGTTAACACCATTAAACCACTGATTCTACCATAAAAAGTATAAGAATTATTGATAAAGTCCATTCAAAAGAGCACAAAGCAACCATTTATTAAATCACATTTATTGAATTTACAAGATGTTATAAAACCACAGACTCTTTGGTGACGTATAAAGTCAGACATTTGCTGTTGCCTTCAGCTGCACAGACTTTGTTTCCTTCTGGATCTGATCAGGAAGCAGCCGGAAGCTCCACTTCTCTTCCTTTTGTCAGAACAACAACAAACAAATGGGAAAATCTGGGGCTGGAACTCTGGAATTCTCTGGATTAGAATTTAAAAACCTCCACAAATGTCTAAAGGTTTAAGAAGCTTCAACAAACAAATGATATGAACTAAATAATAAAAGAATATTAGAATCATCCATGGAAGCGCTGCACGTTAATGGAAAAACAAACTGAAACTTAAATGTGTTGTATTTCTGTTTCATGGTGTTTAAGAAAAGACCAGGGATTTATCAGATTAAGATGCTCCTTTGTGATTGTGACGGTGCATTTTGTGAATCTAAAATCATACGTACAGTATAAATGTGCACAAATGAAATGAACAAAGAAATAATAAAACAAGTCAGAAACACTGGATTAAAGTCAATAAAACACTGGATTAAAGTCGATAAAACACTGGATTAAAATCAATAACACTGGATTAAAGTTGATAAAACACTGGATTAAAATCAATAAAACACTGGATTAAAGTCAATAAAACACTGGATTAAAGTCGATAAAACACTGGATTAAAGTCGATAAAACACTGGATTAAAATCAATAAAACACTGGATTAAATTCAATAAAACACTGGATTAAAGTCGATAAAACACGGCCAAAGCCAAAGTGTAACTTGTGTTTTTCACAGATGGAGCAGAACTTCAAATGGATCTGGAAGAATCTCCCACGTTTTCTCTCTGACTCTGACGTCGAACCTGAAACATCCAGGGATTAAAACAAGATCTAAACCAGGTCTAAACCAGGTCCACACTGGTCCAGACTGGTCTACAGTACCTTGTAGTAGCAGTGATACAGTGGGAGGATGTACAGGAGCTGCAACAGTAGAATGACCAGGACTCGGACGATCAGGTCTGAGTTTCGAGCTGAAACACAAAAAGACCCAGTTCAGTCCAGACTCAGGGCCCGGCCCAGTTGTTAACACGACTGAGATCATCTGCCTGGAGGAACTCTCTCACCAGATGAACTGTTCCTCATCTGCCTGGAGGAACTCTCTCACCAGATGAACTGCTCTGAGGTGAAGCTCTACAGTAAACACTGTCTTATTTGACCCAGAGCTCTGGTTCAAGCCCACATGAATAAAGCCTGTCAGACAGCTACTTTCACCTGCGTAACATCAGCTAAAATGAGACAAATCCTCCCTAAAAGTGATGCTGAAAAGCTCCTCCTGCATTTGTCCAGATCAGACTGTAAGGCCCTGCAGTGTGTCCTAAAAGCTCTAGATTTAACTGGATCAAAATGCAGCAGCAGATTATTAACAGGAACTAGACAAAGAGATCATATCACCCCAGTGTTACTGGCCTCCCATTGAGTTTAGAGTCACATTTAAACTCCTCCTCCTGAACTATAAAGCCATCAATGATATGGCTCCATCGACCTCAAAGCTGTGACAGTAGAGTCCCATCAAACAGAGACTGGACTCTCAAATGTCTCAAACTATTGTTGGTCCTAGAGTCTGTAAAAGCTCAGCAGGAGGTGGAGCTCCTGTTCATGTTAAAGAGGCACAGGCTCCTCCTCCTCTGTCACAGAGTCTATGGTCAGGACAGTTAGAACACACATAAACCCCTCTGCTGCCCCCTGCTGTGCTGGAGGAGTCTGGAGCTGACACTGTCCTCTGGTTCTTCTACTTTCATCAACAATATTTAAGATCAGTTCATCTGTATCTGTTCATTGCTGTTCACATGTTTTTCCCTCGGGGGGTGGAGTCTGTTCCAGACACAGCGGCTGCTCCAGTGATGACTCCCTTGCTCCCCTGCTTCCTCCCTGTGGCCCATCGAGACGACTGTTGTTGTGATTTGGGCTCCACAAAAATAAATTGAATTGAATTGAACTGATACTTCACCTCCTGCTCTGATACTTCACCTCCTGCTCTGATACTTCACCTCCTGCTCTGATACTTCACCTCCTGCTCTGATACTTCACCTCCTGCTCTGATACTTCACCTCCTGCTGATACTTCACCTCCTGCTCTGATACTTCACCTCCTGCTCTGATACTTCACCTCCTGCTCTGATACTTCACCTCCTGCTCTGATACTTCACCTCCTGCTCTGATACTTCACCTCCTGCTCTGATACTTCACCTCCTGCTCTGATACTTCACCTCCTGCTGATACTTCACCTCCTGCTGATACTTCACCTCCTGCTCTGATACTTCACCTCCTGCTCTGATACTTCACCTCCTGCTCTGATACTTCACCTCCTGCTCTGATACTTCACCTCCTGCTGATACTTCACCTCCTGCTCTGATACTTCACCTCCTGCTCTGATACTTCACCTCCTGCTCTGATACTTCACCTCCTGCTGATACTTGTGATAATGTTGGTTTATTTCCAGGTGCAGACAGGTGAGAGCTGGACCTGCCACATTCTAAAGTCAGTCCCTGATGTTTCTCTGGTCTGTTTCACCAGCGCTGGCCTCACGTTTCTCTCCAGATGAACATGTTTAAAGAGTCACAGACAGTGATCACGTGTTGATGGAGTTTGTGTTGCCGTAGCGACAGTGTTTGTGCAGGAGCTTCTGAGCATGTGCAGAGGGAGTCACAAGGCTTACCTCCCAGAGAGAGCTGCAGCGTGAGGCTCTGAGAGGAGAAGCTGTGGTCGAACACCCGCAGGTGGTAAACACAGGTGTAGTTTCCTTTGTGGGCGGAGCCAGTGTCAGAGAACAGGAAGTGGGCGGAGTGATTGACAGCGGGCAGGGTGTGGTTCTGAGCGAGGTCCACAGTGGGAGAGAGGAGCTGGAAGAAGCCTCCAGGGAACTGTGGCTCCACTGAGCATGTGACCCTGAACTTTGACCCCAGCAGCACCCGGACCCCCTGCGGCCGGGCCTCGGAGACCCCGTCTATCACAGACAGGGAGATGATTGGACGATTCAGTAAATCTGTGGAGAGACAGGATTGGACGTCACACAGAGGTCTGCAACAACTGACAATCATCTGGAACGACTGGAAATAAAACATGTGAACCATCAGAGAGAAACATCAGAGAAACATCATAGAGAAACATCAGAGAAACATCAGAGAAACATCAGAGAGAAACATCAGAGAGAAACATCAGAGAGAAACATCAGAGAGTTAAACGCAGTTAAATCCCAGTGTAAATCTGGTTTTTAATTGATTTAACTTCATTTTTACCTCTCTGAACATCGCAGTTTGACATTTTTATTGAAGCCCTTCACAACCTTATTTAGAAACGTGTGTATTTTTTATTATTATGTTTGTGAATGTGCATTATTTGCTTTGGACTGGCTTATTTAGCCTAAGCCTGCTAGCATATGTCTGCTACACCTGCCCTGGGCCTGCTAGCCTGAGCCCCCTCCTGGAGCCTGCTACACCTGCCCTGGGCCTGCTAGCCTGAGCCCCCTCCTGGAGCCTGCTACACCTGCCCTGGGTCTGCTAGCCTGAGCCCCCTCCTGGAGCCTGCTACACCTGCCCTGGGCCTGCTAGCCTGAGCCCCCTCCTGGAGCCTGCTACACCTGCCCTGGGCCTGCTAGCCTGAGCCCCCTCCTGGAGCCTGCTACACCTGCCCTGGGCCTGCTAGCCTGAGCTCCCTCCTGGAGCCTGCTACACCTGCCCTGGGCCTGTTAGCCTGAGCCCCCTCCTGGAGCCTGCTACACCTGCCCTGGGCCTGCTAGCCTGAGCGCCCTCCTGGAGCCTGCTACACCTGCCCTGGGCCTGCTAGCCTGAGCCCCCTCCTGGAGCCTGCTACACCTGCCCTGGGTCTGCTAGCCTGAGCCCCCTCCTGGAGCCTGCTACACCTGCCCTGGGCCTGCTAGCCTGAGCCCCCTCCTGGAGCCTGCTACACCTGCCCTGGGCCTGCTAGCCTGAGCCCCCTCCTGGAGCCTGCTATATCTGCCCTGGGTCTGCTAGCCTGAGCCCCCTCCTGGAGCCTGCTATATCTGACCTGGGTCTGCTAGCCTGAGCCCCCTCCTGGAGCCTGCTACACCTGCCCTGGGCCTGCTAGCCTGAGCCCCCTCCTGGAGCCTGCTATATCTGCCCTGGGTCTGCTAGCCTGAGCTCCCTCCTGGAGCCTGCTATATCTGCCCTGGGTCTGCTAGCCTGAGCCCCCTCCTGGAGCCTGCTACACCTGCCCTGGGCCTGCTAGCCTGAGCCCCCTCCTGGAGCCTGCTACACCTGCCCTGGGTCTGCTAGCCTGAGCCCCCTCCTGGAGCCTGCTACACCTGCCCTGGGTCTGCTAGCCTGAGCCCCCTCCTGGAGCCTGCTACACCTGCCCTGGGCCTGCTAGCCTGAGCCCCCTCCTGGAGCCTGCTACACCTGCCCTGGGCCTGCTAGCCTGAGCTCCCTCCTGGAGCCTGCTACACCTGCCCTGGGCCTGCTAGCCTGAGCCCCCTCCTGGAGCCTGCTACACCTGCCCTGGGCCTGCTAGCCTGAGCCCCCTCCTGGAGCCTGCTACACCTGCCCTGGGCCTGCTAGCCTGAGCTCCCTCCTGGAGCCTGCTACACCTGCCCTGGGCCTGCTAGCCTGAGCTCCCTCCTGGAGCCTGCTACACCTGCCCTGGGCCTGCTAGCCTGAGCAACCACCTGTAGCCTGCTAAACCTGCCCTGGGCCTGCTAGCCTGAGCCCCTCCTGGAGCCTGCTACACCTGCCCTGGGCCTGCTAGCCTGAGCCCCCTCCTGGAGCCTGCTACACCTGCCCTGGGCCTGCTAGCCTGAGCCCCCTCCTGGAGCCTGCTACACCTGCCCTGGGCCTGCTAGCCTGAGCCCCCTCCTGGAGCCTGCTACATCTGCCCTGGGTCTGCTAGCCTGAACTAGAAGATGAAGGCCTTTTCATCACTTTATTTTGCTTGTTGACTGTTTGGGACTTAAGATCAAGAAATGTATCCTGGACGAACAGCCCTACTAGTAATGTACTAGACATATGGGGTACATATTACAGTGGCACCTGCTTTAGCACTACTAGGGATCCTGAACAAACACAAACTCACTTGGCTTGGGCTTTAAACTGGTGGTTTCCTCAGCCATTGGAGAGCCCTCTTCATGTAAGTTTTATTGCCTTATATAAACTTACTCTATTGCTTGATAAAAGTCACTGCTTGTCCTTAACACATGGTGAGTCTGTGTCAATGCAACATGTGAAACAAAGATTAATTATTATCCTACTCTTGTTTTTGTCTGGAAATGTACATCCAAATCCTGGCCCCGAGCTGCGATGTATTCAGACTCCTGAAGATTTTAAATCAATAGCTGGACTTAAATGTATCCACTTTAATGTTTGCAACTTATTCCCCAAGATTGACAAGGTCAGAATCTGGGTTAAATCAACAAATGCTGACATTGTAATAATTTCTGAAACTTGGCTGTCTAAATCTATTGTTAATGAAAGAATTAACATTCATGGATGCAATATTTTTCGTACAGATAGTCCAAAGAAAGGCGGTGGCATAGCAATTTATGTGAAATCAAGATTTGAGACTTCAATTCTATTATCCGAATCGATCTGTAAGCAACTGGAGTTCTTAGCTTTAAAAGTCGAAATTGCTAAATCCCCCTTGTAGCCCAGGGAAAAATATGGGTCAATCCAATCCAGTTCCCACTCCAGGTTTTCCATTTCCTCCCTTCCAATCCTCTGTATTCAATCCAGTTGCCAGTCCATGTTTTCCACCTTCTGCCACATGACACACCTCCTCAGTTCAGTTAGCCAATCACAGCCCTCTACCCCAGTATAAAAGCTGCTCTGCCTTCTCTCACCTCAGTTGTGTGGGAGACAAGCCAGAGGACAGCAGCTGGAGGTCAGTACAAACCATCAATCAATCAAACAAACACACATTGGTTTCCATTAGTGATGGGTAGATGAGCCTCATGAAGCGTTTGGCACATTCTCCAAACTGTATTGATTCTGTGCCGATACAGTGTCGCTGTGTGGCTCTACACTGACACCTGTTGGAAGGTGTACATCATTGCAGGCAACTTTGTTGAGACTCGCAAGACACACTGAATCAATGGCCTGGTCACACTTGTACACAGACTATTATTTAAGTTATTGTATTTCCTATGGTATTATTTGTGTGCGTGCGTGCGTGCGTGCGTTCGTTCGATCGATCGGGTTTATCCGGTTTATCCGGACTGCGCACCTGGGCTATCCGGACCTCGTAGCATTAGCCGGACTATGCCGAGGTCCGGCTAATTCAAAGAGTGTATTTGGATTCCTTAGGGTCTAAATAGCATAGATTCTCGTTTTTTCTGAAAGTCCATTTAATCCCCAAACCTGTTTTTTCTGTGTATTCTTGTGTATAACACAGCGCCCTCTAGTTCTTGCGCTGACGGGAGGGGCTCTCAGCTCAGTCTACACATGCGCAGTTCAACAATTAAATGCCCTACGAATTTTCACGTGGTTTGACGCTGAATGACGGTGACGGAGGATTAAAACCACAGGTAAGCAGACTTATTTATTTATTTATCGATGTATTGACCAGGGTATCTGCGGGTCTTTAGTATTTCTGAATACATTAATCGATGCAATTCAAGTGACAAAATGATGGTGCCCTGTCATTCTAACGTTAGCCTCATCCAGAGCTGCGATGCTAATGCTATGCTAATGCTATGCTAACTGTCAGATCAGCTGAAAAACACGCTCAGGAGGAGGTTCTACGCAGCTAAAACATTATTATTGACAGACATAGAGTTAGTTTGACTTCTCCGTTGTCTTCACGGAGCTTTAGAAGTGAAATCCAAACTTTGGTCCGATCGTAGATGCGCAGGACTGATGCGCACATCAATAATATGTGGGAAAATACACTGCCTTTAGAAAAAGAGGGTTAAAACATCACTTAATGTGATACTGAGAGTGATGCTTTGTGCTGTGGAGGAGTTTAAATATTATACTATATTATAACAAATAATTAGGCTGGAGTTTAGGCAATAATAAGTAGGTCTATTATATAAAGGTAATAATTTACTCCAAATTCAGTATTGTAAACATATATTCTATTAATACAGGCCGTATCAGACTAAACTGTAATAAAATAAATAAAAGTTAGATGATTAGTATTGGATTAAGATCCGTATGGATCAGTATCATTAATCACATATTTTATAGTTATAAAATATCATGCCGGAAGCCAAAAACAACACAGTTAAATATGATAATAATATGTTTTACCGTTTATTTAATATTTCGAGAAATTAAAGTAATTTCTTAAATATGGCATCTGTATGGGGTGTGTTTGTTGTTCCAAAAATGTTTTGATATTTGCGATAAGATCTTAAAGATTTCTATAAAGGTCTTATAATTGACACTGGGATCCCTGCATATACGATCCACTACAGCTAGTTTATTGTACACGCAAATACCATTGTTTTCTGCTCATTATTTTTGGTAAATGTTATTTAAATCAATGCTAAGTCGTCTTTATTCTTGTACTGCGTCATACTGAAGCACCAGCTGCCGTCGCCAGAGTGACATGCATTTAATGTGTTTGTTAATATAATATAAGTGGTGTATTTCTTACATCTGTTTAATAAGAACCTGTCTGATGTAAAACATTCACTGCAATAAAAGGCCTTACTCAAACTTTAGGAGAGAAAAGCTAAAAGCATAAAAGGACTAGCTTCACTCACAGGCGACCTCTAGGTAGAGTCTAATAGAAAGGAAAGGAATAAAATGTTAAGTCTTGACTTTTGACAGAGGAGTACCACAATACCCCACCTACAACTGGGATGTCTGAGCGCAACCAGGCCGGGACGACTGAGACCAACCGGGCCGGGACAACTGAGAGCAACCAGGCCGGGACAAGTCCAGTGCTTGTCCCGGCCTGGTTACTCAGTCAGAATATAAAGGTAAATTAAATGTAGCCCTTCATTAAAATCCAAAGTTTTAAGTCTAACATGTGACATACATTTTGTCTGTGTGTGTGTGTAACCTGGTTGTGATATGGTTTATATGGACAGTGTTTTGTAAGGACTCTCTCATAAAGTGATTTGTGATTTGAAGTGTAGCCTAGCATATGTTCTGAATGTGTGTGTGTCAGCAGAATGTGATATGGTTTATATGGACAGTGTTTTCTAAGGACTCTCATTAAATGTGAATTTCTAATATTTAGTGCGATCGGTCATTATTAAATATTGCACTGCTCCGCTTGACGTGGAGGAGCAGCGGCTCTACTCCGAGCTCCTTACCCTATCTCTAAGGGAGCGCCCAGCCACCCGGCGGAGGAAGCTCATTTCGACGCTTGTATCCGCGATCTCGTCCTTTGGGTCATTACCCAAAGCTCATGACCAGGTGAGGGAGGAACGTAGATTGAGGTAAATCGAGAGTTTTGTCTTTCGACTCAGCTCTTCACTCAGGATCACTGCAGGGCTTGGACCTGTCACTCTCACGCTCCATCCTTCCATCACTCTGAACAAGACCCTCTCCACCCACCCGGAGAGGGCAAGCCACCTTTTTCCGGTCGAGAACCATGGCCTCGGATTTGGAGCTGATCCTCACCAGCTGCTTCACACTCGGCTCAAACGTCCCAGTGCATGCTGCAGGTCCTGGTTTGATGAGGCCATCAGGACGACATCTTCTGCAAACAGCAGAGATGATCCTGTGGTTCCCAAACCGGACGCCCTCCACGCCCTGACTGCAACTAGAAATTCTTTCTATAAAATTATGAACAGAACCGGTAACAAAGGGCAGCCCTGGCGGAGTCCAACATGAATCCTGAATCCCAGGTTCACCTATCAGTCGGATTCTCCTCTCCACCGTCCGACAACATCCCCAGTCGAGGTCCACAGCTCTCCACCCGCACCATAAACGGTGTTGGTGAAGCACTGCTTCCCCCTCCTGAGGCGTCGGACGGTTTGCCAGAATTTTTTTGAGGCCGACCGATGAGTCCTCCTCCATGGCCTCCCCGAACTCCTCCCAGTCCTAAGTTTTTGCCTCTGCGACCACACAGGCTGTGGTGCGCTTGGCCTGCCGGTACCTGTCAGCTGCTTCAGGAGTCCCACAAGCCAACAAGGCCTGAAGGGACTCCTTCTTCAGCCTGACGGCATCCCTTACTTCCGGTGTCCACCACCAGGTTTAGGGATTGCCGCCGCAACAGGCACCAGAGACCTTGCGACCACAGCTACGAGCCGCCGAATCGACACTGGAGGTGGAGAACATGGTCCACTCGGACTCAATGTCTCCAGCCTCCCCCGGGATCTGGGAGAAGTTCTCCCGGAGGTGTGAGTTGAAGACCCTGCTGACAGAAGGCTCTGCCAGCCGTTCCCAGCAGACCCTCACAATACGCTTGGGCCTGCCAAGTCTGTCCGGCTTCCTCCCCCGCCAGCGGATCCAACTCACCACCAGGTGGTGATCGGTTGACAGCTCCGCCCCTCTCTTCACCCAAGTGTCCAAGACACGCGGCCGAAGGTCAGATGACACGACAACAAAGTCGATCATCGACCTCCGGCCTGTGTCCTGGTGCCATGTGCACTTATGGACCTTGTGCTTGAACATGGTGTTCGTTTTGGACAAACTGTGACTGACACAGAAGTCCAATAACTGAACACCACTTGGGTTCAGATCAGGGGGGGGCGTTCCTCCCGATTACCCCTCTCCAGGTGTCACTGTCGTTGCCCACGTGGGCGTTGAAGTCCCCCAGTAGAACAACGGAGTCCCCGGGCGGTGCACTGTCCAGTGCTCCTCCCAGGGACTCCAAGAAGGCCGGGTACTCTGCACCGTTGTTCGGCCCGTAGGCCGACACAACGGTGAGGGACATGTCCCCCACCCGAAGGCGAAGGGACGCGACCCTCTGGTTCACCAGGGTAAATTCCAACACGTGGCGGCTGAGCTGTGGGGCTATGATCCCACACCAGCCCGCCACCTCTCTCCGCAGGCAACGCCAGAGAAATGGAGCGTCCAGCCCCTCTCGAGGAGACGGGTCCCAGATGAGGCCGACTATATCTGGTTGGTAACGCTCAACCTCCCGCACAAGCTCAGGCTCCTTCCCCCCCAGCGAGGTGACGTTCCATGTCCCTAGAGCCAGTTTCTGTGTCCGGAGATCTGGTCGTCGAGGCCCCTGCCTTCGACCGCTGCCCGGATCGCTCTGCACCGGCCCTTTACAGATCCTCCCACAGGTGGTAGGTCCACGGTAGGACGGCTCCATGTCGCTCTTTCGGGCTGTGCCTGGCCAGGCCTCATGCGGAAAGGCCCGGCCACCCCAGGCCTGGCTCCAGGGTGGGGTCCCGGTGACGCCAATCCAAGCGATGTACACGACCTTGTTGTAAAACAATTCATAAGGGGTTCGTCGATGTAAACCCTCATTCGTCCGGGTGTGGTCCATCGTAGAAAGGGGTTCAGAGGTTGTCATCCGGACGCCGTTTAAAGATCGAGACGTTTCGACTTTTATCCAAAAGTCATTGTCAATCAGAGAGCTGGTATGGGAACTCAGGCTTATATGCTACTCCCAGTACTGGGAGTAGCATATAAGCCTGAGTTCCCATACCAGCTCTAGCTTTAGTGCTGCTTTAGTCCTAGTTTAGTCCTGCTTTAGTCCTAGTTTAGTCCCGCTTTAGTCTTAGTTTAGTGCTGCTTTAGTCCTAGTTTAGTCCTGCTTTAGTCCTAGTTTATTCCTGCTTTAGTCCTAGTTTAGTGCTGCTTTAGTCTTAGTTTAGTCCCGCTTTAGTGCTGCTTTAGTCCTGGTTTAGACCTGGTTTAGTCCTAGTTTAGTGCTGCTTTAGTCCTAGTTTAGTGCTGGTTTAGTCCTGGTTTAGTGCTGCTTTAGTCCTAGTTTAGTCCCGCTTTAGTCCTAGTTTAGTCCCGCTTTAGTCTTAGTTTAGTGCTGCTTTAGTCCTAGTTTAGTCCCGCTTTAGTCCTAGTTTAGTGCTGCTTTAGTCCTAGTTTAGTGCTGCTTTAGTCCTAGTTTAGTCCTGCTTTAGTCCTAGTTTAGTGCTGCTTTAGTCCTAGTTTAGTCCTGCTTTAGTCCTAGTTTAGTCCTGCTTTAGTCCTAGTTTAGTGCTGCTTTAGTCCTGGTTTAGACCTGGTTTAGTCCTAGTTTAGTGCTGCTTTAGTCCTGGTTTAGTGCTGCTTTAATCTTAGTTTAGTCCCGCTTTAGTGCTGCTTTAGTCCTGGTTTAGACCTGGTTTAGTCCTAGTTTAGTGCTGCTTTAGTCCTGGTTTAGTGCTGCTTTAGTCCTGGTTTAGTGCTGCTTTAGTCCTGGTTTAGTGCTGCTTTAGTCCTAGTTTAGTGCTGGTTTAGTCCTGGTTTAGACCTGGTTTAGTCCTAGTTTAGTGCTGCTTTAGTCCTGCTTTAGTGCTGCTTTAGTCCTGCTTTAGTCCTGCTTTAGTCCTGGTTTAGTCCTGGTTTAGTCCTAGTTTAGTGCTGGTTTAGTCCTGGTTTAGACCTGGTTTAGTCCTAGTTTAGTGCTGCTTTAGTCCTGGTTTAGTCCTAGTTTAGTGCTGCTTTAGTCCTAGTTTAGTGCTGCTTTAGTCCTGGTTTAGACCTGGTTTAGTCCTAGTTTAGTGCTGCTTTAGTCCTGGTTTAGTGCTGCTTTAGTCCTGGTTTAGTGCTGCTTTAGTCCTGGTTTAGTGCTGCTTTAGTCCTAGTTTAGTGCTGCTTTAGTCCTGGTTTAGTCCTGCTTTAGTCCTAGTTTAGTGCTGCTTTAGTCCTGGTTTAGTCCTGCTTTAGTCCTGGTTTAGTGCTGCTTTAGTCCTGGTTTAGACCTGGTTTAGTCCTAGTTTAGTGCTGGTTTAGTCCTGGTTTAGACCTGGTTTAGTCCTAGTTTAGTGCTGCTTTAGTCCTGCTTTAGTCCTGGTTTAGTGCTGCTTTAGTCCTGGTTTAGTGCTGCTTTAGTCCTGGTTTAGTGCTGCTTTAGTCCTAGTTTAGTGCTGGTTTAGTCCTAGAAACATCAGAGAAACATCAGAGAGAAGAGAGAAAACAAACTCTAATCCTTAAGTTCAGAGTTTGACTTTTACCTGAACACTTCACCTCCAGACCCACAGAAGAGGAAAGGTCTGTGCTCCAGACACAGTCTCTCACTGTAGACTTCTTCACACAGTCAGGTGAGACCCTCCACACAGGACTCTGTGGAAAACCATCTCTTTCTTCTCCAGAAACAGCAGAGCCACAGTCCAGGTCTCGACACACAACAGACACAGACTCCAGCTCCCAGGGGACATAGGACTCCATTCGTCCCCACTCTCCTCTGTGTTTCAGCTCCACAGTCCCAGCACAGCGACTGGCCCCTCCCACCAGCCTGAGCGGCTCTGAACAGACAAGAGACAGAGTGAGCCCCGCCCCTTTACCTGAGCAGGTGAAGCCCCGCCCCTTTACCTGAGCAGGTGAAGCCCCGCCCCTTTACCTGAGCAGCTGAAGCCCCGCCCCTTTACCTGAGCAGGTGAGGTTCACAGCGGCTCCAGAGGAGCAGGTCCCTGAGCTGGAGCGGGGACAGTCCATCAGAGCAGACTCATGGCCCTCACAGTGGAACGTCTGCAGTCCCAGAGGAGAGAGCGCCCCCTGGAGGAGAGAAGGAGCCCCACAGCCCAGCTCCCTGCACAGCACCTCTGCCCCCTGCAGGTCCAAGGCCCCTTCACAGACCCAGGTCCAGGACTGGTCCCAGATCTGCACTGATCCTGAGCACAGGCCGGACCCCGAGACCAGCCGCACCGAGTCTGTGGACACATGTGACATCATCACTGTGAGCCAATAGGACGCACACATGTGACATCATCACTCTGAGCCAATAGGACGCACACATGTGACATCATCACTCTGAGCCAATAGGACGCACACATGTGACATCATCACTCTGAGCCAATAGGACGCACACATGTGACATCATCACTCTGAGCCAATAGGACGCACACATGTGACATCATCACTCTGAGCCAATAGGACGCACACATGTGACATCATCACTCTGAGCCAATAGGACGCACACATGTGACATCATCACTCTGAGCCAATAGGACGCACACATGTGACATCATCACTCTGAGCCAATCAGGGGCCGAGCGACACATTCTGGGCCCCAGGTCCAAACCTTTCCCTGTGGGCCCCTGATAGATCATTGTGAATATGCACATTTGGTTATTATTGTTATGTTTCATTAATTATTTCATGAATATACTTCTTATGGTTTGTACAAACACTTTCAATAACTTGATCATTTATAGACGTCTGTTTTATGAATTATCATGTTTATATTTGCAATAACTACCAATTTCACAAACATCTCCAAACGTATCATTACAATAAGAAAATACACAAACTGAACTGATAATTCCTCGTTCTATTTGTTCACACTTGGCTCATCTGTAAACAATGGTTTTCCTCTTTTTAAAGGGGGCGGGGCCCTCAGATGTCATGAAGAATTGTATTTAGTCTCAACAAAAATAGAATAAAGTGTAGAAAAATGCAACTGATACAAAAACATGAGATGCTTTTGGGGCCCCTCCCTGCCCTGGGCCCTGAGGAAACAGTCCCCTTTACCCCCCCAGTGCGACGCCCCTGGAGCTAATGGGACGTGTGCTGCACCATGTGATCTCTGAAACGTGGAAGAGCCGACCTCCGACTCAGAAAAACACACTTGAACACAACTCCAGTCGGAATTTCAACTGGGAAACTCATGGTGAAGTGTTGGACTCTGAGTTTATGAGTTTACGTCCCAGACAGGAGTCCGTTTGGGATTGGAGCACAGCACGGAGACAAACTGAGAGGGATTTGTTTTATATCACACACTGATGGCTCCACTTCACAAATAAAACAGATGTGAGACATTATTCAGTTTAACACTTAGAAGAAACACAACTTTGTACAAATATGAACATCAGAGAGAAACATCAGAGAGAAACATCAGAGAGAAACATCAGAGAGAAACATCAGAGAGAAACATCAGAGAGAAACATCAGAGAAACATCAGAGGGAAACATCAGAGGGAAACATCAGAGAGAAACATCAGAGAGAAACATCAGAGGGAAACATCAGAGAGAAACATCAGAGAGAAACATCAGAGAGAAACATCAGAGAAACATCAGAGAAACATCAGAGAGAAACATCAGAGAAACATCAGAGAAACATCAGAGAGAAACATCAGAGAAACATCAGAGAAACATCAGAGAGAAACATCAGAGAAACATCAGAGAGAAACATCAGAGAGAAACATCAGAGAAACATCAGAGAAACATCAGAGAGAAACATCAGAGAGAAACATCAGAGAGAAACATCAGAGAGAAACATCAGAGAGAAACATCAGAGAGAAACATCAGAGAGAAACATCAGAGAGAGACATCAGAGAAACATCAGAGAAACATCAGAGAAACATCAGAGAGAAACATCAGAGAGAAACATCAGAGAAACATCAGAGAGAAACATCAGAGAAACATCAGAGAAACATCAGAGAAACATCAGAGAGAAACATCAGAGAAACATCAAAGAAACATCAGAGAGAAACATCAGAGAAACATCAGAGAAACATCAGAGAAACATCAGAGAAACATCAGAGAGAAATACATACATTTTCATACATAGGTATATTATTTATGTATCAACATGTGCCTTTTGTTACTGTTTTTGTACTTGTTAAATGTATGAATTAAAAATGTCATTAAAGATATATTTAAAAAAAGAGAGAGAAACATCAGAGAGAAAACAAACTCTAATCCTTAAGTTCAGAGTTTGACTTTTACCTGAACACTTCACCTCCAGACCCACAGAAGAGGAAGGGTCTATGCTCCAGACACAGTCTCTCACTGTAGACTTCTTCACACAGTAAGATAAGACCCTCCACACAGGACTCTGTGGAAAATCATCTCTTTGTTCTCCAGAAACAGCAGAGCCACAGTCCAGGTCTCGACACACAACAGACACAGACTCCAGGTCCCAAAGGAGACATAGGGCTCCACTCGTCTCCACTCTCCTCTGTGTTTCAGCTCCACAGTCCCAGCACAGCGACTGGCCCCTCCCACCAGCCTGAGCGGCTCTGAACAGACAAGAGACAGAGTGAGCCCCGCCCCTTTACCTGAGCAGCTGAAGCCCCGCCCCTTTACCTGAGCAGGTGAAGCCCCACCCCTTTACCTGAGCAGGTGAAGCCCCGCCCCTTTACCTGAGCAGGTGAAGCCCCGCCCCTTTACCTGAGCAGGTGAAGCCCCGCCC
Organism: Rhinogobius similis; assembly: GCA_019453435.1. NCBI lineage: Eukaryota > Metazoa > Chordata > Actinopteri > Gobiiformes > Gobiidae > Rhinogobius > Rhinogobius similis. The sequence goes on along the minus strand of CM033623.1, from coordinate 29,631,252 downwards.
CTTTACCTGAGCAGGTGAAGCCCCGCCCCTTTACCTGAGCAGGTGAAGCCCCGCCCCTTTACCTGAGCAGGTGAGGTGCACAGCGGCTCCAGAGGAGCAGGTCCCTGAGCTGGAGCGGGGACAGTCCATCAGAGCAGACTCATGGCCCTCACAGTGGAACGTCTGCAGTCCCAGAGGAGAGAGCGCCCCCTGGAGGAGAGAAGGAGCCCCACAGCCCTGCACAGCACCTCTGCCCCCTGCAGGTCCAAGGCCCCTTCACAGACCCAGGTCCAGGACTGGTCCCAGATCTGCACTGATCCTGAGCACAGGCCGGACCCCGAGACCAGCCGCACCGAGTCTGTGGACACATGTGACATCATCACTGTGAGCCAATAGGACGCACACATGTGACATCATCACTCTGAGCCAATAGGACGCACACATGTGACGCATTATAATCACTCTGAGCCAATAGACACATGTGACATCATCACTCTGAGCCAATAGATTTACGCTATGGGACATATCAGGAAACATCAGAGAGAAACATCAGAGAGAAACATCAGAGAGAAACATCAGAGAGAAACATCAGAGAAACATCAGAGAGAAACATCAGAGAGAAACATCAGAGAAACATCAGAGAAACATCAGAGAGAAGAGTCAAAACAAACTCTAATCCTTAAATTCAGAGTTTGACTTTTACCTGAACACTTCACCTCCAGACCCCAAGAAGAGGAAGAGTCTATGCTCCTGACACAGTCTCTCACTGTAGACTTCTTCACACAGAGAGATGAGACGTCCCACACAGGACTTTCTGGAAAACCATCTCTTTCTTCTCCAGAAACAGCAGAGCCACAGTCCAGGTCTCGACACACAACAGACACAGACTCCAGCTCCCAGGGGACATAGGGGTCATAGGGGTCCATTCGTCTCCACTCTCCTCTGTGTTTCAGCTCCACAGTCCCAGCACAGCGACTGGCCCCTCCCACCAGCCTGAGCGGCTCTGAACAGACAAGAGACAGAGTGAGCCCCGCCCCTTTACCTGAGCAGGTGAAGCCCCGCCCCTTTACCTGAGCAGGTGAAGCCCCGCCCCCTCCTATCTCATACTGTATTTTGATTTTCCAGAGGGCGCCACTGAGCCGTCTTTTTACAGACATTCTTGGCAACTTTAAATAACTTAAATTTGAACCGATCTCTGATTTTGTGCCAATTTCCATGAGTTTTGGTGCAGGTTTAGGGCTTAAAAACTGGGATTTATTTGGCAGAAAAAAAAGTCTCTTATATTTTACTGTGAAACGATAAATGCTTGTATTATGTAACTTGTTGACTCTGTTCCTCATCACAAACACTTTATAAATAAGTATTTTCACACCTCCACGACAAACAGATTTTCTTTTATGAGTTTTTAAAAACTAAATTTGAAGGAGGCGCTAGAGAGCCATCTTATGAGACAGAGCCTTAAGTAGCGTATCATTACGTCCAGCTCACAAATCTGCACTCGCTCCATTGGGGCCAATCAAATCCAACAATGTTTGAAAAAGATAGATTTTATTTTATTTTTTCTAAAAAGTGTGTCATTTTATTGATAAATCACTTTGACCACGTCCAACGTTTGATTTAAAATCTAATTGATAATCTTTTATCCCACGTGGGTTTTACCTGTTTTGACCAAGTCTGAAGTGTTTTTGGTGAAAACTGTTGGAGTCGATGTCAAAAGATGAAGATGTGTGACTTTTTAAATCCTGGCTTTGATCCAATATGGCCGACTTCCTGTAGGGTTTAGGGCGGGGGGGTCATAAGACTATTTTTATGTTGGTTTCATTTGTCTGGGTTGACATTTTTCACGGCCGGGCTCCCGTTGGCTCCGTGTAAATCGGTTTTTGAGGAGGAGCCACAGAGCCGTCTGTCAATAGTTTTTTCGAGTCTTCACTCCAAATTAGAGCTCAGGAAACTCTAATTAATTAAACTCTAATTTTTGATACTAAATACTTTTGGTCATTGTTACTGGTTGAAGTTTGCGTTTTCCTTCAGTATTTTACAGATACAATGGGGCTCTGGGACATTCGTGCTCGGGCCCTAAAAAGAGCCAGAATCCAAGTCACTTTATGTCGTTACATTCGGCGTAAAAGAAAGTGCTTTAATTCAATGGTACAGCCATTGATTTACACGACTTCACAGAATCCCTCAGAGACCATCGCGTTCAGAAACACCTTAAAAAGAGGTTTAACATTCACAGATTTACATTTGTGCGTAGAATGTTTCCTTCCTTCTTTATTTTTGTCCTCAAGAAAAATTCTAAATTTAACTTCTGAGAAATTCAATGAAACTATTTAATTTAATTTTATTTTATTTTATTTTATTTTATTTTATTTTATTTTATTTTATTTTATTTTATTTTATTTTATTTTATTTTATTTTATTTTATTTTATTTTATTTTATTTTATTTTATTTTATTTTATTTTATTTTATTATTTAAAGGACAGTGTGCAGTTACATTTAAAAGATGGCTGCACCAGATTTAGCAAAAATGCTCATTTCTACGACGGAGTATAAGGGCCATTTGGGGGAAAAAAATAAAAATGCGGACATTACGAGAATAAACTCGTAAAATTTCGACATTAAACTCGTAAGTGTATGACTTTTTCTGGATGCGACTATATTCTCATACATTTACGAGAATAAAGTCGTAATATTACGAGAATAAAGTCTTAATATTACGAGAAAAAAGTCGTAATATTACGAGATTAAAAATTGTAATATTACGAGAATAAAGTCGTAATATTACGAGATAAAAGTCGTAATATTACGAGATTAAAAATTGTAATATTACGAGATTAAAAGTCGTAATATTACGAGAATACAGTCGAAAATGTGTATGAAGCCAGTACCTGTGTTATGGAGATATGGAGCATTTTGTGCGGTTATACTTTGAACTAGGGTTTACACACGAAGAAATACTGTGTCTTTTAGCACAGCATCACCACATTATCATTAGTTTAAGGACTTTGAAGCGACAATGCAGACGTTTGGGTTTGTTTCGTCGGAAGAACCAAACAGATTTGGAAGAAATAGCTTCTTTTCGTAATATTACGAGATTAAAAGTCGTAATAATACGACTTTTAATCTCGTAATATTACGACTTTATTCTCGTAATATTACGACTTTTAATCTTATAATATTAAGAGATTAAAAGTCGTAATATTACGACTTTATTCTCGTAATATTACGACTTTTAATCTCGTAAATGTATGAGAATAAAGTCGAAGCCAGAAAAAGTCATACAATTACGAGTTTAATGTCGAAATGTTACGAGTTTATTCTCGTAATGTCCGCATTTTTTTTTTTCAGTTGGCCCTTATACTCCGTCGTACATTTCCATCTGTGTCCTTAACAAGTAAAAAAAAACACCATAAAAATACATATTTACAACATTTAAAGACAAACAATATAAAATACATATTTACATTACAGTACCTGGTATGATTAAAGTGCAGAAGTACAGCTCAGATGACACCCACGAGGCTCTGTACCTGATGGTTTTATGATCGAGGTCATATTACACTATTGGTCTGGTGATCTGGTGCCATCAGGTGATACCCACAAGGGTCACATCTGATGGAGAGATACCCGCCTGGTATTGTTAGTGTGAGCAGGTTTGGTCCAGAATCCAGTTTTTGACGCCCGAGAGAAGCCGTAGAAATCGGCCAAATTCTTGAGATTGTCTGGAGCCCGTTCCATTCCTTGTGTCTTTGTAAGAAAAGGCTGATTGGGAAAAGGCCGACTTTCTTTTAGGAATATTACAATCACCTCTAGACACAGATCTTAACGCTCGACTTGAGTTGAGAGCGAGGCTGTAGGTCTGAAGAGGAGGCGGGGCACCAGGCGGATATCAGAGTACCTGATCAAATTGTCGAAACTTAGTATTTTGAATGTTTCTAGAATATGGCAGAGGTGGTAGCGCCTTGGCTTCTGTCAAGAATTTTCAGGGCCTGATTGTGCAAAGATCTAAGAGGTTTGAGAGCTGTTGGGTTAGGACCATGAGGATATACAACAGAGAATATGAGATAAACCCAAAGGATTTTGTTGAGCCAAAATACAAAAAGTTTCACAGAATATTTTTGAAAATACAGACAAAAGGAAAAGATCTATTTCTAAATTGTTGGCACAAAATGCACCTTCATTCTCCTCAATATTAAATGTGGAGATAATAATTCTTTGCAGAGAAAACATCATGTTTTATTTTCAAATGCACCTCTTTGGCCTTTGGTGGAACGGGGCATTTTAGATGGTTACAGCTAATACTTTGAACCTTCTTCTGTCAAAACGTTCCATTGTGTGTGTCTTCTTAAAGACGAGGGAAACATTCTCTGGACAATATTGATCTCACAAACTTATTGTTGCATTTCTTATCCATGAAAGGCCAAACTGATAATGAATATAATCTGGGAACTGCATTTGTATAAAGTAGAAAACCCCTCACAAGTAAAAGCTCGAGGAATTGTATTTATCCATCACCAAAGTGTGGATTGGAACAAATAATAGAAATAATAGTCATAATAGTCATAATAGTAATAATAGTAATAATAGTCATGTAATAGAGAGAGTTCTTCTTGATCAAAATGCATCTGTTTTTCCAAATGGGTTTGTCGTGAGGGGAACATGATGTTTAAACCACTTTCCAACATCGGAGACTTGTTCATGGAACTTTGACACTTTCACTGTCAATTTAGACAATTCAAAGTCACGGCTCAGAAGTCGTTCAACACCAAAATTAGAAAACATTTTACAAAGGAGACTGAACCAAAGGCTTTTTAGACGAGCTGAGGCCAGGTATCGGCGCAGACAGAGAGAGTCGGACTGAGACCAGAACGGCTGCTTCAGTTCTGCTGCAGTCGTGGATTGTCTAGATTTAAGTGTTAGTTGAGTTTGGTGAAGTATTTAATGTCTGTTTGGACCGTGTTGTGTGTGTTTGACCCACAGAAGAAGAAGAGTTTGTGTTCTTTCCCTTTAAGTTATTTCATCTGCTATAATTTGGGTTTTATTCTCAGATGTGGGACTTTATTATTATTGAGCTCGTCCTTTACAGCTGTGTAGTTAATGATGCTCCGTAACAGAGCAGTGTTACCACGGCAACACACTCTGCGCTCTTAAAGGGGCGGTGTCTTAACTACACACTCTGCGCTCTCTTAAAGGGGCGGTGTCTTAACCACACACTCTGCGCTCTTAAAGGGGCGGTGTCTTAAGTACACACTCTGCACTCTTAAAGGGGCGGTGTCTTAACTACACACTCTGCGCTCTCTTAAAGGGGCGGTGTCTTAACTACACACTCTGCACTCTTAAAGGGGCGGTGTCTTAACTACACACTCTGGGCTCTCTTAAAGGGGCGGTGTCTTAACCACACACACTAATCAGTGGAAGGACGGCCCCCAAACCTCAAAATCCTGTAAATATTCATGTAAATGAGTATTTTATCACAGCAGGGACTTTAATTCAGTCGTGTGAAAGTTTGAACGACACAAATGTGAAACTTTCATGTTAATATCTGTGTTTTGAATGATTTAGTCCCTGATTCCACTAAACATGCACCGTTTGTGAGACGTTTGGTGCAACTGAGCCGATATTTGAGGCCGATCTTGTACCTGAGCCGACAGGAGTCTTTAGATCTCACCTGAACACTGGAGCTCCAGACTCTGGTCTGAGGGAGATGTTCCAGACCTAAAACAGTGGATGAGTGAAGTCTCCTCACAGTCTTCAAAGACACTCAGGACTTCTCTTGGTGGAGCTGTTGTTCTCTCCACAGACAGAGCAGAGCCACAGTCCAGCTCAGAACACACTCTGGATCCAAACTCCAGACTGAAGCCGTCTGGACTCACTCCAGTCCAGTTCAGGTCTGGTCTCTGAAGCTCCAGCTGCCCCTGACAGCCCCGGACTCCTCCCACCAACCTCAGACTGTACGGCTCTGCACAGACCAGACACACAGGGTCAGCCCTGTCACCGGGAGGTGGTGGGTTAGACTCCTGCTGTCTGAGTGCAGTGTGTGGCTGTGGCAGAGTGGTTAGCCTCAGTGTGAGTGTCTTTACCTGCTGAGCTGTTGTTTCCTGCCAGAACCCCTGCACACAGAGAAGTCACGTCACAAAATGGCACCCGTTAATCACACGACACAAATCTCCACAAAATGTCCCGAGCTCTAAACCACACAACGATTCCATCCGTTTTAGAGAAACAGGAAGGTCCCAGTGGTCCAGTGTGACCCGCTCTGTGGTTTGAAGTGCACACACTTTATCTCATCAAAGGCACATTTGACTCAAGTCTGTGTCTTATACACACTGCACATGTTCTCTGTGTGCGCTGAGTACGGCAGGCTACAAACATGTACCATTTGACCAGATCTGTTCTAGTAATTGACTTAAACGGGTCAAATGCAGACGACAAATGTTCCTACGGGACAGAAAAGTGCCCTTCCCTTTCTTTATGAGAGAGAGAGAGAGAGAGAGAGAGAGAGAGAGAGAGAGAGAGAGAGAGAGAGAGAGAGAGAGAGAGAGAGAGAGAGAGAGAGAGAGAGAGAGAGAGAGAGAGAGAGAGAGAGAGAGAGAGAGAGAGAGAGAGAGAGAGAGAGAGAGAGAGAGAGAGAGAGAGAGAGAGAGAGAGAGAGAGAGAGAGAGAGAGAGAGAGAGAGAGAGAGAGAGAGAGAGAGAGGAGAGAGAGAGAGAGAGGGAGAGAGAGAGAGAGGAGAGAGAGAGAGAGAGAGAGAGAGAGAGAGAGAGAGAGAGAGAGAGAGAGAGAGAGAGAGAGAGAGAGAGAGAGAGAGAGAGAGAGAGAGAGAGAGAGAGAGAGAGAGAGAGAGAGAGAGAGAGAGAGAGAGAGAGAGAGAGAGAGAGAGAGAGAGAGAGAGAGAGAGAGAGAGAGAGAGAGAGAGAGAGAGAGAGAGAGAGAGAGAGAGAGAGAGAGTGAGAGAGAGAGAGAGAGAGAGAGAGAGAGAGAGAGAGAGAGAGAGAGAGAGAGAGAGAGAGAGAGAGAGAGAGAGAGAGAGAGAGAGAGAGAGAGAGAGAGAGAGAGAGAGAGAGAGAGAGAGAGAGAGAGAGAGAGAGAGAGAGAGAGTCCTATTTGTTTTGAAATGATCCAGAGCTAGAGCCAGCAGGAGGCGCCTGTTTGTTTGCAGCTGCTGCACAAACTGTTCTTTCATTGGTTCAAACTGCCTGGTGGAGCTGGTGTCCTTCGGGGGCCCGGGGCCCCGTGCAGGGCGCGTTATGAGCCTAATGGGAGCGACGGCACTGGACACGGCGTAGATCTGCCTGACGTAGACCACACCACTGTCTGCAGCGGCTTTTTCAGAACATAAAGCAGAACAAATAAATGTGGACTGACCCTTTGAGCCTGATTTGGACATGTTTGTTCCTCTTCATGAGGTCACCACCGGACGGCCTTCATACAGTTTGTGAACAGAGCTCAGACACATTAGTGAAGATTAGATCAACACCAGGACACTTTTAAACCCTCTGCACTAAAGTCCGTCCTGGTGGGCTGTGACCCCCGGGTCACTTCACAAATACTGGTTCTAGTCAACAATGTGTTCAATAATCTGGATTTATCGGCAAAGCTGCTTTCACCACAAACTGCACCAATGTTCTCAGACGTTCTGTCTAAATAGCATACGTTAGTTATATTTACCTAGTTCTAAACTACACAACAAACAACGACTTCTAGATTACAAGAAGGTCTAGATTATACAACAACAGCAACAAGTTCTAGATTAACCCTAAATCGACTTCTAGATTATACAACAACAACAGCTCAGATTCAGAAGAAAAACCCACACATTTCTACTTTGAAATCAGGAAAGACAAACTGTTTTTCCCTCTTTTCTGCGTCAGTTTTTCGAGCAGTGAAAGTGTAGAATGACATTTATCGCCCTCTGGTGAGACATTCAAGCCCAAACACTTGTCTACAATAATCTTAGTTTGGCAGCAAATCAATCTTTATGATTTCTACTTCAAAATGAACTGTATATTCGTTTAGACGCTTGAGTTCAGACGATGTTTTATTCATTCAGAATCCTATTCTTATGTCGCCCGTTATTGTTTTCACTGAACAGAAACAACAGTCGATGCATTAACACAAGACACACAACATTCTTCACAATTAAAGTCATTTTCTGGCAGAATCACTGATATCTGTTCAGGGCTTATGCACAGGTCCCAAAGTACATTTGAAAACCTTTGAAGACCTTTTTGGACATTTTTAAGACACATCTAGCAACGACAAACACACCCCATATTTAGGAAAAGATTATTGTAGTTTAATGAAATATGAATTAAATGCTGTACAATATCAATAGTATACATAACTGTGTGGTCTTAACATTTACAATTTCAACTAAAGTGAATGAACCAAACACAAATGAAGAGAAAAGGAGGAGCACGACTGTTCAAACCAGGGCCTGAGTCGACTAATGACTAAAGAAACGGACTTACTCCTCCACAAATGAACGGAGAGGCTGAATCTACAGGTTAAAGTCTATAAAATGTTTATTTCATGATATTTGTGTCATTTCTCTCTCCAGTCACATGTAAAAGACCATGTCCAGTGTCTCTAGATCATCACCAGAAGCACAAGTTCACAAACCTCACTTTAAGTCAAGCAGCCTTTAGCTCAGATGACAGTTCTACACTAATTATGATCTAAAATCAAAGACTCAAAGGTTTACACTGAACAATGATTCTTAACGAGGCTTTGGCTTCACTTAAATGTGCTCGATGGTGGCACCAGCTCACACTTTTAGACTTTTCATCATTTTCGTTCTAAACATCAGTGTCATTCGGTGTCACAGGATCTTTTTGTTCAAACTGCATTGGTTTGTTGACGAACGAACATTTATTTTATTGAAAATGAGGACAATACACTGTAAAAACTGCACTCAAAGTGAATCTTGTCAATCATCATAGCATTAAACATTTAATTTAAACAGTTTGACTCACAGATTTACTTGAAAAAATAAATAAAACTACAATTATGAATATTTTACTTTATGTGAAAAACACCAGACTAAATTAATTTGATATTATTAATGTCAACTGTATCTGAGACTTAAATGAACAGCAGTGTTTCAAACAAACTAAAAGGCCTTTTATTATAGAACATGTTTAAACTTCGACAAAGAACATTAATAATAAACAACAAAAGGCTCAAGACATTCCCTTGAGGGAAACCCACACGACGATGAAATCAATTTAATCTCAGAGGAACTGGATTATATAAAAAAGTAAGACCAGGACCAATATAAAGGGAGCAGTTACTCTGAGAGGAACCTGTGGAGTCGTCTGGACGACACAGTAAACTGCAGAATTCTAAAGACAATCATTCATTTGAAGTTTGAATGTCTTTATTTAATGATCTACATCAATAATCTACATAAACATGTAGCCGTTAGCCTTAGCCCCTAAAATAAATGAATAAATAAATAAAAGCAGAGAAATGTGTCTTACCCAAACAGCACACGGACAGAACCAACGCTCTGAGGGCCATGTCCAGGAACCAGGACTGAACCAGGTCTGAACCAGGACTAAACCTGGACTGGACCAGGACTAAACCTGGACTGAACCAGGACTGAACCAGGACTAAACCAGGACTGAACCAGGTCTAAACCAGGTCTGACTCTGAGTTTTATCTTGGTTGAAGTTCCTGTTTTGCACACGTCTTTATCTCTTCATCGTTGGTGGTTTTTCTCGTAAAGACAGATATTAAACTTTGTAAAAACAGCTCAGTTCATTTAACCCTTGAGTGTCCAACACTCCACGTCCTTTAAGGTCATTTCTGACTCACTGCACCATCGTCTGTTAAGATCCATATTATTGTCATATTATAACACACTTTAAACAAGCATTTTACCCAAATAATTGTTGAAATATTATGAATGAAGCTTCTAGAGAGAATATTAATGAATAAAGTGTAGAATTGAGGAAAATCAAGACTTTTTCTCTAATAATGTCACTGTTGTTGCTCGTTCATTCTTCTACTGATTGTCGCACCTTTTTTATGCAATAAAGTCTGTTTTATTAAAATAAAAACCAACAAATACAAAACCGAGGCTTATTTAGGTTGAAAAAGCTAGATTTTATTCCTGATTTTCTCTTTTCTTGTGTTTTCATTTTACAAACAGAACATTTCTATCAGATGAATCCATACAATCTGCATTAATTTATATTTTTGTACTTTCTAAACTCTTGGGCTCTACTCAAACATGTGCAGACTTTATATCCCTCGTACTATAGTCATAATGTTACTGGTACAAATGTCAGCCCTGGAGTCTTATTTGACCCAGAGATTTTATATCTACATCTTCCACCATGAACATACAGTCTGCACTTAAAGGCCCTGCACCTGATGTTTATTTACTCTAGTGAAGGTGACGCTCTACAGGATAAACTCTTTTTTTATTTCCATTTTTTGTTTTTTGGTCAGTTTGCTCTCTCAACATATCGGCTTTGATGAGGAAATAACAAACTTGTCCAATCTGCTCCTAAAATTGTTTTATTCTTCCATTGAATCCACTTCATCCATAGATTTCTCTGGGACTTTGTAACTTCAAAGGTCGTTTTCTTCAAATACATTTTCTCCCTCGGGACATAAGGATCAGCCTTAAAGTAGATCCACACTCCAGACTTTACAATCTGGACTCAACAAGATTTAGATGAACCGTACAGAAGGATTTTTTGAAATCTGATTCTAAAACTGATTTATTGAAGTTTTAAGTTAAAAAAGGAGGCGGAATTTGATTTTTTAAAGAACATTTTCAGTCCAATCTAGATTACTCAAAAACTAAATAAGAAATCCCAAATCCCCTGTACATTTTTTTAACTAAAATGTTCAGAGAATGAAACAAGAAATTAAACCTGGTCCTGTCTGTTTTTCAGATTTAAATGTCCCAAATATGTGGATTTTTGTCCAGTTTTACATCTAAAATGCCTCATTTCTACATGAAAACATGACATGATGAATAACTTGTCATATATATATTTCTTTCCTTTCTGTGAATAAACTACAGAAGAAGTTTCAAATTGATATCTTTAAATGTTTTTCCCTGTTCACCTGCAGCGTCTCGTCTTAAGATAAATTCTCTTTACGTCACACATTGTTTAATAGAAACAACTTCATGGAAAGACATTGTGTTTGTGATGTATAATCTGTGCATTTATATAAACGCACTTTGTTTGGACAAACTAGTGCAGAAGTGTTCACCAGGGTCACCTCTTTTCAGCCAATCAGGCACATCCTACACTATGAATCATGGGAAAAGTAACTGCTGGACTCAATCCCAGACTGTGATTCTGTCGTGGTGCAGTTTGTAAAGAAGAGTTAGAGGAACTCTATGGAAACAACTGCATCAGATTATTCCAGACCGTCGTTTGAGTCATGGAGCGATATTGAGTGACAGGAAGGACTATGTGGGCGGGGCTAACGGTTCAAACAAAAACATGTTCCTGTGTCACGTTCAACATCAGGTACAGACCCTTTAAACCTTTGTCCAGGCTCTGGTTTGAATCTATCATGAGACCATTCAGTAGTTTGTTCAGTTAAATATATAGTTTAGTTAAACTCAAGGGAGATAAAGTGCTGAGGTTAAAGTTGCTTCATTCTGTCACAGGACGCTGTAGCTGCTTCTACAAGTGGGATGTGAAACCAAATGTGAGTCCTGACGCTACAAGGTGTGAAACCACAGCGTTTCCAGATGCATCGTCTCAAGTTCTGCACAACTAAATATCACAACACGATCAGAAGGAGGTGGAAAAGAGCTCGATAAATAAAAATCATCATCATCATAAGTCAAACCATTAGAAGGAAATAAATGGGAAATAAAAGAGAGGGAGGAGAGGAGAGAGAGGGGAGGAGAGAGGGAGGAGGGGAGAGAGAGAGGAGAGAGAGGGAGAGAGAGAGGGAGAGAGAGGGGGAGGAGAGAGAGGGGAGGAGAGAGAGAGGGAGAGAGGGAGAGAGAGAGGGGAGGAGAGAGAGAGAGAGAGGGGAGGGAGGGGAGAGAGAGAGAGGGAGGGAGAGAGAGAGGGAGAGAGAGAGAGAGAGGGAGGAGAGAGAGGGGAGGGGAGGAGGAGGGGAGAGAGAGAGAGAGGAGGGGGGAGGAGAGGGAGAGAGAGGGAGAGAGAGGGAGAGGAGAGAGAGAGAGGGGAGGAGAGAGGAGAGGGGAGAGGAGTGGGGAGAGAGAGAGGAGAGGGAGAGAGAGAGGAGGAGGGAGAGAGAGAGAGGAGGGAGAGAGGGAGGGAGAGGAGAAAGGAGAGGGGAGGAGAGAGGAGGAGAGAGAGAGAGGAGAGAGAGGGGATGAGAGAGAGAGAGGGAGGAGAGAGAAAGAGGAGAGAGAGAGAGGGGGAGAGAGAGGAGAGAGAGAGGGAGGAGAGAGAGGGGAGGAGGGGTAGAGAGAGAGGGGAGAGCGGTGGAGAGAGAGGAGAGAGAGAGAGAGGGAGAGAGAGAGGGGGAGAGAGGGAGGGGAGAGAGAGGGAGAGGAGAGAGGGGAGAGAGGGAGAGAGAGGGGGAGGAGGGGAGAGAGAGAGGGGAGGAGAGAGAGAGGGGAGGGAGGGGAGAGAGAGAGGGGGGAGAGGGGGGAGAGAGAGGGGTGGAGAGAGGAGAGGAGGAGGAGGAGAGAGAGAGGGAGGAGGGGGAGAGAGGGGGAGGAGGGGGAGAGAGAGGAGAGAGAGAGGAGAGAGGGGAGGAGAGAGAGGGAGAGAGAGGGGAGGAGGGGGAGAGAGAGAGGAGAGAGGGAGGAGAGAGAGGAGAGAGGGGAGGAGAGAGAGGGAGAGAGAGGGGGAGAGAGAGGGAGAGAGGGAGGAGAGAGGGGGAGAGAGAGGGGAGGGGAGAGAGGGGGAGAGAGGGAGAGAGAGGGGAGAGAGAGGGGGAGAGAGGGAGGGAGAGAGAGAGAGAGGAGAGAGGGAGAGAGAGGGAGGAGGGGGAGAGAGAGAGGAGAGGAGAGAGGGAGGGGGAGAGAGAGAGGGAGAGAGAGAGGAGAGGAGAGAGAGAGAGGGGGAGAGAGGGGAGAGAGAGGAGGGAGAGGAGGAGGAGAGAGAGGGAGAGAGAGGGGAGGAGAGAGGGAGAGAGTGGGAGGAGAGAGAGGAGAGAGGTGGAGGAGAGAGAGGAGAGAGAGGGAGGAGAGAGAGGGAGAGAGAGGGGAGGAGAGAGAGAGAGGGAGAGAGAGGGAGGGAGGGGGAGGGGGAGAGAGGGAGGAGGGGGAGAGAGAGAGGAGAGAGAGGGGAGGAGGAGGAGAGAGGAGAGAGGGAGGGGAGGAGGGGGAGAGAGGGAGGAGAGAGGGGAGGAGAGAGAGGGAGGAGAGAGAGGGGAGGAGAGAGGAGGAGAGAGAGGGAGGAGAGAGAGGGGAGGAGGGGGAGAGAGAGAGGAGAGCGGTGGAGAGAGAGAGAGAGGAGAGGGAGAGAGAGAGAGGAGAGAGAGGAGAGAGAGAGGGAGGAGAGAGAGAGAGGGGAGGAGAGAGAGGAGAGAGGGAGGGGGAGAGAGAGGAGGAGAGAGGGAGGGAGGAGGGAGAGAGGGGAGGGGAGAGAGAGAGAGAGGAGAGAGAGAGAGGAGGAGGAGGGAGGAGGGAGGGAGAGAGAGAGGAGAGAGAGAGAGAGGAGAGAGAGAGAGAGAGAGAGGGGAGGAGGGGAGAGAGAGAGGGGAGGAGAGGGAGAGAGAGGAGAGAGAGGAGGAGAGAGGAGGGGAGAGGAGGAGAGAAGAGGGGAGGAGAGAGAGAGAGGGAGAGAGAGAGAGAGAGGGGAGGAGGAGAGAGGAGAGAGAGGGAGGAGGGGGAGAGAGAGGGGAGGGGGAGAGAGGAGAGAGAGGGGAGGAGGGGGAGAGAGGGAGGAGAGAGGGGGGAGGAGAGAGGGAGAGAGGGGAGGAGAGAGAGGAGAGAGGAGAGTTGGAGGAGAGAGGGAGGGGAGGAGAGAGAGGGAGGAGGAGGGAGGAGGGGGGAGAGAGGGGTGGAGGGGGAGAGAGAGGGAGAGAGAGGGGAGAGAGAGGAGGGGAGAGAGGGAGAGAGAGAGGGAGGAGAGAGAGAGGGGAGGGGAGAGAGTGGGAGGAGAGAGAGGAGAGAGAGGGAGGGGAGAGAGAGAGAGAGAGAGGGAGAGGAGGAGAGAGAGGAGAGGGAAGAGAGAGAGAGGGAGGGAGAGGAGAGGAGAGGGAGAGAGAGAGGAGAGAGAGAGGGGAGAGAGAGGAGAGAGGAGAGAGAGGAGGGAGAGAGAGAGAGGGAGGAGAGATAGAGAGAGGAGAGAGAGAGGAGGGAGAGAAGGGAGAGAGAGAGGAGAGAGAGGGGAGAGGAGAGAGAGAGAGGGGAGAGAGAGGAGAGAGAGAGGGGAGGAGGGGGAGAGAAGCAGCCATTTTGACAGAATTAAAAATCCTTGTAACTTTGGCAAACACTGTCAGATTTAGATGGACCCACTGAAGCGTTTGTGCATTCTACAGATCTGGACATGCTCATGTACAAAGAAGACTTCTAAATTTAACAATGGCTCTCCAGCGCCCCCTGGTAAATTAGAATTGGACTGAACTATATTTCCCTTCCACTGAGGGTGGGAGGGCTGCACATCTCCCCTCCATCACTGCATGCAGTTTGAATTATTAGGCCCGAGCGCCACAAGTTGGCGAGAGCATGGCTACGAAAGTGCGCACAAAGTCAGTGCCCCGAGTGGTAGAAAATGAGTGAATGAATGAAGTTAAGGAGTGTGGCATCAAAAATGAGCCAAATCTTTTACCTAAGTTAAGGTCTCTTTCTTGGAAAAGCCATAAAATTTGGCCAAATCGCTCCCATTTCCACAGATAAAGTCTGAATGGCATCAATTTTGAATCAGTTGTTAAACTCCCAGCCTGAAACCTACTTGATGTGAAAAAAAAATATTTGGCGCGTTAGCTCCCCCCACAGATCAACACAAAACCTTTATTTGGGGAGCAAAACATGTAGTTTTTTTTTAATTTTTTGAAAAATAAATACATAAAAAAATAAAAAATACGAGAGTGGGCGGAGCCTCATTCTTTATCGTAGACACATGAAATTCATTATATACATAGAGCTTGTTAAGGTGGATAAAAAAAATATTATGGCCCCGCCCTAAACCACACCGGGCGTCAGCCATTTTGGTTCAAAATTTAACGCTGATTTTAACAAACTTGTCCCAGGGTTTTTATCCCACAGACTCCAAACTGAGTCAACGTCATCAGGACAAACGTGGGATCAAAAGTTGATCAAAGAATTAGCATAAGTCTTAGGGTGTGGTCATAACGAGCTCTTCAAGAAGAAAGAAGAAACAGCCCTCCCACTGAAGGGTGCCCTTCCGCGGTCACAAGGTTTGCAGGTTCACTTCTTGCAGTTTTAATTTATTTTTTAAATTCTGTTGAACACATTATTCCCTTCATTGACAGCTTTACTGAGGGCTTTTATGAGATTGTTTGAGTTATTGCATTAACATTAACTATTAAAAACAACTTTCAGGAATTTTCCAGTCCAATCAAATTGATATTTTTTGTCAAGAATAATTAAGTAAAGACAGACAAATAATTATTTAAACAACATCAAAGACATTAGGCAATTTGGGAGGGCCCTAAAACTCTAATTCGCCCAGAGCCCCCAGATTGCTTGTTCAGCTACTGTTTTTGAACTGTGGAGCTTCCAAACCAGACACAGAACCCACGGCGGAGGAGGCTTTGAGAGCCGAGGTAGAGATGGACACTAAACTGATCTTTGATTTATTGTCTGGACGTTTGAGGAAACACAGTTAACACCATTAAACCACTGATTCTACCACAAAAAAGTATAAGAATTATTCAAATCTAATCAAATCAATTTATTTTTATAAACCCAAAATCACAACAACAGTTGCCTCGATGGGCCACAGGTAAAAGCAGTTCAGATAACTGTCCCAGAATGCCCCTGTCCTTTGACCCTCCTTCAGGAAAAACTACAAAAAACCCCACGGGACAAAGTATAAACCTCAGGAGAACCACAGTGAAGGAGAGATCCTACTCCCACGGACGGACAGGCTGCAGATGAACTAGGACTGACATCCACTTGGACTGAACCAGAACCACTCAAGAGGGAGGAGGCTTTAAAGAGTTCCTCCAGAACCACTCAAGAGGGAGGTGGCTTTAAAGAGTTCCTCCAGAACCACTCAAGAGGGAGGTGGCTTTAAAGAGTTCCTCCAGAACCACTCAAGAGGGAGGTGGCTTTAAAGAGTTCCTCCAGAACCACTCAAGAGGGAGTTCATCCAGGCAGACGAGGTGTGGCTAATCCAGGGCCGAGGGAGTTCCTCCAGGCGGGTGGAGCATAGATCCTCCAGTGTAGAGATCGATCCTCCAGACAGATGGGGGGGGGGTCGTCACTGGAGCAGCCGCCGCAGTGTCTGAAACAGCGAGAGAAACATGTGAACAGCAATGAACAGACTACAGTTGAAGTAATATTAAATATTGTTGATGGTAAAGTAGAAGAACCAGAGGACAGTGTTCAGCTCCATACTTCTCCAGCAGAGTCGCTCCAAGGGCAGCGTAGCTAAAACTGTAGGTTTTTATTTCTGTTCCTAACTGGCCTGACCATAAACTATTTCAAAGAGGAACGTTTTGAGCTGGTCTTAAATGTAGAGACTGTGTCGGCCTCTTTTACATGAACAGGAGCTGGTTCCATAACATAGGAGCTTGGTAGCTAAATGCTCGACCTCCTACTGTGCTTTTAGAGACTCTGGGGACTAACAATAGTCCAGCATTTTGAGAACTAAGAGCTCTGTTTGGATGGTACGCTACTATTGCATCTTTGAGGTCGATGGGGCCATATTGTTTAAAGCTTTATAAGTCAGGAGGAGGATTTTAAATTTGATTCTAAACTCAACAGGAAGCCAGTGAAGAGACTCTAACACTGGTGAAATATGATCTCTTCTTCTAGTACCTGTTAATAATCTTGCACATTTACACACTGTACACCGGTCAAAATTCATCTAATGTCACAGATTTTGTTCGTTTAACAAAGAGAAATGCACACGAACACCTTTATTTTGTTGAATTAATCGTTAACGGGTCAAGAAAGTAGTTTATTTTGTGTAATTTATGCGCGACCTTTGTCACGGTGTAAAACTATAATTTATATTTACAAGCGGTATTAATCCACTGAAGAAAGTCAAAATTAGAAAATCATAAAAACCCATCATAGGCCCTTTAAAACATCAGATAAATGCAGCTTTTTTAACGTTTCACGATTGATTTGTGGCCGTCCGCTTGGTCTATGTTTCAATATGTGGCCCTCGATGGAAAAAGTTTGGACACCCCTGACGTAGATACATCATAGTTTTGATGTATTTTTGCCACACCCCCTTTTTAGTCGACTAATCGGTCGATGGGGCAGGTCTTCAGTCGACCAAGAATTTCTTTAATCGAGCCCTAAAACGGAGCAGGAATGACCCCAGAACAGGAAATGAGATCTTTCACAGTCAAAGGGAAATCTCAGCTCAAATGGTCAGTTTGTAAATCAAAGACTGGAATTCTTTATCTAACTTCAATTCCTGCACCAACCCGGGCTCCAAGATTTATGCGTCTTTGTGTCGTTTGTATGTTTCGATGAGTTCTTCCCATGTCGCGAGCACAGATTTGACCCAGGGATTCTCCACGTCCCGCGTTTGACCCAGTCGTTTGTCCTCCAAGGCCCGGAGGAACCTGTGGGACGCATTACACCCGATGTGTTTCCACTGAGCTTCAGATTCTGGGCCGCACCAGTGCAGCGGGTCAAGTCAAAGTCAAGTACTAAGTCAATAATAACAAGACAAACCCCACCCACCGATTTCCTTTGACAGCCGTAAAGTCTTGAATCTAGAGCCGGGCGATACGGTGAGCTCGTCCCAGTAACAATCGGCTCTTTTTGTGAAATCGTGGTGTCGTGATTGACTGTTTGTGTCTTTAATGCAGCTGTCTGTTCAAACACACTTTTTCTCCTGTTGTTTAGTCTCTGAAGCCTCTGAGCAGATGACTTTATTTACCTCTGAAAGACTAGAGCTGCACAATTAAACGAAATCGACATGAAATCGCAATTTTAATGGATTCAATTAGCAAATTAGCAAACAACAAAATGTCTTGCTTTGATTTGAATAAAAACTGCCAACACTGTAGTTTGGATTTGAACCATAGACCGTACAGATCAGTGGACTGTGGGATTGTGACGTCACCCATAGCGTTTGGCTCCAGCCAAATGAAGCCCATCGCGGGCTAAAGTGGAGCTAGCAGTTATAGCGGCTAAAGTGGAGCTAGCAGTTATAGCGGCTAAAGTGGAGCTAGCAGTTATAGCGGCTAAAGTGGAGCTAGCAGTTATAGCGGCTAAAGCGGAGCCAGACTCCATATTTAAATCGAAAAGTGATCGTGGCCAACCACACGGACCAATCAGGAGGAGGTTGCTAACGGTATCCGCCCCTCGGTGGGAGGAGACGGCGGCAACGTGCGGCGCTAGCTGTCAATCAAACCTGTTGCTAACACGAGCGAAAACGGCCCCTGGAAAAGGAAGCACCTGATTGGTCAGTTATTGTTGTAATAAGTTCATTTATGAAAAAACAATGAGAAAAAACCACCAGGATCATGTGGAGTGAGTCAGACGGACATTTTAGTTCCAGATGTGAGTTTGACCCAAACAGTTACAGAGTAAAGGCTCCAGTGTCACAGGAAGAGGGCGGAGCCAGGAGCCTCCAGAGCTGCTTCCTGTTTGGAACGCGGCGGCTAGCATGCTATCGCGGTCCACTGATATGTACGGTCTATGGTTTGTACAAACGTTTTCTGAAACAAGTGACAAAAGCAAGTGATAAAAATGTGCCCACAAACGCAACACAATACAAAACGTGACTAAAAGTGACAACCACACAATTTAAAACGACATAAATATGACAAGCACAACTGAACGTGACAAAAACGTGACTAAAATTCTGTTTAAAAAGTGTGAATTTGAACAGAATTCTATTAAAACATAAATCGTAAATCTACTATCGCACGGGTCAGAAAAATCACAATTAGATTGAAGAATTCTTTGGCTATTTCTTATTATTTATCTTCAGCCAAATCCAGCGTGTTCGTTTACTGTAAGAGTGGAGCGTTTAGCAGTCAACAATTACTACACTATATAACTAATAACACATACCAGTATAATGATGGCCAGGATTCGACGAGTTACAATCAAAAGATTTATTTCCCTAATACAAAATCATCTAATACAGAGCTCTGGATGTTCTGAGCCCTAACATTGGTTATTCTCGCCTCTATCTCCCCAGAACATAACCACTGGCTCAGTCCATCCGTATTTAACACATGGCACATGAATAATACATGAATATGCAAGAAGAGGCGATGGCATCCTTCCTGAAGTCTTCTGATGGGGGTTTAACGTAAAGTTCTCCTTATATGGTGTGTGCGCAGGGAGAGGCCGTTTTGTTTATCTTACACATTCCTGAGATTTAGGCTTTGCCACAAAATGAAGACTTCACAACTAGTTTGGATGTTACCTGAAACTCAACAACTGACATGTTGTACAACAAACAAAACCTCTGCAATTCATCTTACATATGTAAAACTATAAAACCATTATTTTATAATTATAAAATATAAAAGTCTTCAAATATAAAAGTATAAAAATATAAAACCCTTCAATTCCCCTTCTGAGGTCTCCAAAGACCTCAAAATCAAACCTTCAAGTGTACATGGTCGACATAGTCCTTACATATGACATGGATGCACAGAACATTTTCTCAGAACATCATGTAGCTTTAAACCTTCACATTTCAATCCCATGTACACACAACTCGAAATCTGCAACGATAAAACACAAAACACTTCCAAAACAATTATTCATTAATAAAATCAATACCACATTCTCCATCACAGTTGTCCTCAGGATCCTGCCAGTCTGGGGCCAAACCTGTCTTCTCAGACACTTCCACATCATCTCTGTCACCCCCTTCAGGTGAGGGCCTTACTCCCGTGGAGTGGATGTTTCGAGAGTAAAAGATACCTCCTGTGGTGGTGCTGCCTAGAGCCCTAGACAACATACCTCTAACAATGGGAATAACACAACAACAAACAATACCAAGTATAACGAAGAAAATCAAAAACATAACAACAAATCTTTGAAGGATATGACTCCAGGAGCCGGAGAATAGCCAATCTCCAAACCCATTGTTTGGAGATGCCTGGGACTCTAAATAATTCCTAAGACCTTTCACCTTTTCTCTAATGTGTGTCCAATTGCCGGTTTCATCTGGAATGTAAGTACAACAATGATCTATGCCTACAGCTGCACACATACCTCCTCGCTCAGCATAAAGACCATCTAAGGCCACACGGTTTTGCATGGCTACTGAGGCTACTGCCTTTAATTCAGAGCCATCCTCCAATTGTTTCAATGTGTCATCTACAATTTCGGCTAAATCTTCAATTGCCCAATATAACATATTAATTTTGTGGGCGTTGGTTGCTGTACCTACTTGTGGGATCAAGGTACCGAACCAACCTCTGAAGTCAGAAATTAAGGGGTCACGACCTTCTCCAATAGCTGGTATGTATGCTTGGCCTAAAGTTTTATTTCCTACTTTCAAGACTCGTTTAACTCTTACATACTTGTGGGGGTTATGGTGGCCATTCTTTTTAACCATCTCTTGCATTAAATCATCTGAAAAAACTAAGGAAGAAGGTGCCAGTCTGGCTAATGTACATGTGCCGCACCAATTTGTAGGTAATACTAAATAAGAATTAATGCCACATGTCCAAACGTACCCACGAGGAGTAGGTGCGCCCTCCTTTCCTGGAGGCGTGAGAATCACAGTAGAGCTCTTTGCCAGGTTTAGGATCTTATGTACGTCTTGCCACCAGTTTTGTGAGTCTCGGGGCCAAGAGTTAGGACCTATTTCATACTTACAGGATGATTTACCTAAAGATCTGGTACCACTACAGCTACGAGTGTAACAGACTTGGGCAGGTAATGGTTGTCTATAAAAGTGGAGCCCTCTCCCCACTGTGCTATTAGTTTGTCTAGTCCAATTTACTGGGTTTCTCCACACTGTTAAATTAGCTGCCTGCATCCATTGGCTACACTCAGGTAAGTAAGAACTAGAATTACGGGCCATAATTCTTCCTAAGTATAATATACAAAGTGATTCTTGTAATCCAGCTGGCACTGCCACCGAGGTGGGAGATTCATCTGCATGATGTGGCTTAAAGGAGCAAACCCAACAAGGTGAAGTTACATTGACTTTTTTTGCTGTATAATGAGCTACCTTTAACCATTTATTTTGTAGATGTGAATGCGATTCGATTAGTGAGCGCCTTCTCCTGGAACCATTTCCTTCTGCAATCATAAACAAAGTCACATTTTTTACAACATCAGTATTATTATCATTTATACATTTGATTGTCCAGTCATCAATCCAACCAGGGGTCTGTATGTCCGCTACTTTTGCTCGTAAAGATTTAATGTTTTTTCCATTGTTACAATGCATTAGTTTGCGTTCATTTAAACCAGATCCAGCTAGAGTCAAACATATCACTATTCCAATGAGTAGTAGCGTTATCAGGACACACAGCCACACTGGGCATTGATGAAAGGGTCTTGGAGAAAGCCTGGAAGATGTAAGCCATCTGCGAAAAGTGAGAGGGACGGATATAGATCTATTTTGAGGTTTGGTCTGTTTTGTCTTTAGTATTTTGGGTATTTTGGGTATCCTCACCCCCTTCAGTGGGACCTCCGGGCCCACTTCCATAGTATGGTTTGGCAAAGGAGTGGTGATACCAATGAGGTTTTCCGTGTACTTTGAAAGCATGGGAGGTGCGGTGCGTCACTTCAAAAGGTCCAATGTAACGAGGGGAGGCCTTGTACTGTCTCTGGTCTTGGTGCTGATAGAATAGCCTGTTTTTGTGAGGGCGAGGGTTAAATACTACCAGAGCAGATGACCTTACCTAGGAAGGTTACCTGAGGCCTGCAACACTGCAATTTAGATTTGGACACTTTAAAGCCATGGCGCAAAAGTTGGGAAAGAACATTAGACGTGGTAATCAAACACTCGGTAGATGAGGTGGATGCAATTAAAATGTCGTCAACGTATTGAATGACTACGTTCCCTTCAGGTACTATGGTGTCTGCTAGACAACGTTTTAAACAATCATTAAAGATGCCAGGGCTATTCCGGTGCCCTTGAGGGAGTACCGTGTACTGCAGTTTGACACCACAATGGGTGAAAGCAAATTGATATCTGCTTTCTTCTGCCAATGGAATAGAATAAAACGCGTGTTTTAAATCTATCACCGAGAAGTATTTCATGTCAGGAGTCAGAATGGACAGGACTTTATGTGGGTCTGGCACTGGCAAAAGCGGAGTTATAGTGACATCATTCACTTTACGTAGATCATGTGCCGGCCTAAAAGTGCCATCTGGTTTTGGGACTGGGTTCAGAAGTTTCAAGAACCCCTGCTTCCCATAAGTCTCTAAGCGCCTGATCTACTCCCTCAAACTGCTGTCTGTTACTATATTTTCTTTGAGGGACATAAACTTTACTGCCTGGTTGGACATTGAGAACCACAGGTTCTACAGAAAGACAGCGGCCAATATCAGAACCGCTAACAGCCCATAGTTCTTTTGGAAATTTGGACAACATTTCTGCGGCAGATTCACGCATTAATATCATCACGCCTAGATTATTGTAATTCTTTATATCTTGGTTTGAAAAACTCATCTCTCCATAGACTGCAGCTTGTACAAAATGCGGCAGCACGTCTGCTCACTGGAAGAAGACGCAGGGACCATATTTCTCCAGTGTTGTCCTCACTTCACTGGCTCCCCGTTCCCTACCGCATTCAATTCAAGACCTTGCTTTATGTCTATAAGTCCTTAAACGGCTTGGCACCTTCGTATTTGAGTGATTTATTAATATTGCATGCCCCGGTCAGAGCACTAAGGTCGGCTGATAAGCTGCTCCTGGACTGTCCCATGTCCAGGCTGAAGTCCAGGGGCGATAGAGCCTTTTCAGTCGCCGGCCCCAGGCTGTGGAATGCTCTTCCATATAATATAAGAGCGGCGAGCTCGATTCTGAGCTTTAAATCGCTTTTAAAAACATACCTCTTTGCGCTGGCTTTTAATTCAAATTGACCTGAGCACTTTTACATATTGTATAAATGCTTGTGTTTTTTAAACATTGTGTCCAGGAATCTTTGTGTTTTTAATATTGTGTTGTTTTATTTTTGTTGTCCAGCACTTTGGGATAATGTCTTATTATTGTATAAGGTGCTTTATAAATAAAGATGACCTTGACCTTGACCTTGATTCATGATCAGTAAGCTCGCGGCCATGTGACCGGTCCAAAGTCTCCTCATCCATTAACAGAGTGTCAATTACATTTGATAATGGAATCATGTAGGCCTCAGCCGAAATACTAT
The DNA here is from genome assembly GCA_019453435.1 of Rhinogobius similis. Taxonomy (NCBI): domain Eukaryota; kingdom Metazoa; phylum Chordata; class Actinopteri; order Gobiiformes; family Gobiidae; genus Rhinogobius; species Rhinogobius similis. The sequence continues at coordinate 29,607,857 of CM033623.1, read as the reverse complement.
GGAACAAATTTGGAATAGATGTTGGTTTCCAATCAACAACATGATTAAGCCTCCAAGTGAGGGGACCTAATTCACAGGCTTCAAAGCCAGGCCCCAGGAAAAGAGAACAATGTGGGTCTGTTTGTGTGTCACGTTTGTAATAGAGCCGTAGCTCGTCAGGCAGTTTTACAGAGGCTACAACCCCAGTTTTGTGAACGTAGAGACAGCTAGTAGTTATTAGAAATTCTCTACCTTTAAGCTGGGTGTTAAAAATTTCTTCATAAACCTCGTCATCCTGTCTGTCATAAAACAATGTGACATGATATGGGTCAGTTGGAGTTGTAAATGGGTAGCAGGTGGAGAACCATGGCTTCCACAGCAGCATAGAGGAGTACAGTCCCTCCTCTTCAGTTGTTTGTGGCTGTAACAGGCCCCAATATATTTTTGCCGTTTGTGGTGTTGAAGATTGAGTGAGGAAAACACGGTGACATTCTTGTCCAGAGCAGGTAGCTAATTGTCCATTCGGCCAGGTGACTGTAAGCCCACCAGGAGTACAGAGAATATCAGCTCCAGTCGTCTGTAGAATGTCTCTGCCCATCAAACTGACGGGTGTTTGTGGCGAATATATAACAGGCATAATAAAGTTTTGGCCAGCAATCAAAAAAGTCAATGGTTTGGTAATTCGTAGAGGTGTTGATTGTCCCATGAGTCCTGAGAGATGGATGCTCTTGTTACTGAGCTGTGAATGATGTATAGTTTTAACAGTAGAATGTGTGGCTCCTGTATCCACCAACATCATTGTTTTTTCGCCACCCACCTCTACAGTGACAAATGGTTCTGGGGTGGCGACAAGACTCATTGGGCCCCCCTAGTATCCTTCATTTTCTCCCGTCCCACCATAATACTGGCCTTGTTGCACCCATGGTGGCGGATTGGAGGGACCCTGCTGTGTCCAAGGAGCGATCCTGGGGTCCCTGCGGTCCTGCGGGGAATCTGGTCCAGTCCCCGGGGCGTGCTCTACAATCACGGCTAAAATGTCCAGGGCGGCCACAATTATAACAAACGTCTCCACGCTGCTGTTGTCCACCAAAGCTCATTCCTGCTCCCCTACCTCTACTTTGGCTTCTAAAATTCCCTCTTCCTCGGCCCTTTCTATTTTGTCCGTTTCCCTGATAAGGGTGTGGTGGTGTCACGTATAAGACGCTTACGGGTGCTTGGACAGGTGCAGGTGTGATGATGGGGGTGTCAGTAGGTGCTGGTGTTGTAGCCAATAACTGCGTTTTGACATGGTCTTTCTTTTTAGCAGTAGCTTGCTGCCTGGCTTCAGAAATTTGCAGTCTAAGTAACTCCTGCTGTAACTGTGTAGTTTTGTCTTGAGCCTCTTTTTGTTGTTGATTGTATATATCAGCATGGTGTCTAAAATGCGTCAAAAATTGAGTGCTGTCAGCCACTAAACCGGGCACAGCTTTTAATGCTATTTGAATTTGGGCTGGCAAGGCGGCCAGAACCTGCTGCAGAAATAAGCATGTAGTTTGTGGGTTCCTCAGAGGATGTGTGTGCATAGAATTTATGTATGCATTAATGCATTGGTCCATGTATGTACTTGGACATGTACCTGGAATAAACGGAGCCAATGTTGGTGGTGTGGGCGTGGTTAAGGGAAACCTAAGTTTGAGATGGTCTAATAGCACCTCTGCATGAGGCTCAAAGGGATCTTCAATAGGTGTGTCATTCAGAGCTATATCCCTCAAAATCTGCTCCATAACGTGATGTGAGGAACATTCAGTAAGTAGTTGCTTCACATCTCCCAGTGCCAGAGTCATGTGACCCGTCTGAGCTCGTAGAGCTACGTACCATGACATGCCTCCTTGAGACAGCGGTGGTAATTTTTCTTTGATCAAGGCCATATCAGCGCCCCCTAAGGGTTTGTAAACCCTAGGGATTTGCCCATCAGCGCCTACAGGGCCTGTTGCTAGTAGTGGATAATTATATACGTGTGATCGTGTCACCGGGTATAAACTTGCTGATTTTAATTTAGGTAATTTTTCTAATGCATCTTTGTTTTGTTGTAGCTCTTTCCGTAAAGCTATCATGGATTTCTCGGCCTCCTCAATTTGTGTCTGCCAGCTTGCCTTCTCACTGTCCTCTGTAGGAATATTTCTTCATAAAATGTGATAGTGGCTTGGAGGTTGTAAATTTCCCGATTTAGACCATTTATTTTAGATTGTATGTCATAACTCTCAACATTGCATCCACCTTCATCTTCCTCATCCGTGTCGAACAAAGTTACCGTGGCTGCCTTAGATTTTGTAACCTTTGATTCTACTGCCAGGTCTTTCTTTTGCACCGCCAGCTCTTGTAATTGTTCACCTAATTTAGTCAATTCTTGGACCGTATTGTCCTTATATTCTTGTCTCAAATCTTTTTGTAATAACTCAAGCTGCTGTTGCCGAGCCTGCAAACCCTCACTTACTTCCTGTTTTGTGTCCTGTACTTGCTTAAACAGCTGTGCTACATGTTCTAGAACTGTGGCTGCTGTTGTGTCTTGTTGAAACAGGTCGCGCTTCTTTGCTAGTTTTTGTTTCTCTTCTTTTGACAATGAGAGTTGTTTAAGAACTAACTTCTGCAGTTTATCTGTTTCGTCCTGTGTCATAGTCTCTGATGGTTGTATGTCTGCATTTATAAAACCTTGCAGTTAGTAAGGGATACAATCCACCGGCGCCACCAGTAGGTGGTGCCGTTGGGCTACTTACCTCGACATACGAAGGCGGCGCTCCGTCCTGGGAAGGAGGAGGACCGGCTCCTTTTGTCTGTTTGGGCGGATCAAACACAGTAGTTGTCTCCGCCCACATCACTCTCAGCACGTCCGCCAAGGGACGGCACGATTTCAATCTCCTTTTCAGCTCTGCTCTCCTTTTCTCCTTTTTCTTCTGTTCCTCTGTAATCAATCCTTTGTTTAACAATTAACGTTCTACATCCTGTTGATTTCCAACCGTAACTTCCACCAGCGCTACCACAAGTGCCGTAAACTTACCGAGTGGCACAGCTCGGTTTACATCCTCTCCTCCTTCTTTTAATCCACATTCACAAACTTCAATCAACTCACCTAACTTGCCTTTCTTGTACCACGCTGATTGTCCCAGACGTGGCCATGCTTTACCAATCCAGTCCTTTGGTAATAACTGTACTTTTCCCGACATTTTATTCTACAATTAACAAATTATTCCAACAATAAACGTAGTTTCTTATGCCAATATTTTAATCACTACCCCCGCTCAAGATCGATGTCTCGCGTAACTGATAGCGATAGGCCTCTAAACCTGCTACTTTTTTTTGGGCTCTTATCAGCTTAGCCTCTATAACGTAGTTTCATATGCCAATTTTCACTGCTATCCCCGCTCAAGATGAGTATCCCGCGTAACTGATAGCAGTAGGCCTCTAAACCTGCTAATTTTTTTGGGCTCTTATCAGCTTAGCCTCTATAAGGTTTTATCAGCTCCCCAGTCTGACCACGTTTCCCCAGTAACGTTTTAATTTGCTTACCGCGTCCGGTTTGCAGGGAGATATCACCTACGTGGGTCCGTAGACCGTTTTAGAGCGTATTACGCGACGCGTGACTCTTTCAATTATTCTTATTCACAACTACGTTATTAATCAAACACAACAATGTATACTTATACGAGTTCCCTTCTACAGTCCACAGTCAAAATTGACCTAAATGAACCAATGCAAGGATCTTCCCCTTTGTTTCACTAAATTTGGAAAAATATGCCAATAGACTTACTTTGATCTCTTTAAAAAGGAGAGAATCAAAATAGTCTTACCTTATTTCAATTTTGGGGCCCCAGGGAAAATCCAAACATCAGCCGTGGAGTGTAGATCTGGCATGTATACCGCGATGTCTATTGAGACGGTCCGGTCCGTAATCCAGTCCGCGTTGACCAACGCTCCCCCTTCAGTCAACGTCCGGGGTCACCATTTGAAGAATTCTTTGGCTATTTCTTATTATTTATCTTCAGCCAAATCCAGCGTGTTCGTTTACTGTAAGAGTGGAGCGTTTAGCAGTCAACAATTACTACACTATATAACTAATAACACATACCAGTATAGTGATGGCCAGGATTCGACGAGTTACAATCAAAAGATTTATTTCCCTAATACAAAATCATCTAATACAGAGCTCTGGATGTTCTGAGCCCTAACATTGGTTATTCTCGCCTCTATCTCCCCAGAACATAACCACTGGCTCAGTCCATCCGTATTTAACACATGGCACATGAATAATACATGAATATGCAAGAAGAGGCGATGGCATCCTTCCTGAAGTCTTCTGATGGGGGTTTAACGTAAAGTTCTCCTTATATGGTGTGTGCGCAGGGAGAGGCCGTTTTGTTTATCTTACACATTCCTGAGATTTAGGCTTTGCCACAAAATGGAGACTTCACAACTAGTTTGGATGTTACCTGAAACTCAACAACTGACATGTTGTACAACAAACAAAACCTCTGCAATTCATCTTACATATGTAAAACTATAAAACCATTATTTTATAATTATAAAATATAAAAAAGTCTTCAAATATAAAAGTATAAAAATATAAAACCCTTCAAGATATTTTTACTAAACGGTGCAGCTCTATTAAAGGCAATAGAAAAATACAAAGTGAACATGTATCGTGACAAAATTGAAATCGTGACAACAATTTTTTGCCGTATCGTCCAGGCCTATTTGAAACCATACAAGTGTTATTTGACTTGCCGTAGGGCCGGGCGACACGGTGATAACAATCGAATCCCGAGCTCGTCCCTGTCTTCTATTACATTCTATCTTCTATATCTATATACAATCTTCTATTTTTGTGAAATCGTCGTGTCGTGATTGATTGTTTGTGTCTTTAATGCAGCTGTCTGTTCAAACACACTTTTTCTCCTGATGTTTAGCCTCTGAAGCCTCTGAGCAGATGACTTTATTCACCTCTTAAAGGCCAGAGCTGCACAATTAAACCAAATCCACAATTAAACCAAATCCACAAAATGTCTCACTTTGATTTGAATAGAAACGGCTGACACTGTAGTTTGACTTTGTACAAACATGTTCTGAATCAAGCGACAAAAGCGTGACAAAAAAACGATAAAAAATGTGTTCAACAGCGACAAAAACATGCCCACAAACAACAAACGCAACACACTGCACTAAAATGTGACTAGAGTGACAAAAACGCAACTAAAAGTGACAAAGACGTGTTTAAATATGACAAATACAACTGACCCAGACAAAAACGCGACTAAAAGCGACAACATTGTGTTTAAAATGTGAATTCAAACGGAATCCTGTTATTAAAACATAAATTGCAAATCTAATCTTAATCGCATCGATCAGAAAAATCACAATTAGATGTTTTTCCTAAATGGTGCAGCTCTAATTAAAGTCAAAGTGAACGTGAATCGTGATAAATCATGATCTGGACCAAGAATTGTGATAATAATTGTTTGCCGTATCCGCCCAGACTTACCTCGTCGTATGAATCTGAGATGGTTTTATCACAAATAATGGATCGTAGCTGGAGATCTGGAGAGTCTGGAACAAACAGAGAGACCTGTGGAGAACCCTCCGTTTAAAGGGGCTGTACCTGATAGACCTGTGGAGAACCCTCCGTTTAAAGGGGCTGTACCCGATAGACCTGTGGAGAACCCTCCGTTTAAAGGTCCTGTACCCGATAGACCTGTGGAGAACCCTCCGTTTAAAGGGGCTGTACCCGATAGACCTGTGGAGAACCCTCCGTTTAAAGGGGCTGTACCCGATAGACCTGTGGAGAACCCTCCGTTTAAAGGGGCTGTACCCGATAGACCTGTGGAGAACCCTCCGTTTAAAGGGGCTGTACCCGATAGACCTGTGGAGAACCCTCCGTTTAAAGGGGCTGTACCCGATAGACCTGTGGAGAACCCTCCGTTTAAAGGGGCTGTACCCGATAGACCTGTGGAGAACCCTCCGTTTTAAAGGGGCTGTACCCGATAGACCTGTGGAGAACCCTCCGTTTAAAGGGGCTGTACCCGATAGACCTGTGGAGAACCCTCCGTTTAAAGGGGCTGTACCCGATAGACCTGTGGAGAACCCTCCGTTTAAAGGGGCTGTACCTGATAGACCTGTGGAGAACCCTCCGTTTAAAGGGGCTGTACCTGATAGACCTGTGTAGAACCCTCCGTTTAAAGGGGCTGTACCCGATAGACCTGTGGAGAACCCTCCGTTTAAAGGGGCTGTACCCGATAGACCTGTGGAGAACCCTCCGTTTAAAGGGGCTGTACCCGATAGACCTGTGGAGAACCCTCCGTTTAAAGGGGCTGTACCCGATAGACCTGTGTAGAACCCTCCGTTTAAAGGGGCTGTACCCGATAGACCTGTGGCGAACCCTCCGTTTAAAGGGGCTGTACCCGATAGACCTGTGGAGAACCCTCCGTTTAAAGGGGCTGTACCCGATAGACCTGTGGAGAACCCTCCGTTTAAAGGGGCTGTACCCGATAGACCTGTGGAGAACCCTCCGTTTAAAGGGGCTGTACCGGATAGACCTGTGGAGAACCCTCCGTTTAAAGGGGCTGTACCCGATAGACCTGTGGAGAACCCTCCGTTTAAAGGGGCTGTACCTGATAGACCTGTGGAGAACCCTCCGTTTAAAGGGGCTGTACCCGATAGACCTGTGGAGAACCCTCCGTTTAAAGGGGCTGTACCCGATAGACCTGTGGAGAACCCTCCGTTTAAAGGGGCTGTACCCGATAGACCTGTGGAGAACCCTCCGTTTAAAGGGGCTGTACAGGATAGACCTGTGGAGAACCCTCCGTTTAAAGGGGCTGTACCCGATAGACCTGTGGAGAACCCTCCGTTTAAAGGGGCTGTACCTGATAGACCTGTGGAGAACCCTCCGTTTAAAGGGGCTGTACCCGATAGACCTGTGGAGAACCCTCCGTTTAAAGGGGCTGTACCTGATGTTGGATATGTGATGGTTGTCTAAAATAACTTATGAGTTTGTCTTATTGAGTCAAGGGTGAGCTATAGACCTCGACAACAGGGGTTCCCAAACCTTTTCTGTCGTGACCCCCAAAATAACCGTGTAACCTACTCGGGACGCCCAAAGTGAAATGAAAATGATTAGCAGAAATAATTTGTAAGTGTCAAAGTTAAATCAAGTTTAATATTGTTATTTGAATAGTTTATTGTCTTATTGAACCCTGTTTCACTAAAAGAGCAAATACAATGTCATATTCATTAAAATGAGATCTTGAAATCATGTCGCGACCCCCCCTTTGGGAACCACTGCTCGGTCAACTAATTATTTCAATTAAAAGTATTTATACGACAAAAACAGCGAAAAAGTGAAGATGAGGAGTGAGTTAGCTAAAGATTTTGGAATAAATCATGACTTTAATCCAATGTATAGATCTCCAACATATAAATACACAGTTTCCTTCTACTTTTCTGTATAAATTGATGTTTTTTTGCATGAACTCCTGTGCAGTTTGGGTCAGATACACAGAGATACTTCATAGTTTGGCCACACCCCTTTCTATTGGATTAATGGGTGGGCGGGGCCGCTGACTCCACGTGCGGTTGTGTTGCAGGTGAGTGAGAGGATGGCGCAGCAGGCCACGCCCAGCTCGCAGAAGGCGCTGATGGTGGAGCTCAAGTCCCTCCAGGAGCAGCCGGTGGAGGGCTTCAGGATCACGCTGGTGGAGGAGTCCGACCTGTACAACTGGGAGGTGGCCATCTTTGGACCGCCCAACACGCTCTACGAGGGCGGGTACTTCAAGGTCAGAGCCACGCCCGTGTCCTGAGGGGGGGGGGCTCACCTGAGGGGGAGAGAGGGGGAGGAGAGGGAGAGAGAGGGAGGAGAGAGAGGGAGAGGGAGGGAGGGGGAGGTGGCCATCTTTGGACCGCCCAACACGCTATACGAGGGCGGGTAATTCCAGGACAGAGCCACGCCCGTGTCCTGAGGGGGGGGGGGGCTCACCTGAGGGGGAGAGAGAGGGGGAGGAGAGGGAGAGAGAGGGAGGAGAGAGAGGGAGAGGGAGGGAGGGGGAGGTGGCCATCTTTGGACCGCCCAACACGCTCTACGAGGGCAGGTACTTCAAGGTCAGAGCCGCGCCCGTGTCCTGAGGGGGGGGGGCTCACCTGAGGGGGAGAGAGAGGGGGGGAGGGGGGAGAGAGAGGGAGGAGAGAGAGGGAGAGGGAGGGAAGGGGAGGTGGCCATCTTTGGACCGCCCAACACGCTCTCTGGCGGGTACTTCAAGGTCAGAGCCACGCCTCAGTCTCTCTCACTTCTGGGAAGAGAAAGAGGGAGGGAGAGAGAGAGAGGGAGGAGAGAGGGAGGAGAGAGAGGGAGGGGGAGGTGGCCATCTTTGGACCGCCCAACACGCTCTACGAGGGCGGGTACTTCAAGGTCAGAGCCACGCCCGTGTCCTGAGGGGGGGGGGCTCACCTGCGGTAGAGAGAGGGGGAGGGGGAGAGAGAGGGAGGAGAGAGAGGGAGAGGGAGGGAAGGGGAGGTGGCCATCTTTGGACCGCCCAACACGCTCTACGAGGGCGGGTACTTCAAGGTCAGAGCCACGCCCGTGTCCTGAGGGGGGGGGGCTCACCTGAGGGGGAGAGAGAGGGGGGGAGGAGGGAGAGAGGGGGAGGAGAGAGAGGGAGAGGGAGGGGGAGGTGGCCATCTTTGGACCGCCCAACACGCTCTACGAGGGCGGGTACTTCAAGGTCAGAGCCACGCCCGTGTCCTGAGGGGGGGGGGCTCACCTGAGGGGGAGAGAGAGGGGGGGAGGAGAGGGAGAGAGGGGGAGGGAGCTCTCATGTTTAAACGGTTAAAGTCCGTGTGACGCTCTCGTGTCTTTTCTGATTCTGACTCCGCTCGGTGGGAGGGCATCTGTGGACAATAGTTGGAGACAGACTGTAGAAGTCTCCTTTAAACTAAAACCTGGAGAAATCCTGGAGTCCTGACCCGAGTCCAGGTCCAGGTCCAGGTCCAGCTCCAGGTCCAGTGACAATAAAGTCCGACTCAGTTTCAAATGAACGACAAAAACAGCTTTGAAACTTAACACAAGAGTTGGACTCAAGTGAAGGAGCGGCACTCGAGTATATTTAGACGCTCAGATATAACCGAGAGAGAAGTACTGAAGGGGGGAGAGAGGGGGAGGGGGGGAGGGGGGGGAGAATAAATGTTTGTTTGTTTGGTGTAAATAAATGTCCACATTTAGTTATTCCTCACTTTGTCGTGTAATAATCACGTCATTATTCAGTGATGAGCTTTTCACAACAGTTAAAGCTACGGCAAAGCTAACGCGCATTAGCACGTATTAGCATGCTAACAGTGCGCGCAGACTATTTTTGATATAAACAGTGTCTGTGGATGTTGCACACGTCAGCGTTCTTTCCATTTTAAATGTTTTCTTCTGTTTCAGGCTCATATAAAGTTCCCTGTGGATTACCCCTACTCCCCCCCGACCTTCAGGTTCCTCACCAAGATGTGGCACCCAAACATCTACGAGGTACTCTCTGTGTAACAAACATCTACGAGGTACTCTGTGTGTAACAAACATCTACGAGGTACTCTGTGTGTAACAAACATCTACGAGGTACTCTCTGTGTAACAAACATCTACGAGGTACTCTGTGTGTAACAAACATCTACGAGGTACTCTGTGTGTAACAAACATCTACGAGGTACTCTCTGTGTAACAAACATCTACAGGTACTCTCTGTGTAACAAACATCTACGAGGTACTCTGTGTGTAACAAACATCTACGAGGTACTCTGTGTGTAACAAACATCTACGAGGTACTCTCTGTGTAACAAACATCTACGAGGTACTCTGTGTGTAACAAACATCTACGAGGTACTCTGTGTGTAACAAACATCTACGAGGTACTCTGTGTGTAACAAACATCTACGAGGTACTCTCTGTGTAACAAACATCTACGAGGTACTCTCTGTGTAACAAACATCTACGAGGTACTCTCTGTGTAACAAACACATATCACAACATTTGTTCTGAATTTCTGCCTTTTTTATAATCACAGACAGGACTGAATTATTATCAGTATTTAAATAAAATAGAAGGAAATGTTCTTTTCTACCGTTTATAAAATCACAGAAATGACCGTTTTTATCTGAAGTGACGTCACACAAACATGTGCGAGTCACGTGAACGAGCGTCAGATACAAACAGAAGCTCGTGGAAAAGGCTCGACTAGAGACACCTGTAAGTTGTATTTTATTTCATTTCAGACGCTTCACGTGTGTCTAACATGAAGAACACAATTACAATCACACAAGCTAACGCTAACATAAGCTAACGCTAACACAAAGACCTGCAGCTGCTGGTCGTTCACGTCGCTCAAAGCATCATGGGGGATTGTGGTCACGTGGCGCCCTGAAGCAAAGATGGCCGCCTCCGTATCAGGAAGTAAAACAAAGATGGCCGCCTCCATATCAGGCATAGAACTATAATAAAACCTGGAAGATGAATCCAAGATGGCCGTCCTGTTTATCCCTGTGGAGTGAGCTCATTGGTTCATGACCCCAAAAAGGTTTCTTACTTCCGCATTTACTTCCTGATACAGAGGCGGCCATCTTTGTTTTAAGGCACCACGTGACCACAATCCCCCACTTCATATAAAAACGGTAATTTCTGTGATTTTAGAAACGGTAGAAAAGAACATTTCCTTCTATTTTATTCAAATACTGATAATAAGTCAGTCCTGTCTGTGATTATAATGTGACATTTTAGAAAAAGGCTGGTTCCAAGAGGCTGCAGTACCTCACACGACCACTAATCAATCTGGGACAGAGATGGGGCGTGGCTTATCCAGTTAATTTAATACATCCATGGTATCAGGAAGTAAATGCGGAAGTAAGACATTTTTTTGGGGTCATGAACCAATGAGCTCAGGCCACAGGGAGGAACAGGACGGCCATTTTGGATTCATCTTCAGGTTTTATTATAGTTCTATGCGCATGACCCCAAAAAAGTTCTTTACTTCCGCGTTACTTCCTGATACGGAGGCGGCCATCTTTGCTTTAGGGGCCCCACGTGACCACAATCCCCCATGATGCTTTGACGGAGCGATCACGCAGCTTTTTTTGTTAGCGTTAGCTTGTGTGATTGTAATTGTGTTCTTTATTTTAGACCAAATGCAAAAGAGTCTGAAATGAAATCAAACACACTCCAGGTGTCTCTGTCTGACCAGGTCACGAGCTTCTGTTTGTTTCGTCCGACGCTCGTTCTCGCGGCTCACACATGTTTGTGTGATGTCACTTCATATAAAAACGGTCATTTCATTGACTTCAGAAACGGTTAAAAAGTACATTTCCCTCTATGCTATCTAAAAACGGAAAATAATTAAGTATTGTCTGCAATTATAATGTGCAATGATAGAAAAAGGCTGGACTCAAAGGGCTGCAGTACCTCGCACGGCCACTAATCAATCTAATCAAACAGAGGGGCGTGGCTTATCCAGTTCATGTGATAAATCCGTGGTCTCGGGTCATGGATGGTGCGTTGGTTCGTTACTGAAGCTGGAGATTGTTTTGCTCTGGTCTTCTGTCCTCCACAAACACAAACGCTGCAGGCCGTCGTCTGAGGAGCTGCTTGTAATAAATGTTTTCTGTGTCAGAACGGCGACGTGTGCATCTCCATCCTCCATCCTCCTGTGGACGACCCCCAGAGCGGAGAGCTGCCGTCCGAGCGCTGGAACCCCACGCAGAACGTCAGGTACTCGCCCGCGTTACATGTCACACGATAATCACAATCTAATCTATTTTTAAAATATATTTTTAATTAAGTTTGTACATTTTGATAATACAATTTCAAATATACATTTTAAATAATAATAATTTTCAGATATTGCAGTAAACATATATTTCAAATATTACTTTTCATTTATTTTTCAAATTTCAAGTTTTCAATGAACCCTAACTAAAAGGAATTGGTTGCACTGTTCACAAACAGCCACTAGATGGTGCCACACTCATGCCACATCAGAATCAGAAACGGTTTATTTCCGTTGTCAGTGACAGGAACTTGCTTCAGCGTGAGGTGCAACATAAAACAATGGATTAAATATAATAAAATATATAAAAGAGGCAGCATAAGATTAGAATAAAATAGACTAAGATAGACTTAAAACTGGAAGATTCTCTGAAAAGTGACGTATGAAGTCTGAAAATGACTCTAGACTCTTAGACCAGGGGCCGGGTCTAGACCAGGTCCAGACCAGAGTCCGACTGCTCCTGAGTGAGTGCATGTCGCCATGACAACGGCATGCATCAAGCATTACTCTAGAGTATTTACTCTGTGTACAGAGAGAGAACTACATTAAAGGGTTCATCACTGTGAGTTTAACACTGTAGACTGTTGTCGAAGCAACAAACAAGTCAAAACACGACGTCCTCAAAATGTCACCAGGTTTTTCAAATGTCTTTTTTTTGTTTTCAAGTTTCAGAGTTTCAAAGTTTTCTGAGTTTTCAAAGTTTTCAGGGTTTTCAGAGTTGTACGTTTTTAGAGTTTCCAATGATTTCCAATTGTTTTCAGTCATTAATTTTTTTTCCAGATATTTTTCACCAAATCTCGCCGTCACTCGCAATGACTTACGCCATTGCACAGCATCTAGTTAAAAAACAAACTTTATATTGTTCGATGATAAAAAGAGAAAATATGATACAACATTGGAAATAGATGGGGTAGAAATTCAAGAAACCAGATTTTTAGGAGCATGGGGTTTTAGCTAGTCAGCACCTCAGGCTTTGGCTCTAACTTTCAGCCAGTCAGGGACTTGATAGTCCTGACTTAGTGTGGGTGTGGCAGAATCTACAACCTGAGGCTCACGGTTGGACGTTGAACGGACCTCCACTGTGTGACCAGTAACCAAATTAGAAGGGATTTTCATTATCCGTTGAAATGTATGTTATGACACTGAAATATTCACAATACGATTCAAAAAAACATTTGAATCCACAAAAGAACATTCACAAAATGACACATACATGAACCACAAACATGTAAATTCATCCTGTAAGAGTCAGTTCATGAATAAGATGTTCAAGTTATTCAAACAGGTAAGTATTTTATCTGTGTTTGAATTTCTTTTCTGTTTAATGGCTCATCAGAGTTCATTTTAATCCATTTTCAAAATAGAAAACAATTAATTTTGCAAAGTTTAATCCAGTTTCAAAGTAGTATTTTTCCTACTGTTCAGCAAAGCTTGGAATGTGTCTCCTGCAGGAGGATTCTTGAGGTCCAGGATAGTTTGCCTTATGCGTCCTGAAGTCTTTTCTTCTGTAACGTTCTTCTCACAGTTTGTGCTCGTGTTTCAGAACGATCCTGCTGAGTGTGATCTCGCTGCTCAACGAACCCAACACTTTCTCTCCCGCAAACGTCGACGCCTCCGTGATGTTCAGGAAGTGGAGAGACAGCAAAGGCAAGGAGAAGGAGTACGCCGAGATCATCAGGTAAAAACGCCAAACACGCCGAGATCATCAGGTAAAAACACCAAACACGCCGAGATCATCAGGTAAAAACACCAAACACGCCGAGATCATCAGGTAAAAACACCAAACACGCCGAGATCATCAGGTAAAAACGCCAAACACGCCGAGATCATCAGGTAAAAACACCAAACACGCCGAGATCATCAGGTAAAAACACCAAACACGCCGAGATCATCAGGTAAATACAACAAACACGCCAAGATCATCAGGTAAAAACACCAAAGACGCAGAGATCATCAGGTAAAAACGCCAAATGTGCCGAGATCATCAGGTAAAAACGCCAAAGACGCAGAGATCATCAGGTAAAAACGCCAAATGTGCCGAGATCATCAGGTAAAAACTCCAAACACGCCGAGATCATCAGGTAAAAACGCCAAACACGCCGAGATCATCCGGTAATAACGCAAAACACGCCGAGATCATCAGGTAAATACAACAAACACGCCGAGATCATCAGGTAAATACAACAAACACGCCGAGATCATCAGGTAAAAACACCAAACACGCCGAGATCATCAGGTAAAAACACCAAACACGCCGAGATCATCAGGTAAATACAACAAACACGCCGAGATCATCAGGTAAAAACACCAAACACGCCGAGATCATCAGGTAAAAACACCAAACACGCCGAGATCATCAGGTAAAAACACCAAACACGCCGAGATCATCAGGTAAAAACACCAAACACGCCGAGATCATCAGGTAAAAACACCAAACACGGCAAGATCATCAGGTAAAAACGCCAAACGTGCCGAGATCATCAGGTAAAAACGCCAGACACGCCAAGATCATCAGGTAAAAACACCAAACACGCCGAGATCATCAGGTAAAAACGGCAAACACGCCGAGATCATCAGGTAAAAACGCCAGACACGCCGAGATCATCAGGTAAAAACGCCAAACACGCCGAGATCATCAGGTAAAAACACCAAACACGCTGAGATCATCAGGTAAAAACGCCAAACACGCCGAGATCATCAGGTAAAAACACCAAACACGCCGAGATCATCAGGTAAAAACACCAAACACGCCGAGATCATCAGGTAAAAACACCAAACACGCCGAGATCATCAGGTAAAAACACCAAACACGCCGAGATCATCAGGTAAATACAACAAACACGCCGAGATCATCAGGTAAATACAACAAACACGCCAAGATCATCAGGTAAAAACACCAAACACGCCGAGATCATCAGGTAAAAACACCAAACACGCCGAGATCATCAGGTAAAAACACCAAACACGCCGAGATCATCAGGTAAATACAACAAACACGCCGAGATCATCAGGTAAAAACACCAAACACGCCGAGATCATCAGGTAAAAACGCCAAACACGCCGAGATCATCAGGTAAAAACACCAAACACGGAGAGATCATCAGGTAAAAACGCCAAACACTCCGAGATCATCAGGTAAAACGCCAAACACGCCCGAGATCATCAGGGTAAAAGCATAAAACACTCCGAGATCATCAGGTAAAAGCCAAACACGCCGAGATCATCAGGTAAATACGCCAAACACACCAAGATCATCAGGTAAAAACGCCAAACACGCCAAGATCATCAGGTAAAAACACCAAACACTCCGAGATCATCAGGTAAAAACACCAAACACGCTGAGATCATCAGGTAAAAACACCAAACACGGAGAGATCATCAGGTAAAAACGCCAAACACGCCGAGATCATCAGGTAAAAACGCCAAATGTGCCGAGATCATCAGGTAAAAACGCCAAACACGCCGAGATCATCAGGTAAAAACGCAAAACACTCCGAGATCATCAGGTAAAAACGCAAAACACTCCGAGATCATCAGGTAAAAACACCAAACACGCCGAGATCATCAGGTAAAAACACCAAACACGCCGAGATCATCAGGTAAAACGCCAAAACACTCCGAGATCATCAGGTAAAACGCCAAAACACTCCCGAGATCATCAGGTAAAAACACCAAGCGTGCGAGATCATCAGGTAAAAGCGCCAAACACTCCGAGATCATCAGGTAAAACGCCAAACCACGCCCGAGATCATCAGGTAAAAACACCAAACACACCAAGATCATCAGGTAAAAACGCCAAACACGCCAAGATCATCAGGTAAAAACGCCAAACACGCCGAGATCATCAGGTAAAAACGCCAAACACGCTGAGATCATCAGGTAAAAACACCAAACACGCCGAGATCATCAGGTAAAAACACCAAACACGGAGAGATCATCAGGTAAAACGCCAAACACTCCGAGATCATCAGGTAAAACGCCAAACACGCCGAGATCATCAGGTAAAAACACCAAACACGCCGAGATCATCAGGTAAAAACACCAAACACGCCGAGATCATCAGGTAAAGGAAAAAACGCCAAACACTGCAAGATCATCAGGTAAAAACGCCAAACACGCCGAGATCATCAGGTAAAAACACCAAACACGCCGAGATCATCAGGTAAAAACACCAAACACGCCGAGATCATCAGGTAAAGCATAAAACACGCTGAGATCATCAGGTAAAAACACCAAACACGCCCGAGATCATCAGGTAAATACAACAAACACGCCGAGATCATCAGGTAAAAACACCAAACACGCCGAGATCATCAGGTAAAAACACCAAACACGCCGAGATCATCAGGTAAAAACGCCAAACACGCTGAGATCATCAGGTAAAAACGCCAAACACGCCGAGATCATCAGGTAAAAACACCAAACACGCCGAGATCATCAGGTAAAAACACCAAACACGCCAAGATCATCAGGTAAAACACCAAACACGCCGAGATCATCAGGTAAATACAACAAACACGCCAAGATCATCAGGTAAAACGCCAAACACGCCGGAGATCATCAGGTAAAACGCCAAAGACGCAGAGATCATCAGGCAAAACGCCAAATGTGCCGAGATCATCAGGTAAAAACGCCAAACACGCTGAGATCATCAGGTAAAAACGCCAAATGTGCCGAGATCATCAGGCAAAACGCCAAATGTGCCGAGATCATCAGGTAAAAACGCCAAACACGCCGAGATCATCAGGTAAAAACGCCAAACACGCCGAGATCATCAGGTAAAAACACCAAACACGCGATGATCAACAGGTAAAAACACCAAACACGCCGAGATCATCAGGTAAATACACCAAACACGCCGAGATCATCAGGTAAAAACACCAAACACGCCAAGATCATCAGGTAAAACGCCAAACACGCCGAGATCATCAGGTAAAAACACCAAACACGCCGAGATCATCAGGTAAAACACCAAACACGCCGAGATCATCAGGTAAAAACACAAAACAAGGATAGATCATCAGGTAAAAACGCAAAACACGCCGAGATCATCAGGTAAAAACACCAAACACGCCGAGATCATCAGGTAAAAACACCAAACACGCCGAGATCATCAGGTAAAAACGCCAAACACGCCGAGATCATCAGGTAAAAACGCCAAACACGCCGAGATCATCAGGTAAAAACACCAAACACGCCGAGATCATCAGGTAAATACAACAAACACGCCGAGATCATCAGGTAAAAACGCCAAACACGCCAAGATCATCAGGTAAAAACACCAAACACGCCGAGATCATCAGGTAAAAACGCAAAACACGCCGAGATCATCAGGTAAACGCCAAACACGCCGAGATCATCAGGTAAAAACACCAAACACGGAGAGATCATCAGGTAAAAACACCAAACACGCCGAGATCATCAGGTAAAAACGCCAAACACGCCGAGATCATCAGGTAAAAACACCAAACACGCCGAGATCATCAGGTAAAAACGCCAAACACGCCGAGATCATCAGGTAAAAACGCCAAACACGCCGAGATCATCAGGTAAAAACGCCAAACACGCCGAGATCATCAGGTAAAAACAACAAACACGCCGAGATCATCAGGTAAAAACACCAAACACGCCGAGATCATCAGGTAAAAACACCAAACACGCCGAGATCATCAGGTAAAAACACCAAACACGCCGAGATCATCAGGTAAAAACGCCAAACACGCCGAGATCATCAGGTAAAAACACCAAACACGCAAAGATCATCAGGTAAAAACACCAAACACGCCGAGATCATCAGGTAAAAACACCAAACACGCCGAGATCATCAGGTAAAAACGCCAAACACGCCGAGATCATCAGGTAAAAACACCAAACACGCCGAGATCATCAGGTAAAAACACCAAACACGCCGAGATCATCAGGTAAAAACGCCAAACACGCCGAGATCATCAGGTAAAAACGCCAAACACGCCGAGATCATCAGGTAAAAACGCCAAACACGCCGAGATCATCAGGTAAAAACGCCAAACACGCCGAGATCATCAGGTAAAAACACCAAACACGCCGAGATCATCAGGTAAAAACACCAAACACGCCGAGATCATCAGGTAAAAACACCAAACACGCCGAGATCATCAGGTAAAAACACCAAACACGGAGAGATCATCAGGTAAAAACGCCAAACACGCCGAGATCATCAGGTAAAAACACCAAACACGCCGAGATCATCAGGTAAAAACACCAAACACGCCGAGATCATTAGGTAAAACACCAAACACGCCGAGATCATCAGGTAAAAACACCAAACACGCCGAGATCATCAGGTAAAACACCAAACACGCCGAGATCATCAGGTAAAAACGCCAAACACGCCGAGATCATCAGGTAAAAACACCAAACACGCCGAGATCATCAGGTAAAAACACCAAACACGCCGAGATCATCAGGTAAAAACACCAAACACGCCGAGATCATCAGGTAAAAACGCCAAACGTGCCGAGATCATCAGGTAAAAACGCCAGACACGCCAAGATCATCAGGTAAAAACACCAAACACGCTGAGATCATCAGGTAAAAACGCCAAACACGCCGAGATCATCAGGTAAAAACGCAAAACACGGAGAGATCATCAGGTAAAAACGCAAAACACGCCGAGATCATCAGGTAAAAACGCCAAACACGCCGAGATCATCAGGTAAAAACACCAAACACGCCGAGATCATCAGGTAAAAACGCCAAACACGGAGAGATCATCAGGTAAAAACGCCAAACACGCCGAGATCATCAGGTAAAAACACCAAAAGTGCCGAGATCATCAGGTAAAAACGCCAAACACGCCGAGATCATCAGGTAAAAACACCAAACACGCCGAGATCATCAGGTAAAAACACCAAACACGCCGAGATCATCAGGTAAAAACGCCAAACACGCCAAGATCATCAGGTAAAAACACCAAACACGCCGAGATCATCAGGTAAAAACACCAAACACGCCGAGATCATCAGGTACAATCTAACTATCTAGTGTAGAGAGAGTTCCTCCAGGCAGATCAG
The DNA here is from genome assembly GCA_019453435.1 of Rhinogobius similis. Classification (NCBI taxonomy): domain Eukaryota; kingdom Metazoa; phylum Chordata; class Actinopteri; order Gobiiformes; family Gobiidae; genus Rhinogobius; species Rhinogobius similis. Next base: position 29,589,014 of record CM033623.1, on the reverse strand, counting down.
GTCATGAAGCCACGGGTTTAACCCTGGCTCGTCCGGTGTGTCCCGCAGGAAGCAGGTCCTGTCGACGGCCGCAGACGCCGACCGCGACGGCGTCAAAGTGCCCCGGACACTGGCCGAGTACTGCATCCAGACCCGGGTGCCCTCCCAGGACTCCAGCTCCGACCTGCTCTACGACGACCTCTACGACGACATGGAGGAGAGCGAGGAAGACGAGAGCGTGGGAGGAGCGCAGGGCGGGGGACGAGTGTACGAGGACCAGGACGACTCCGGCAACGAGGACTCGTGATAGAGAGGGGGAGGGAGGGGGAGAGAGGGGGGAGAGAGGGAAGACGAGAGCGTGGGAGGAGCGGGGGACGAGTGTACGAGGACCAGGACGACTCCGGCAACGAGGACTCGTGATAGAGAGGGGGAGGGAGGGGGAGAGAGGGGGGAGAGAAGGAAGACGAGAGCGTGGGAGGAGCGGGGGACGAGTGTACGAGGACCAGGACGACTCCGGCAACGAGGACTCGTGATAGAGAGGGGGAGGGAGGGGGGAGAGAGGGAAGACGAGAGCGTGGGAGGAGCGGGGGACGAGTGTACGAGGACAGTGTTTCCCAACCAGGGGTACGGGGACCCCAAGGGGTACGTGAGGAATTACCAGGGGGCACTTGGAATGGTTTCAGGTTTTAAAAGAAGATGAAATTTACTTTTGTCTAAATAAAAAAGTGTCATTAGTTGTAAATTTAGCATCTTTTTGGAGCATCTTGGACCATAAATATAATAAAACAATAAATATAATAGTAATAATTGACTATTTTCGACTAGAAAACCCATTTATTTGCCCGAAAGTCAAGTTAAGATTTGCGGGGGACACGAGACAAAAAAGGTTGGGAACCACTTTTCTAGGAGCGGGGGGGAGAAAGAGGAGAGAGAGAGAGTGAGAGAGAGGGGGAGAGAAAGAGGGAGTTAGAGGGGAGAGATTAAGAGGGAGGAATGGGGATTGAGAGGAGAAAGAAAGATGGGGAGAGAGAATGAGGAAGGAACGGGGGAGGAAGAGTGAGAAGATGGGGGAGAAAGAAGGGAGAAATTAAGACTTGGGACAGGGGGAGAGAAAGAGTGAGGAAAGGGGGAAAGAGGAAGAGAGAGGAGGAGAAAGAATGAAGGAGAAGAGGGGGAGAGTTTGGGGTGAGGTCGGGGGAGGAGAGGGGGAGAGTTTGGGGTGAGGTTAGGGGAGGAGAGGGGGAGTGTTTGGGGTGTGGTCGGGGGAGAGTTTGGGGGGAGGAGAGGGTGAGAGTTTGGGGGAAGGAGAGGGGGAGAGTTTGGGGGAAGGAGAGGGAGTGTTTGGGGGAAGGAGAGGGAGAGTTTGGGGGTGAGGTCAGGGAGGAGAGGGGGAGAGTTTGGGGGAGAAGAGGGGAGAGTTTGGAGGGGGAGAGTTTGGGGGAAGAAGAGGGGGAGAGTTTGGGGGGAGGAGAGGGGGAGAGTTTGGTGGAAGGAGAAGGAGAGTTTGGGGGAGGAGAGCGGGAGTGTTTGGGGGAAGGAGACGGGGAGAGTTTGGGGTGAGGTCAGAGGAGAGGGAGAGTTTGGGGGGAGGAGAGGGGGAGAGTTTGGGGGAAGGAGAAGGGGAGAGTTTGGGGGGAGGAGAGGGGGAGTGTTTGGGGGAAGGAGAGGGGGAGAGTTTGGGGTGAGGTCAGGGGAGGAGAGGGGGAGAGTTTGGGGGGAGAAGAGGGGGAGAGTTTGGGGGGAGGAGAGGGGGAGAGTTTGGGGGAAGGAGAGGGTGAGAGTTTGGAGGGAGGAGAGGGGGAGAGTTTGGGGGGAGGTCGGGGGGAGAGCCTTAAACCTCAGCGAGAACGAACCTTTGATCGTCCTCCGTCTTTTCACATTTTCTCGTTTGTATAAACCCTTTAAAATGTACTTTTATCACTTTAACACTGTTTATACTTTTGTCCAGCTCAAATATAAAGTAAAGAAAATCAAACTGACATTTCTAACCTGGAAATCCAAAACCTTTGCTTTTTTTGTGGAAAAGATTTAAACCCTTTTGCATTTAAGGCCAGACTCTACAGCAAAACCTTTTTGTTTGTTTTGTTCACTTTTCTCTCTCGTCTGGACTTTCATGAAACAACAAATGTGTCCAATCTGCTCCTGATGTTTGATTCTTCCATTGAATCCACTTCATCCATAGATTTCTCTGACATTGTTTTCTTCAAATGCATTTTTGTCCCTCGAGACATAAAGATCATTAAAGTAGATCCACACAAACTGTACAATCTGGACTCAACCAGAATCTGACACAACGGACACAAGGATTTGACAAAAAGTGACAAAAACACAATTAAAACTTGACTATAAGTGACAATAATGTGACTAAAGCGACCAAAACCAACTAAAGGTGACAAAAACGTGAATAAAAGTGATAGAAACACGACTAAAACGTCAAAATTGCAACTGAATGCGACAAAAACAGGACAAAAAAGTGACTAAAAGTGACAAAAATGTGAATAAAAGCGACAAACACGGCTAAAAACGGCATAAAAGTGACAAAAACTTGACTAAAGGCGACAAACTCCAAAGGCTTTTTTCTTCAAATGCATGTTTGTCCCTCGAGACATAAAGATCATTAAAGTAGATCCACACAAACTGTACAATCTGGACTCAACACATTTAGACCAAACAAGGATTTAAGATCTGACTCTGAAACTCATTTATTACAGTTTGAAGTAAAAAAAAGAGGCGAAATTAGAATTTTTGGGACAATTTTCAGTGCAATCAAGTTAAATAATAAATCCAAATCCCCTCTGTACATTTTTATAACTAAAATGTGACAAAATGAACAAGAAATTTAAACCTGGTTCTGTCCATTTTTCAGATTTAAATGTCACAAATATGTGGATTTTTTACCCATTTTTACATAAAATGTCTTATTTCTAATACATTTTTCTTACTTTTCTGTGAGTAAACTACAGGAGAGGTTTATTATTGATATCTTTAAATGTAATATTTATTTTCCCTGTTCACCTGCAGCGTCTCGCCTTAAATAAGTGGAATCCCATTCTGGTCTGGTCCGGTCTTTCTTTCAGAGCATTTTAAAGGGTTTATATTTCCATTTTCTCTGGTTTCTGGTGCTGTAGATTTGCTCCTTTCTCTAAAAACCTCAAACAAAACCCCGTTGACGTACATTTGACCCGTTTGACTGAAACAAACGCCTGGTCTGGGTTTGTTTTCAGTTCAAATGCACAAAAAGCATTGGACGTGGTCTAGATTTAGTTGGAGTTCATTCCGACGCTGGAGGCTCTTTCTCGCTCTCTCTCGCTCTCAAACGTCAAACGGACTTTTGGTTTTGGCGACTTTTTGAGGAAGTTTAAAAACGCCGATGGCTCAGACTTTGAAAAACTCTGGCGTGGACGACTTTGTGCTGGTTTCATCTGAGGTTTGGTCTGTGTTTTTGTCGCTGGTTTCAAACTGGTGGACGATGAATGGATGAAATGTTTGGATGTGGTTTCAACAAAAACAGAAAAGAGTTTTTATTCAGACTGGACCAGGACTGAACTGGGACTGGACCAGGACTGAACCAGGAATGAACTGGGACTGAACAAAGACTGGACCGGCACTGGACCAGGACTGACCCAGAGGCCTGTCCTGAAGCTGACCTGGTCCTGGATCAGTTGCTCCTGGACTGAGTGAGACTTGAGCGTCTCTAAGTCGAATACGAAGAGGGTTCACATCTCGTTCTGTTTAACCCAAGATTTTCTGAATGAGACCGTGGGCGTTCACACAAAGGGGCGGAGCTCGCGCCCGCCGGCCAATCAGAACACTGGAGAAGGGCGGAGCGGCGTACAGAAAAGAGGGGACAGTGTTGGTTCAGTCGATGTGAGTTTGACGACCCTCTTCACGGGACAGGGCTGTAGGACGAGCTCTTTGAGTCACAATGATCCTGTCTTTACTGCAGTTGAACTCTGTGGGAGTAAAGCACAGGAAGTGAAAGAATATTGTGAAAAGTGGAATGAGGCTGTGACAAACTGCTCGACTCGACTCCTTCACGAGAGAATCGCCTCAAAGATAATCCTCAGTAAATCCAGAGTGTTGTGTTGATCCTGAACAGGAGCTCTTTGTACAATCTGAGCCAAAATCACAGGATTCTGGAGGAAGGTGACGTCACAGCGAGGGTGAGATCTGATTGGTGGCGTGCGCCAGTTAGAGCTGAACTTAACCTGGTGGGAGGGGCCTGTCGCCATAGAGATTTACTCAGGAGGAAGTGGAGCCAGCAGTTATAGCGGCTAAAGCCGAGCTAGCAGTTATAGCGGCTAAAGCCGAGCTAGCAGTTATAGCGGCTAAAGCCGAGCTAGCAGTTATAGCGGCTAAAGTGGAGCTAGCAGTTATAGCGGCTAAAGCCGAGCTAACAGTTATAGCGGCTAAAGTGGAGCCAGACTCCATATTTAAATCGGAGTGCGTATCGTGGCGACCACACGGACCAATCAGGAGGTTGCTAATGGTTTCCGCCCCTCGATGGGATCAAACCTGTTGCTAACGTGAGCGAAACCGGCCCCTGGAAAAGGAAGCCCCTGATTGGTCAGTTCTTATTTGATTTGTGAAGAACAAAACTTTAATCAAACCCAGGATCCTGTGGAGCGTCAGACATTTTAGCTCCAGATGTGAGTTTGACAGAAGCCGTTAGAGAAAAGACCCCAGTGTCACAGAAAAGGAATGGAAGCTCAGCTTGAAGAAGGAGCGGCCTCCAGGGTCACTTCCTGTTTGGTCACTTCCTGTTTGGTCACTTCCTGTTTGCTCACTTCCTGTTTGGTCACTTCCTGTTTGGGACGCGGCAGCAGCAGCTCTTGATGTTCAGGGATTTTTACACAGTCTATGATTCTACACCAGGTTTAGCCCCGAAGTTAACGCTGAGCCACTAATCCAGCTTCAGACAGGCCTCTGGTCCGGACTAAATTAGGCCTGAACCAAGACTAGACCAGGACAAGACCAGGAACTAAAACCAGGAATAAAAAACAGGCTTTGATCCAGGACCAGTTCAAAATCAGGACTGAACCTGGACTAAACCAGGACTGAACCATGTTCAAGCAATGACTGGACCAGGGTGGAACCAGAACTAGACCAGGACAAGACCAGGAACTAAAACCAGGACCAATGTTAAACGTTCATCAGGCCTGAACCCCAAAAGTGGATTAAATGGAGGCTTAAATCAAGAACATGACGTCTTTTGGTCCTAATTTTAGTCCTGCTATGGTCCTGTTTTAGTCCTTGTTTAGTCCTGATCTAGGCCAGGTTTAGGTTCAAGTTTAAACCTGGTTTAGGCTCAATTTAGACCTGGTTTCACCCTGATTCAGTTCAGTTTAGCCTGCGTTCACACTCAATATTTGATCCTAGATTGAGCCCATTTTAGTCCAGATTTGGACCTGATTTAGTCCTGTTCTAGTCCTGGTTTGGTCCCGTTCTAGTCCTGGTTTGGTCCTGGTTTGGTCCTGGTTTATTTTCGTGTTTAAATGTTCAGATCCACCAGTGTTGAACCCAGTGACCGTGTTTTTTGTGTTTTTCTGTCGTTTCTTTCTCTTTGTTTTAACGTCTTTCTCTTAAATCCGCTCATGCGTTCGCTTTCCTGGTTTGGTTCCGCTCTTGGTTTGGTTCCGTCTTGGTTTGGTTCCGCTCTTGGTTTGGTTCCGTCTTGGTTTGGTTCCGTCTTGGTTTGGTTCCGCTGGTTTGGTTCGTCTTGGTTTGGTTCCGCTTGGTTTGGTTCCGCTCTTGGTTTGGTTCCGCTCTTGGTTTGGTTCCGCTCTTGGTTTGGTTCCGTCTTGGTTTGGTTCTGTTTGGTGTGTTTTAACGTCGGCCGCACCAGGACTTCACGGTGCGGCTTTAAACACTTTTTGGACTCTTTTGTGAGACATAAACACTTCCTGATCCGCTCTGAGACTCTGGGTTTGTGGGGATTCCTCGGTCACTCGTGGATCTAAAGCGGACGATTCAAACGCCCAAAAGAGGACGTTTAGGTGGAAGTGTTGGACGAGCAGAGAATGCATGACAGACTTTTGAAAAACTGCAGATTTGTGGATGTAAACGCTGCGGTGTTTTTGCCTTTAAGGAGCGTTAAAAGTCTGTCATTTCGTTTTTGTTTCTTTGGTTTTGTTGAGACACAGATTTGTGGATTTGTCACGAGTTAAACCTCTGAATATTTCATCACCTTTGTCCCATTTTCAGACAATATTTCTGAATAAAAGCCTCAGTTTCCCTCACAATGTCGTTTAACATTTAGATATTTTGTTTTTCTTCTGTCGATGTCGTGTAAAAAGGAATATTTCAAAATAAAAGGCTAAAAAGTCACACGTTTTGAATAAATGCACAAAAAACCTTCAACATAAGACACTGATACATTTAATTTATTGACGTCTGAGTTTTTTTTCTTGAATATTAAAACAATATTTGAATGATTTTAATCTCAATGGAACCAAAAACAAGACTGTGTTGAAATGTCTACGACTTACTGTTGGTTTTGGTCTTGAACGAAACAGAAAAGAATCAAGAAACACATTTTAAGACGTTTTATTCTTCCATTGAATCCACTTCATCCATAGATTTCTCTGTTGTTTTCTCCAAATGCATTTTGTCCCACAGAGACATAAAGAGCCTTAAAGCAGCTCCTTTAAACTGTACAATCTGGACTCGACCAGAGTCTGACACGACACAAGGATTTGTTCATCTGATTCTAACGGCATTTATTACAGTTTTAAGGAAAAAGATTTGGAGAAATTTGAATTTTTAGGCCAATTTTCAGTCAGATCTAGTTCACTCAAAAACTAAATAATAAATCCAAATCCCCTACATTTTTATAACTAATATGTTACAAAATGAACCAAGAAATTTAAACCTGGTTCTGTCCATTTTTCAGATATAAATGTCCCAAATATGTGACATTTTGGCCGTTTTTACATAAAATGCCTTATACATGGTGTAACCTACACAGAAATGTGAATGCAGTAACAATTATAAAGTTTTAAGAGTTCATAATATAAGTTACAGTTTAAATACATTAAAAGCATAAATAGTTATAAGTTACATACAATTGTTTTAAGCATAATTCATCTATGAAGTATTGTGTTTAAAAGCATTTAAAACCACCTGGTAATACGTTAAAAGGTTGTCCATGTTTACTGTAGTTGATTTATTTTATTTCATTTATTTTGAAAGTCTACAGGAAGTGCTATGTGTGTGTTGCTGTTCCTGGTCCATCTTGGATAGAGCTTGACGCGCTCACAGAACCGGAAGTGAGTTATGTGCTAAGTGCTAACTTGACCGCGAGAAAACAGAGACGAGAGAAAAAGAGAAAACGTGTTTTATGTTTGTGATGTTTTTAGACTCTTAAATCAATAGTCTGAGGTTTGTACTGTTTATTTCATTTGTTCTGAGAGCGTTTGGACGTGCTTCAACCCAAAGACGGACCTGTGGTTAAGTATTTAGCCAAAGTGTATTTGCTAGCTTCAGTCTTTAGCATTGGCTAGCTAAGCGGCTGTGTTATTGACCGTAGTGAAGCTAACCCAGCTCACTATAAAGACTGTTTGTGGTGTTCTCGTCTTGAGAGTGGAGAAGTGTCTGGAGAGGAGCTCACAAACAGCCTCGTAGTGTTTCTGGACCGGGACGTGTGGACAGCAGCGGGAGGAGGCCGTGGACGTGGAGCGCCGCCATCTTGGGACACGCTCTCGCCGTGGCTTCCTTCCTTTAGACATCGGAGCAGACAACGAGACACTGAACTTCAAAACCAGGTACAGTTTTATTTTTGCGCCTGGAGTGAAGCGGCCACAGGTTTTAGGCCTCACGGCGCACAGGCCTGGACTGGAGGATAACTTTGGTTAATGACTGTGTGACTGAGTGGTGAGTGGGCGCTCTGGCATTTAGCATAGACTGGAACACAGAATGTGCATTTGTTGAATTTTCCCTGAATTTACTAACTCAGTAAATTTGAAGTTTATTCATTTAACTTGATTTGGTCGTTTTGTTAAGTGTGTGATTAAAGGTGCTGTGGTTTATGATTAAAGGGTGAATAGTTAAACATTGAACTTAAGCAGTAAGTATTTGACTTCTATATATTTTATTATATTTTTATTGTAGTTTATCTGTCGTGTTAGAGTTAGTAAAGAACTCAGGGCCCTTACCTTATTTCACTGGGTTTAGGTGGAAACATGACATGATGAAACACTTGTGATGTGTTTTTTTTCTTACATTTATGTGAGTAAAGAGAGGTTTGATTGATATTTTTAAATGTATGTTTTTTTCCTGTTCACCTGCTGCGTGTCGCCTTAAATGATCCAATAGTTTCACTCGTCGGGGAAGTTAGCGCTTCTCATGCGCCGCAGTCAGCCCTGATCCACGAGTCCAGGGCCACGGATCAGTCGTGAGTAAAAACATCATGAGCTGGTTGTATCGACCTCAAAGAAACGCCAAGTGTCCAAGAAAGACCCCACCTTTGGCCCGTGTCCCGCCGCTGAGCCTCCGGGGGCAGCGCAGAGGCAGAGCCGGGCTCCGGGCGTCAGGTCCTGGACACGGGCCGGACGTGCGCTTTACCCCGAGACCGTGGACGGTCAGAGGGAGAGCGGGGAGCACTGTCCTGGGCTGAGGAGCGCTCTCAAGGACACTCTGTGCGCCGGACTCGTAGTGCAGAGTTGGGGGCTTCATTTATGGTCGGATCGGCTGCACCAAAGACCGGGCTCTGCTCCGGACGGACCGACTCTGGACGAGAGACACAGAGTGGCCTTAAACACCGGGAAACCCCCGTGACCTCTGACCTTCAGCTCTGTTTTCATCATATTCCAAGTTTACTTTGGTTTTGAACTGTGGAGCTTCCAAACCAGACACAGAACCCACGGCGGAGGAGGCTTTGAGAGCCGAGGTAGAGATGGACACTAAACTGATCTTTGATTTATTGTCTGGACGTTTGAGGAAACACAGTTAACACCATTAAACCACTGATTCTACCATAAAAAGAATTATTGATAAAGTCCATTCAAAAGAGCACAAAGCAACCATTTATTAAATCACATTTATTGAATTTACAAGATGTTATAAAACCACAGACTCTTTGGTGACGTATAAAGTCAGACATTTGCTGTTGCCTTCAGCTGCACAGACTTTGTTTCCTTCTGGATCTGATCAGGAAGCAGCCGGAAGCTCCACTTCTCTTCCTTTTGTCAGAACAACAACAAACAAATGGGAAAATCTGGGGCTGGAACTCTGGAATTCTCTGGATTAGAATTTAAAAACCTCCACAAATGTCTAAAGGTTTAAGAAGCTTCAACAAACAAATGATATGAACGAAATAATAAAAGAATATTAGAATCATCCATGGAAGCGCTGCACATTAATGGAAAAACAAACTGAAACTTAAATGTGTTGTATTTCTGTTTCATGGTGTTTAAGAAAAGACGAGACAGATTATTTTCTTAGATTGTGAGGGCGCATATTGTTAATTTACAATCATACGTACAGTATAAATGTGCACATATGAAATGAACAATGAAATAATAAAACAAGTCACAAACACTGGAATAAAGTCAATAAAACACTGGATTAAAGACAATAAAACACTGGATTAAAGTCGATAAAACACTGGATTAAAATCAATAAAACATTGAATTAAAATTGATAAAACACTGGATTAAAGACAATAAAACACTGGATTAAAGTCAATAAAACACTATTTTAAAAGTCAATAAAACACTGGATTAAAGTCAATAAAACACGGCTGAAGCCAAAGTGTAACTTGTGTTTTTCACAGATGGAGCAGAACTTCAAATGGATCTGGAAGAATCTCCCACGTTTTCTCTCTGACTCTGACGTCGAACCTGAAACATCCAGGGATTAAAACAAGATCTAAACCAGGACTAAACCAGGTCTGAACCAGGACTAAACCAGGACTAAACCAGGTCTAAATCAGGTCTAAACCAGGTCCACACTGGTCCAGACTGGTCTACAGTACCTTGTAGTAGCAGTGATACAGTGGGAGGATGTACAGGAGCTTCAACAGTAGAATGACCAGGACTCGGACGATCAGGTCTGAGGTTCGAGCTGAAACACAAAAAGACCCAGTTCAGTCCAGACTCAGGGCCCGGCCCAGTTGTTAACACGACTGAGATCATCTGCCTGGAGGAACTCTCTCACTAGATGAACTGTTCCTCATCTGCCTGGAGGAACTCTCTCCCCAGATGAACTGTTCTGAGGTGCTGTTCACATGTTTCTCTTTCTCTCCACTTCCCCCGGGGAGTGGAGACTGTTTCAGACACTGCGGCGGCTGCTCCAGTGACGACCCCCCCACCCCCATCTGTCTGGAGGATCGATCTCTACACTGGACGATCTATGCGCCACCCGCCTGGAGGAACTCCCTCGGCCCTGGATTAGCCACACCTCGTCTGCCTGGACGAACTCCATCTACTTAGATGAACTGTTCCTCATCTCCTCCTGGAGGATCTCTCTACACTGGTGGACTGCTCCTCGTCCTCCTGGAGGATCTCTCTACACTGGTGGACTGCTCCTCGTCCTCCTGGAGGATCTCTCTACACTGGTGGACTGCTCCTCGTCCTCCTGGAGGAACTCTTTAAAGCCACCTCCCTCTTGAGTGGTTCTGGTTCAGTCCAAGTGGATGTCAGTCCTAGTTCATCTGCAGCCTGTCCGTCCGTGGGAGTAGGATCTCTCCTTCACTGTGGTTCTCCCGAGGTTTATACTTTTTTCCCGTGGGGTTTTTTTGTAGTTTTTCCTCGCCGCGAAGGAGGGTCAAAGGACAGGGGCATTCTGGGACAGTTATCTGAACTGCTTTTACCTGTGGCCCATCGAGGCAACTGTTGTTGTGATTTTGGGCATTATAAAAATAAATTGATTTGATTTGATTTGAAGTATCGCCTCAGAGCAGGAGGTTAGAATGTGATGTAGGAGTCAGAGGCCCCGCCCTCAGCTGCTTTAATCCTATTTATGGGACAAATGTAAACCAGAGCTCCTCCCCTTGTTCTAAAGTAACCTACGGAGTGCCACAGGGGTCAGTACTGGGTCCAGTTCTGTTCACCTGTCAGACAGCTACTTTCACCTGCGTAACATCAGCTAAAATTAGACAAATCCTCCCTAAAAGTGATGCTGAAAAGCTCCTCCTGCATTTGTCCAGATCAGACTGTAAGGCCCTGCAGTGTGTCCTAAAAGCTCTAGATTTAACTGGATCAAAATGCAGCAGCAGATTATTAACAGGAACTAGAAGAAGAGATCATATCACCACTGGCCTGCCATTGAGTTTAGAGTCACATTTAAACTCCTCCTCCTGAACTATAAAGCCATAAATGATATGGCCCCATCGACCTCAAAGCTGTGACAGTAGAGTCCCATCAAACAGAGACTGGACTCTCAAATGTCTCAAACTATTGTTGGTCCTAGAGTCTGTAAAAGCTCAGCAGGAGGTGGAGCTCCTGTTCATGTTAAAGAGGCACAGGCTCCTCCTCCTCTGTCACAGAGTCTATGGTCAGGACAGTTAGAACACACATAAACCCCTCTGCTGCCCCCTGCTGTGCTGGAGGAGTCTGGAGCTGACACTGTCTCTGGTTCTTCTAATTTCATCTACAATATTTAAGATCAGTTCATCTGGAGTCTGTTCATTGCTGTTCACATGTTTTCCCCCAGGGGCTCCAGTGATGACCCCCCCCCTTATCCGCCTGGAGGAACTACTTCTAATCTACTCCAGATGAACTGTACATTGTCTGCCTGGAGGACCTCTCTGTGCTGGATGGACTGTCTAGAGGAGCCATCTGTCCAGAGGAACTCTCCCTCATTAGATGATCCTCCTTCTTCCTGATGGTTCAGTCCAGGTGGATGTGTCAGTCCTGGTCCATCTGCGTCTGTGGGAGGAGGATCTCTCCTTCATGTGCTCCTCACCGAGGTTTACATTTGTCCCACAGGGTTTTTGTATTTTCTCCTTGAGAGGAGGCTCTGCAGACAGGGGGCGCTCTGGGACAGACAGGGGGCGCTCTGGGACAGAAGGGGGCGCTCTGGGACATTTATCCACTGCTAAATTCTATGGAACATTGTTTAATTGAACTGCTTTCTCCCTGTGGCCAATCGAGGCGACTGTTGTTGTGATTTGGGCAAAACAAAAATAAATTGAATTGAATTCACCTCCTGCTCTGATACTTCACCTCCTGCTCTGATACTTCACCTCCTGCTCTGATACTTCACCTCCTGCTCTGATACTTCACCTCCTGCTCTGATACTTCACCTCCTGCTCTGATACTTCACCTCCTGCTCTGATACTTCACCTCCTGCTCTGATACTTCACCTCCTGCTCTGATACTTCACCTCCTGCTCTGATACTTCACCTCCTGCTGATACTTGTGATAATGTTGGTTTATTTCCAGGTGCAGACAGGTGAGAGCTGGACCTGCCACATTCTAAAGTCAGTTCCTGATGTTTCTCTGGTCTGTTTCACCAGCGCTGGCCTCACGTTTCTCTCCAGATGAACATGTTTAAAGAGTCACAGACAGTGATCACGTGTTGATGGAGTTTGTGTTGCCGTAGCGACAGTGTTTGTGCAGGAGCTTCTGAGCATGTGCAGAGGGAGTCACAAGGCTTACCTCCCAGAGAGAGCTGCAGCGTGAGGCTCCGAGAGGAGAAGCTGTGGTTGAACACCCTCAGGTGGTAAACACAGGTGTAGTTTCCTTTGTGGGCGGAGCCAGTGTCAGAGAACAGGAAGTGGGCGGAGTGATTGACAGCGGGCAGGGTGTGGTTCTGAGCGAGGTCCACAGTGGGAGAGAGGAGCTGGAAGAAGCCTCCAGGGAACTGTGGCTCCACTGAGCATGTGACCCTGAACTTTGACCCCAGCAGCACCCGGACCCCCTGAGGCCGGGCCTCGGAGACCCCGTCTATCACAGACAGGGAGATGATTGGACGATTCAGTGAATCTGTGGAGAGACAGGATTGGACGTCACACAGAGGTCTGCAACAACTGACAATCATCTGGAACGACTGGAAATAAAACATCTGAACCATCAGAGAGAAACATCAGAAAGAAACATAAGAGAAACATCAGAGAGAAACATCAGAGAAACATCAGAGAAACATCAGAGAGAAACATCAGAGAAACATCAGAGAAACATCAGAGAAACATCAGAGAGAAACATCAGAGAAACATCAGAGAAACATCAGAGAGAAACATTAGAGAGAAACATCAGAGAGAAACATCAGAGAAACATCAGAGAGAAACATCAGAGAAACATCAGAGAAACATCAGAGAGAAACATCAGAGAAACATTGAATAAAATCAGACAAAGTCAAAGCACGTGTTAAATTAAACTCTTCAATCCTTGGATCCCAGACAAGTGCTTGAAATGTAAAGATCAAAATGACACTCTGTTCCACTGTACGTGGGATTGTCCATATTTTGTCTCATTTTGGGATGAAGTCTTGAACGTTGCTGGTGAAATTGTGGGTTAATGTTCCAACTAAGACTAAAATGTGCTCATTGAATATTTATCCTGAGGGTTTGTTGAAATCTAAAAGAACTATATCTGCTGAATATTTGTTTTGTGGAAGCCAAACGTTGTATCGTTACATCATGGAATCAGATTCCCCGTGTTCTACTTCACGATGGTTGAAAGGAATGACTTTTTATTTAGCTTTAGAAGAGATAAGCTACGCTAACAAAAACAAACTGTGTGTGTGTGTGTGTGTGTGTGTGTGTGTGTGTGTGTGTGTGTCTGTGTCTGTGTGTCTGTGTGTCTGTGTGTGTGTGTGTGTGTGTGCATACATAGGTATATTATTTATGTATCAACATGTGCCTTTTGTTAATGTTTTTGTACTTGTTATATGTATGAATTAAAAATGTCATTAAAGATATATTTAAAAAGAAGAGAAACATCAGAGAGAAAACAAACTCTAATCCTTAAGTTCAGAGTTTGACTTTTACCTGAACACTTCACCTCCAGACCCCGAGAAGAGGAAGGGTCTCTGCTCCTGACACAGTCTCTCACTGTAGACTTCTTCACACAGTCAGATGTGACCCACCACACAGGACTCTGTGGAAAATCATATCTTTCTTCTCCAGAAACAGCAGAGCCACAGTCCAGGTCTCGACACACAACAGACACAGACTCCAGGTCCCAGGGGACATAGGGGTCCACTCGTCTCCACTCTCCTCTGTGTTTCAGCTCCACAGTCCCAGCACAGCGACTGGCCCCTCCCACCAGCCTGAGCGACTCTGAACAGACAAGAGACAGAGTGAGCCCCGCCCCTTTACCTGAGCAGGTGAAGCCCCGCCCCTTTACCTGAGCAGGTGAAGCCCCGCCCCTTTACCTGAGCAGGTGAAGCCCCGCCCCTTTACCTGAGCAGCTGAAGCCCCGCCCCTTTACCTGAGCAGCTGAAGCCCCGCCCCTTTACCTGAGCAGGTGAAGCCCCCCCCCCTTTACCTGAGCAGGTGAAGCCCCGCCCCTTTACCTGAGCAGCTGAAGCCCCGCCCCTTTACCTGAGCAGGTGAGGTTCACAGCGGCTCCAGAGGAGCAGGTCCCTGAGCTGGAGCGGGGACAGTCCATCAGAGCAGACTCATGGCCCTCACAGTGGAACGTCTGCAGTCCCAGAGGAGAGAGCGCCCCCTGGAGGAGAGAAGGAGCCCCACAGCCCAGCTCCCTGCACAGCACCTCTGCCCCCTGCAGGTCCAAGGCCCCTTCACAGACCCAGGTCCAGGACTGGTCCCAGATCTGCACTGATCCTGAGCACAGGCCGGACCCCGAGACCAGCCGCACCGAGTCTGTGGACACATGTGACATCATCACTCTGAGCCAATAGGACACATGTGACATCATCACTCTGAGCCAATAGGACGCACACATGTGACATCATCACTCTGAGCCAATAGGACGCACACATGTGACATCATCACTCTGAGCCAATAGGACGCACACATGTGACATCATCACTCTGAGCCAATAGGACGCACACATGTGACATCATCACTCTGAGCCAATAGGACGCACACATGTGACATCATCACTCTGAGCCAATAGGACGCACACATGTGACATCATCACTCTGAGCCAATAGGACGCACACATGTGACATCATCACTCTGAGCCAATAGGACGCACACATGTGACATCATCACTCTGAGCCAATCAGGGGCCGAGCGACACATTCTGGGCCCCAGGTCCAAACCTTTCCCTGTGGGCCCCTGATAGATCATTGTGAATATGCACATTTGGTTATTATTGTTATGTTTCATTAATTATTTCAAGAATATACTTCTTATGGTTTGTACAAACACTTTCAATAACTTGATCATTTATAGACGTCTGTTTTATGAATTATCATGTTTATATTTGCAATAACTACCAATTTCACAAACATCTCCAAACGTATCATTACAATAAGAAAATACACAAACTGAACTGATAATTCCTTAAATTAAACTCTTCAATCCTTGGATCCCAGACAAGTGCTTGAAATGTAAAGATCAAAATGACACTCTGTTCCACTGTACGTGGGATTGTCCATATTTTGTCTCATTTTGGGATGAAGTCTTGAACGTTGCTGGTGAAATTGTGGGTTAATGTTCCAACTAAGACTAAAATGTGCTCATTGAATATTTATCCTGAGGGTTTGTTGAAATCTAAAAGAACTATATCTGCTGAATATTTGTTTTGTGGAAGCCAAACGTTGTATCGTTACATCATGGAATCAGATTCCCCGTGTTCTACTTCACGATGGTTGAAAGGAATGACTTTTTATTTAGCTTTAGAAGAGATAAGCTACGCTAACAAAAACAAACTGTGTGTGTGTGTGTGTGTGTGTGTGTGTGTGTGTGCATACATAGGTATATTATTTATGTATCAACATGTGCCTTTTGTGAATGTTTTTGTACTTGTTATATGTATGAATTAAAAATTTAATTAAAGATATTTTTTTTTAAAAGAGAGAGAAACATCAGAGAGAAAACAAACTCTAATCCTTAAGTTCAGAGTTTGACTTTTACCTGAACACTTCACCTCCAGACCCCGAGAAGAGGAAGAGTCTGTGCTCTCGACACAGTCTCTCACTGTAGACTTCTTCACACAGTCAGATAAGACGCTCCACACAGGACTCTGTGGAAAACCATTTCTTTTTTCTCCAGAAACAGCAGAGCCACAGTCCAGGTCTCGACACACAACAGACACAGACTCCAGGTCCCAGAGGTAATAGCGGTCATAGGGGTCATAGGGGTCCACTCGTCTCCACTCTCCTCTGTGTTTCAGCTCCACAGTCCCAGCACAGCGACTGGCCCCTCCCACCAGCCTGAGCGGCTCTGAACAGACAAGAGACAGAGTGAGCCCCGCCCCTTTACCTGAGCAGGTGAAGCCCCGCCCCTTTACCTGAGCAGGTGAAGCCCCGCCCCTTTACCTGAGCAGGTGAAGCCCTGCCCCTTTACCTGAGCAGGTGAAGCCCCGCCCCTTTACCTGAGCAGGTGAAGCCCCGCCCCTTTACCTGAGCAGGTGAAGCCCCGCCCCTTTACCTGAGCAGGTGAGGTGCACAGCGGCTCCAGAGGAGCAGGTCCCTGAGCTGGAGCGGGGACAGTCCATCAGAGCAGACTCATGGCCCTCACAGTGGAACGTCTGCAGTCCCAGAGGAGAGAGCGCCCCCTGGAGGAGAGAAGGAGCCCCACAGCCCAGCTCCCTGCACAGCACCTCTGCCCCCTGCAGGTCCAAGGCCCCTTCACAGACCCAGGTCCAGGACTGGTCCCAGATCTGCACTGATCCTGAGCACAGGCCGGACCCCGAGACCAGCCGCACCGAGTCTGTGGACACATGTGACATCATCACTCTGAGCCAATAGGACGCACACATGTGACATCATCACTCTGAGCCAATAGGACACATGTGACATCATCACTCTGAGCCAATAGGACGCACACATGTGACATCATCACTCTGAGCCAATAGGACGCACACATGTGACATCATCACTCTGAGCCAATAGGACGCACACATGTGACATCATCACTGTGAGCCAATAGGACGCACACATGTGACATCATCACTCTGAGCCAATAGGACGCACACATGTGACATCATCACTCTGAGCCAATAGGACACACACATGTGACATCATCACTCTGAGCCAATAGGACGCACACATGTGACATCATCACTCTGAGCCAATAGGACGCACACATGTGACATCATCACTCTAGCTGTGTCCCAATTCAACGGCTGCATCCTTCGAAGGACCCAGCCGACGGAGGCTCCTCCTCCGTGTGGCCTCCGTGGACCGCAAAGGCTGAACCGAAATGGGACAGGTCTAGCCTGCGGAGCCGCCCGTCGCCCGGCAACCGAGTCTCGCTGCTAACGCTAATGCTAACACCACGCACGCCACGCATTTTACGCACATGGACGTATTAAAAACAGTACGTAGTGGAGATAAAATACTCGGACCTTGAGCTCAAGAGATTTTTCATTTTTCTCACAAATCTTGTGTCTAAAACAAAGATGACAAATATTATGTTCAGGTATTGTCAAATATATTTATCTTGTGATAAATCTCAAGTAAATTCTCTTGAAATTTCAACAAAGTAATTAAATATGCAGTCTTAATTCTGGAATTAGGATAAAATGTTTATTATGCAAATCTGAGATTATTTAACATAAACACATTAAAGGTCAGTGAAACCAGCTGTATGTCCATAAACTCTATTTGTGTCAAAATTGAATAGTTAATTTTGTATTAAAACATGCTCCATCTTTAGTAAATGTTGATCAAATGAACTTTACACCTTAATTGCAGTGCAAACCAACATGTAGTCAGTAATTAATCAAAAAACACAAAATGATTTTCAGATCACCATAAACCCAAATCCACCACAGAAAAGATCATTAAAACTAATGTGCCATCTAGTTATACATACTCCATTTTAGTCTTTTCAATTTCCCCTCACACAATTGAAAATGTTAGAATAAAACTGTGTAAATGAGTAACTATTTTACTGACACTAATAATAATCACCATCAAAGCAAATATTTAGTTTATGAAGTCATTCACAGACAATGGCAATAAAACGTCTGATTCTGGTCCGATAAAGCTATTCAGGTGCTTTTCAGTTAAAATCAAAACACTGTAGAGGACATTTATTTATTAAAGTTAGGCCTCAGCTTTACAGAAACATGTGCTCGAGTGGACACGGCCACCACAGACTGCCCAGGTCTTCTGTCGTCAGCTGGAGGAGATGGACCTCCACGTCTGCAGGAGACTCTGGACCATGAGGTGGACGGTGCAGACCACGCGCTCTCAGTTTGATGAATCTCAACCAGAAGACGAGAGTCAAGCCACGTCCAGCTGAGAAGATTCACACTGAACTCTTCACAATGGGCCTTGTGTCTTCGTTGAAAAAAGCAGAGTCAAAACCTGCAACAAAATACATAAAACAGTCCAAATACTATTAATGGCAGACCTGAAAATGAAGTCCACAAAGCACATCTCAAATATATCCAGGTGATTTGGCACAGAAAATTATAAACAGCTATAGTAATACAAGAAACCTGTGAATTCAACTTTTGATTGTTGTTACAATCTTAAATGGTATTTGAATTTGATGAAGTGGAATCTTGCAGCACTCACTATTTTAGACGTGTTTCAAACCATGATGCACATGTCCCGCACCTTATTGGTCTGTTTCTTTGACGATGTCAGGTCAGCGCTCCTCCAGGGCTGTGTCAGGTGCACTTTATTGTTCTCTGCGTTTGACCCATTTTAAGCATCATCTTCATGTTCTTCATTGAACAGTTCTGTGACTCCAGCAGTATTGACTGTCCTCAGACAATAAGCTGCAGCTGAGAAAAGGAAAAGTCTCATTAAACATCCACAGTGTAACGTTCTTATCTGACCCTTTGATCACGGGCTTTGGTCACATGTGTGAAAGATACAGGTCTCCACAACCATTTCAGCATAAATCTGTTTAATTACTGTCCAATTTAAATAATCAACACAATTTATCCAACCAGTATCATTTACTTTAACCTTAAATTTACTGGGATTATAAAATCGGCAATTATTCCATTCCCATCATTTCCAGAATTAAATGCATTAGTTTGAGAATTGTATTATGTGATTTACAAGTAATTATATAATTAAACATAATAATGCTGTGCTTTTTAATAATAATACACAAAACATCAGGTGTCATCTTACCTGCAGGATACACTGGCCCAAAGTTTAGCCCCATGGCCCAAACAACGTGGTCGTTTCCTCCTCGTAGCTTCATTTTATAGTCCACGGTTTTCTTTTCTCCTAAAAGTAAAAACATCGTCAGTGTTTGATGTCAATTTGCCCAAATACGAAAGTTTGACGTGACTTTTCACCGCGTTAGCTGGAGTTTACGAGCCAAACTTTTAGCTCACATCCCCGCGGCTCACGCAGTAAAAACAAACTTATTTGACAGTTTTGCGGGCTTTATCATCTTATTTTATGACAACAGTCCTGTTCGTAGTAAACTCGTTATGTTTCAAGCGTTACTCACATGTTTTCCTCCGCGCCGCTGTTTACGCACGTCCGACCAGCGCCGCGCGGTGCATTATGGGATATATGAGGCCGTGAAGGCTGCTCAGATGTGGCCTTCGTTCACGGCCGATCTCCATGGAAACGCGGGCCGCATTTGTCGGCCGCATTCGTGGGCCGCATGAAATGGGACGGCCTTGTCGCGGCGGAAGTGACGCAACCGGCCTTCAAATGTAGCCTTTGGAGGATGCAGCCCTTGAATTGGGACACAGCTTCTGAGCCAATAGGACGCACACATGTGACATCATCACTCTGAGCCAATAGGACGCACACATGTGACATCATCACTCTGAGCCAATAGGACGCACACATGTGACATCATCACTCTGAGCCAATAGGACACATGTGACATCATCACTCTGAGCCAATAGGACGCACACATGTGACATCATCACTCTGAGCCAATCAGGGGCCGAGCGACACATTCTGGGCCCCAGGTCCAAACCTTTCCCTGTGGGCCCCTGATAGATCATTGTGAATATGCACATTTGGTTATTATTGTTATGTTTCATTAATTATTTCAAGAATACACTTCTTATGGTTTGTACAAACACTTTCAATAACTTGATCATTTATAGACGTCTGTTTTATGAATTATCATGTTTATATTTGCAATAACTACCAATTTCACAAACATCTCCAAACGTATCATTACAATAAGAAAATACACAAACTGAACTGATAATTCTTTTTTTCTCTTCCTGCTCTCAGACAAGGCGGACGTGTCTCTGCTCCTCTGTGCTGTCTATTTGTTTTGCGTCTTGTCTCGTCTTCTCTCGTCATACTTTTATTGTTTTTTCCTAAAAGTTGGAAATGGATCTGATTTCTTGGTCTCTGAGCACGATTGACACCATTGTTTCCCATAAGAAGGTGCACTGGGAGAACCCACTGGCCCTGAAGGAGCTTTGGCAGCAGCTCCACACGGGACGCCTGGAACAACTGACAAGTTCTGTGTTTGGAAGTTCTGTCTGTGACATTAAAGAGCACTTCTGTGACGTGAGCAGCTGAAGGGTTTAGAACAGAGAGAGGCAAACACCAAAGAGCTGGTCCAACATCTCAGCACGGACGGAGGACGAGCAGAAACGAGTGGACAACATCAAGAGTGGAGGAACTATCAAGGAGACTACACGAAACAGAGGCTCGAAAGTGACGCTGAGAACCAGAACCCATTGATTACACTTTGGACAAATTGCCGAAGATCAAAAATGGATTATTAGAAATGATTAGAAATTCTCTCCCGACAAAGAAGTCGTGCAGCAGCTGTGCCCTGGTCTTAGTCTCACTCCTGCCCCAGGACAAGGCAAGGAACTCATGAACATCAGCAGTTTCACCAAAACATCCTAAGACGCCTTTCCTATCCCAACCCCCCGTCTGCCATTTAACATCAGCCTGAACTCTTTTCCTCCTTTTCATTTCTAAACAGCTACTTCTTCTTCTTTTGTCTGGATCACTTATAGAACACATGCCTGCTGTGTCTTGTTTATTGTATGTTTTGTTGTGACGCAGCTGTAGTTACAACTGTGTGTTGTGTCTGCTCATTGTTTATTGTCTATAAATGTAATTGTATATGTTTGTTGTAACGGCAACTGTAGCTTCAACGGTTTGTAAAGCGCTTTGGGCCTGTGAGCTGGAAAAGAGCTCCATAAATAAAAATCATCATCATCAGAAGTCCTCGTTCTATTTGTTCACACTTGGCTCATCTGTAAACAATGGTTTTCCTCTTTTTAAAGGGGGCGGGGCCCTCAGATGTCATGAAGAATTGTATTTAGTCTCAACAAAAATAGAATAAAGTGAAGAAAAATGCAACTGAGAGGGATTTGTTTTATATCAGACACTGAAGGCTCCACTTCACAAATAAAACAGATGTGAGACATTATTCAGTTTAACACTTAGAAGAAACACAACTTTGTACAAATATGAACATCAGAGAGAAACATCAGAGAGAAACATCAGAGAGAAACATCAGAGAAACATCAGAGAAACATCAGAGAAACATCAGAGAAACATGAGAGAGAAACATCAGAGAGAAACATCAGAGAAACATCAGAGAGAAACATCAGAGAAACATCAGAGAAACATCAGAGAGAAACATCAGAGAGAAACATCAGAGAAACATCAGAGAAACATCAGAGAGAAACATCAGAGAGAAACATCAGAGAGAAACATCAGAGAGAAACATCAGAGAAACATCAGAGAAACATCAGAGAGAAACATCAGAGAAACATCAGAGAAACATCAGAGAGAAACATCAGAGAAACATCAGAGATAAACATCAGAGAGAAACATCAGAGATAAACATCAGAGAGAAACATCAGAGAAACATCAGAGAGAAACATCAGAGAGAAACATCAGAGAAACATCAGAGAGAAACATCAGAGAGAAACATCAGAGAGAAACATCAGAGAAACATCAGAGAAACATCAGAGAGAAACATCAGAGAAACATCAGAGAAACATCAGAGAGAAACATCAGAGAGAAACATCAGAGAGAAACATCAGAGAAACATGAGAGAGAAACATTAGAGATAAACATTGGAGAGAAACATAAGAGAGAAACATTAGATAAACATCAGAGAGAAACATCAGAGAGAAACATCAGAGATAAACATCAGAGAAACATCAGATAAACATCAGAGAGAAACATCAGAGAAACATCAGAGAGAAACATCAGAGAGAAACATTTAAGAAACATCAGAGAGAAACATCAGAGAGAAACATCAGAGAAACATCAGAGAGAAACATCAGAGAGAAACATCAGAGAGAAACATCAGAGAAACATCAGAGAAACATCAGAGAGAAACATCAGAGAAACATCAGAGAGAAACATCAGATAAACATCAGAGAAACATCAGAGAGAAACATCAGAGAGAAACATCAGAGAGAAACATCAGAGAGAAACATCAGAGAGAAACATCAGAGAGAAACATCAGAGAGAAACATCAGAGAGAAACATCAGAGAGAAACATCAGAGAAACATCAGAGAGAAACATCAGAGAGAAACATCAGAGAAACATCAGAGAGAAACATCAGAGAAACATCAGAGAAACATCAGAGAGAAACATCAGAGAAACATCAGAGAAACATCAGAGAGAAACATCAGAGAGAAACATCAGAGAAACATCAGAGAGAAACATCAGAGAGAAACATCAGAGAAACATCAGAGAAACATCAGAGAGAAACATCAGAGAAACATCAGAGAGAAACATCAGAGAAACATCAGAGAAACATCAGAGAGAAACATCAGAGAAACATCAGAGAAACATCAGAGAGAAACATCAGAGAGAAACATCAGAGAAACATCAGAGAGAAACATCAGAGAAACATCAGAGAAACATCAGAGAGAAACATCAGAGAGAAACATCAGAGAAACATCAGAGAGAAACATCAGAGAAACATCAGAGAGAAACATCAGAGAAACATTGAATAAAATCAGACAAAGTCAAAGCACGTGTTAAATTAAACTCTTCAATCCTTGGATCCCAGACAAGTGCTTGAAATGTAAAGATCAAAATGACACTCTGTTCCACTGTACGTGGGATTGTCCATATTTTGTCTCATTTTGGGATGAAGTCTTGAACGTTGCTGGTGAAATTGTGGGTTAATGTTCCAACTAAGACTAAAATGTGCTCATTGAATATTTATCCTGAGGGTTTGTTGAAATCTAAAAGAACTATATCTGCTGAATATTTGTTTTGTGGAAGCCAAACGTTGTATCGTTACATCATGGAATCAGATTCCCCGTGTTCTACTTCACGATGGTTGAAAGGAATGACTTTTTATTTAGCTTTAGAAGAGATAAGCTACGCTAACAAAAACAAACTGTGTGTGTGTGTGTGTGTGTGTGTGTGTGTGTGTGTGTGTGTGTGTGTGTGTGTGTGTGTCCTTGCTTAGGCCAATTTTGGGGACATGAGTCAGAATACACACCAGTAGATTGGGGACCCAAATCCAAATGGGGACAAAAACCATGGTCCCCAATTAGATTTCATTGAAAATGCTATCTCCAAGCTCTAAAATACATTTCCCTCTTAAAATCTCAACTGTCCCTAAAAGTGACTTATTTCAGTTTTTTGTGTGTGTGTGTGATTTCAAAACTGCCCCCCCACTCAATTTGTATATCCCTCAACATTTCCCCCTGGTGGTTGTGTGTGGAATTGCACATGTCCCCAAATGGAGGTTGTGTGTAACGTCAGACCTGTGTTTACACCAGAATAGAAGTCCCAATTCAACAGTTTGAACAGCAGCCAGATCCAAACGTGTTTTCTTCTATGATCTGATGGATCTGTGTTACTTTACATCAATTAGACCAAGCCAAAATTTGCAGTGTTGGGCCACCTGTGTTGAAATGGCAAGCACAAGGGGAAAAGGGCGGAGCAAACTTAGAAAGTAACACGGGAAAACAACATGATTGGCGGGAAATGTTTGCTCCTCCTAATTAATCGTAGAAAGGGTTTCAGGGGTTGTCATCCAGACACTGTTTGAAGATTGAGACGTTTCGACTTTTATCCAAAAGTCATTGTCAATCAGAGAGCTGGTATTGGAACTCGGGCTTATATGCTCCTCTAAGTACTGGGAGTCCTGCCCACAGGGAGGAGTCACTGAACGCCTGTCTTTGTTTGGAAAATTGTTTGTCTAGTGTCACCTGAAACTTGATAATTGGCCTGCCTTTGTTAGTTTAATAGTTGGCCTTGCCCAGTATTAAACTAACAAAGGCAGAATTAAACTAACAAAGGCAGAATTAAACTAACAAAGGCAGAATTCTGGAGAATTTTGGGCAAGGTACCTTAGATCTGGTACAGGAGCTTGAGAATACAGCCAGGAAATTAGCAAACAACAGAAAGCACCTCCGGTTTAACTTGAGGTGTAGACAGAGTAACATAATTCCGAGGAGCCTACAGATCAAATCCCCAGTTAAAGGACACAGAGCAGAGAAGATTTGGAGAAGAAATCTGATGCAGATGCTTAGTGAAAAAATTAGGGAGAACAACACCAAAATAGATAAACTGAGGTACAGAATGGAAATTATTCAGAAGAAACTTATGAGCATTGTCCCTGAAGATATTCTCAGAAGAGTGTTAGATTTTACACAGATCGCACAGGGAGCACAGCACAAGAAAAGTAAGGAACAACAAATCAAGAAGTTCTCCTCACTTTTGGAAAAGATCAACATTAGTAAAGATCAGCATAACAAGAGGTTAGGGACAGCCCAAGGTGAGACAAGTATTAACAGGAAGAGCTGGATCAAAAACCTTTCTCAGGCAGAAATAGAAGTTTTTTTCCAAAGGACTCAATTTCTCAGTCACCACCAACCATATCCCAACAACAGACTACATCACAGCCACAGAGACAGGCATCTGTTAAGGCATTGAGACTGAATGTAGATGTGGTGGTGTTTAAAACATCAGATAAATGCAACTTTTTTTAACGTTTCGCGATTGATTTGTGGCCCTCCGCTTGGTCTATATTTCAATATGTGGCCCTCGCTGGAAAATGTTTGGACACCCCTATTATAGACTGTGTACAGAAGCTTGAGAAGGAGGAGTTGATTGACAGGCCTCTGTACTACTGTACTGTACTGTACGACTGTATCCTGGTGAAGCCATTCCATGTATTTATGGCCTTCCCAAAATCCACAATGAGAATGTCCCATGGTGTGTAGCACGGACTCCATCACATACAATGTAGCTAAACACTTGACCACCATCTTGGCTCGGTTAGTGGGAAACTCAGAACATTGTGTGGAAAACACACAGCACTTTGTGAGCAAAGTGAGACACCTCCGAATGGACCCAAATGACGTTATGGTCTCGTATGATGTGGTGTTTTCCCTTTCACTTGTATTCCAACCTCGGAGGCAGTGGCAGCAGTGAGGATGCGACTACAGGAGAACTCTATCCTACCGGAAAGGACCAAACTCACACCTGAACACATCTGCCAATTATTGGATCTGCCTTAACACAACTCACTTCCAATTCAGGGGACACTTTTACAGACAGATCCACAGCTGTGCTATGGGCTCTCCGGTCTCCCCGATCGTAACTAACCTTTAAATGGAACACTTTGAGAGGAAGGCTCTGACCTCCTTCCTGGGCACACCTCCTAGCCTCTGGCTGTGTTACGTGGATGATACCTTTGTGATAATCAAGAAACAAGAGCTGGAAACGTTCTCTGAGCATATCAATGGGTTGGATGTATACATCAAGTTCACCCAAGAAGATGCTACGGACAACCGGTTGGCGTTTCTTGATTGCTCCACAATCACAGAGGAGGAAGGCAGCCTTCAGACAGAACTGTGCAGGAAACCCAGAACACAGACAGGACTTATTGTTCGGGTCTAACCACCCACTGCAGCACAAGTTGGGAGTGATCAGGACACTACAACACAGAGCCCACGAAGTACCCACCAGCTCAGAGGGGAGAAAGAAGGAGGAAGAACACGTCCAACGCGCCCTCTCAGGGTGTGGTTATCCCAACTGGGCCTTTAACAAAGTCAGAAGAGCCAAGAAACAGGACAAAAAGGATAAAGATCCTAGCAGGAGGGGGGTCTCTATCCCCTATGTCTCGGGCCTGTCTGAGAAGTTTCAAAGGATTTTTAGACAACACGACATCCCTGTTTATTTCAAACCTGGCAACACACTTAAACAGAAACTGGTCCACCCGAAAGACAAGAGGCCGACAGAGAAACAGAGCAATGTAGTTTATTTGATAGAGTGCAGTGAGGACAGTTGTAAAGAACGATACATAGGAGAGACCAAACAGCCACTGCACAAAAGGCTGTACCAACATAGAAGATCTACCTCTACGGGACCGCAAAGTGCAGTCCATCTGCACCTAAAAGCTACAAACCACTCGTTTGAGGACAGTGAGGTGAAGATATTGAGCAGAGAGAAGAACTGGTTTGAAAGAGGGGTAAAGGAGGCTATTTTTGTCAAAAGAGAGAATCCGTCTCTAAACAGGAATGGGGGTTTAAGATTTAATTTGGCTAAGATTTATGACAGCCTCCTAACACCTTGGTCCAAATCAATAGGCCAGTCAAATGCTAATGAGGTCATCAGCAGTGATGAGGGAGCAACAGCCATCAATAGAAAAATAGATATAAGACAATAATAGATCTTAGCCACAGGTGAAACTGGGCAGGGCCAACTATTAAACTAACAAAGGCAGGCCAATTATCAAATTTCAGGTGACACTAGACAAACAATTTTCCAAACAAAGACAGGCGTTCAGTGACTCCTCCCTGGGGGCAGGACTCTACTTAGAGGAGCATATAAGCCACAGTTCCCATACCAGCTCTCTGATTGACAATGACTTTGGGATAAAAGTCGAAACGTCTCGATCTTCAAACAGCGTCCGGATGACAACCCCTGAAACCCTTTCTACGATGAACCACACCTGGACAAATGAGGGTTTACATCGACGCCTCCTAATTAAGCTCCTGTTCCCATGAGAAGAAAACTTAAACCAC
Organism: Rhinogobius similis; assembly: GCA_019453435.1. Lineage (NCBI taxonomy): Eukaryota > Metazoa > Chordata > Actinopteri > Gobiiformes > Gobiidae > Rhinogobius > Rhinogobius similis. The sequence goes on along the minus strand of CM033623.1, from coordinate 29,562,035 downwards.
ACCATTTCAAGGTAAGGAAACGTTAAAAGTTTGTTTTAAATTAAAGCTATAAACATAATTACATCATTAAAGCATTTTACAATGTGGAGCAACATGTTTAATATAAAAGGAAGATAAAATGCTCTGGCAAATGTGGATCTACAGGCCTTCATCCAAATCCATCAGCACATTGTGCTAGCAAGTAGCAAGTAGCAATTGCTACGATAGCTTATTGAAAACATGCAAGCTACTAAGCCAGCTATAAGTCTTTGTCTTTAAACCTTACATTTGCCTGAGATGTTTTTTGGGTTGGGACTTTTCTATAAATAATTCAATTTGGAATGTGAAAAAAATAAATACATATGCACTTGCACATGTGGATGTACATGCCATGATTCAAATTAACAAACAATTTGCAATTGCTAAGTTAGCTGTTTTACCATTACTACTTATCTTGAACAATGCTTTTGCATTTTTTTAAAGGGTGTGATCATTTGGAGCCCTGAAAGACTTTACTTTGGATGAAGAAATGACACATAACTACGGGGATGCTGAGGCCATGGCGTAAGGAGGTAGGTATTCACCTTATTCCACGCCCACTTTTGCCTCTTTTCGCTCCGTAACAGCACATCCAGTTTATCAGGATCTCGGTGGTGGATGAGGGAAAAGTCTTACTGCTAAAACATTATATAAAGTAGATTGATTTGTGTAAAATGTTCGCGAGCCACAATATGTCACATGCACCGATTTCCTGGGCCTGAAGCGGCTTTAGGTCGAGTAGAACTTATTTTTTACTGAGCTCGTCTTCCCGTGTAACAGGAAAATAGACGCTCCGCAGCAGATTCTAGAATAAGGTTATTATACTGTAACTTTATGTTGTCAGTTTGTTACAGTTTCTTGTCTTGGCTCCAGGTAACTCAAAAGTGTAAATGACTGAGCTACAGCTGCTAATACCAATCATGAAATAAGGCTTTGTTCATTAACAGTGCATCTTAGAGCTCCTGAGTATCTGCTATAGTGCAGGGCCAGGCCATATGCACTTCAATGACTGTCCCCAAATAGTCCCCATTCGAGTGTAAATGTGTGTGATGTCCCCAAAAATGATGTACTATCAATAATATTAATGTCAATAAACTCTTATAAACAGCTGTCCCCATTAGTCCATCGTCAAGTGTGTAATGTGTGCGATGTCCCTCAAAGTCCCAATTAAAACTGTGATGTTATACAAGTTTAAAATCAGCCCTATTATTATGGTATGAACACTTTAAATGTATTTCAATCATGTTTCAGGAGGAGTTCTTCACTGTTGCTGCTGAGACCAGAGACATCAACAAACCACAGGTGAGTCGTAATACTGAGAGGCAACAATAAAGAAACTTCCTGAATGTTTTGACTATTATAAATATTTTATATGCAACGAAAAGCTGCACTACAATCCCCAGCAAACCACTGACACACTATGGCTTAATTTTGCACATGTCTTCAAAAATATATTTGTCCTGGCTGCCCAAATTCTCATTACTGCATCGGCCCATGACTGACTGTCCCCAGTTGGTCCCCATTCGAGTGTGTGAGTGTGTACAATGTCCCCAAAAGTCCTGTCCTATTGGTGTTACTATTGCTAAGGAGTTGACATAGAAGACGGTCCCCAGTTGGTCCCCATTCGAGTGTGTGAGTGTGTACAATGTCCCCAAAAGTCTGGGCAAAAAATGGTGGTGTTATTGCATATACAATTTTATTTTGCATAAGCATTGTTGATATATAGGCAAATTAATTACAATTCTATTTCAGGAGCAGTTCCTCCCTGATGTTGCTGATGAGACGAGGGACATCGGCAAACCACAGGTATGAGTCTCAATATTGACTGGTAACTGGAAATCCACTCCAGTCTGGAGTTACAATTGTACTGTTCCATAGACTGTATAAAAAACACTGGACATCCCGAGCTGCTGCCGCCACGTTCCAAACAGGAAGTATCCATGGAGGCTGTTCTGGCTCCTTCAAGCCGAGCTCCATTCTCTTTCTATTGGGACATTAGTGTCTTTACTCTGAAACGGCTTCTGTCAAACTCACATGTGGAACCAAACTTACTCACTCCACATGATCCTGTGTTTGATTAAAGTTATGTTCTTCACAAATCAATTTATTACAATAATAACTGACCAATCAGGTGCTTCCTTTTCCAGGGGTCGGTTTCGCTCATGTTAGCAACAGGTTTGATTGACAGCTAGCGCCACACGTTGCCGCCGTCCTCCTACCGAGGGGTGGAAACCGTTAACAACCGCGCTCCTGATTGGTCCGCGGTGGTTACCAAGATACGCACTTGGATTTCCAAATATGGAGTATGGCTCCACTTTAGCCGCTATAACTGCTAGCTCCACTTTTGCCGCTATAACTGCTAGCTCCACTTTAACCACTATAACTTTTAGCTGCGATTTGCTTCATTTGGCTGGAGTCAAACGCTACGACATCGTCCAGTGATTTTTATACGGTCTATGTACTGTCCCCAGTAAACCACTGACACACTGTGGCTTCATTTGAACTGATTACTTATCCTTTCCTTTCTCTGACACATCTTTCTCTTTCTCCAGCGAACATCTACTCCTGACATCACTGAGAGCACCAAAATCAGGTAAGAGTTGGTTTTACAAAAGACAATCAATTAATGTGTATATTTGTGTCTTCTACATTACATCATCTGCAGTAGATTATTTACATAAAATACCTTGATTGTCCCCAGTTGGTCTCCATTATAGTGCACAGGTGTGTATTACGTCCCCAATAGGTCTTGTCCTCTGAGTATTACTATTGTTACATGGCTCAGTTAAACAACTGTCCCCAATTGGTCCCCATTCGAGTGTGTGAGTGTGTATGATGTCCCCAAAAGTCCTGTCCTATCAGTATTACTATTGTTACATTGATCAGTTAAACAACTGTCCCCAGTTGGTCCCTATTCGAGTGTGTGAGTGTATACAATGTCCCCAAAAGTCTTGTCCTATCAGTATTACTATTGTTACATTGATCAGCTAAACAACTGTCCCCAATTGGTCCCCATTCGAGTGTGTGAGTGTGTATGATGTCCCCAAAAGTCCTGTCCTATCAGTATTACTATTGTTACATTGATCAGTTAAACAACTGTCCCCAGTTGGTCCCCATTCGAGTGTGTCAGTGTATACAATGTCCCCAAAAGTCCTGTCCTATCAGTATTACTATTGTTACATTGATCAGTTAAACAACTGTCCCCAGTTGGTCCCCATTCGAGTGTGTCAGTGTGTATGATGTCACCAAAAGTCCTGTCCTATCAGTATTACCATTGTTACATTGATCAGTTAAACAACTGTCCCCAGTTGGTCCCCATTCGAGAGTGTGAGTGTGTATGATGTCCCCAAAAGTCCTGTCCTATCAGTATTACTATTGTTCTGGGGTTGACATAGAAGAGCGGTCCCCAGTTGGTCCCCATTCGAGTGTGTGAGTGTGTATGATGTCCCCAAAAGTCCTGTCCTATCAGTATTAATATTGCTAAGGGCTTCAAATAACTAACTGTCCCCAATTAGTTCCCATCCCAGTGTGTAAGTGTGTTTAATGTCCTCAAAAGTCAACTCTTACTTATGAGTCTGTATTGAATGGCAGTATTTCTTTGTATATTGTTATTGTGTTATTGTGTTATTGTTGCCAGGAAGAGCTTGAGACAGACAGCCCAAGAATCAAGAATCGTTTTTCAAGAAAAATACCTGAAGAATTGGATAAAACCACAGACTGCAGTGATGTTTGCTTCTATTCCTCACTCACTGACAAGAAGTTAATCAGAGACAGAGGAGGACATTATCAACGACAAGAAATGCCAGACTATCCACTTTAACACAGAGTCCAAGAAAGTACAGTCCTGATACCCCCAAAAAGACAAAGGTCCGTGTGGTTACCAAGATACGCACTTGGATTTCCAAATATGGAGTATGGCTCCACTTTAGCCGCTATAACTGCTAGCTCCACTTTTGCCGCTATAACTGCTAGCTCCACTTTAACCACTATAACTTTTAGCTGCGATTTGCTTCATTTGGCTGGAGTCAAACGCTACGACATCGTCCAGTGATTTTTATACGGTCTATGTACTGTCCCCAGTAAACCACTGACACACTGTGGCTTCATTTGAACTGATTACTTATCCTTTCCTTTTCTGACGCACCTTTCTCTCTCTCCAGCGAACATCTACTCCTGACATCACTGAGAGCACCAAAATCAGGTAAGAGTTGGTTTTACAAAAGACAATCAATTAATGTGTATATTTGTGTCTTCTACATTACATCATCTGCAGTAGATTATTTACATAAAATACCTTGATTGTCCCCAGTTGGTCTCCATTATAGTGCACAGGTGTGTATTACGTCCCCAATAGGTCTTGTCCTCTGAGTATTACTATTGTTACATGGCTCAGTTAAACAACTGTCCCCAATTGGTCCCCATTCGAGTGTGTGAGTGTGTATGATGTCCCCAAAAGTCCTGTCCTATCAGTATTACTATTGTTACATTGATCAGCTAAACAACTGTCCCCAATTGGTCCCCATTCGAGTGTGTGAGTGTGTATGATGTCCCCAAAAGTCCTGTCCTGTCAGTATTACCATTGTTACATTGATCAGTTAAACAACTGTCCCCAGTTGGTCCCCATTCGAGAGTGTGAGTGTGTATGATGTCCCCAAAAGTCCTGTCCTATCAATATTACTATTGTTACATTGATCAGTTAAACAACTGTCCCCAGTTGGTCCCCATTTGAGTGTGTGAGTGTGTATGATGTCCCCAAAAGTCCTGTCCTATCAGTATTACTATTGTTCTGGGGTTGACATAGAAGACGGTCCCCAGTTGGTCCCCATTCGAGTGTGTGAGTGTGTATGATGTCCCCAAAAGTCCTGTCCTATCAGTATTAATATTGCTAAGGGCTTCAAATAACTAACTGTCCCCAATTAGTTCCCATCCCAGTGTGTAAGTGTGTTTAATGTCCTTAAAAGTCAACTCTTACTTATGAGTCTGTATTGAATGGCAGTATTTCTTTGTATATTGTTATTGTGTTATTGTGTTATTGTTGCCAGGAAGAGCTTGAGACAGACAGCCCAAGAATCAAGAATCGTTTTTCAAGAAAAATACCTAAAGAATTGGATAAAACCACAGACTGCAGTGATGTTTGCTTCTATTCCTCACTCACTGACAAGAAGTTAATCAGAGACAGAGGAGGACATTATCAACGACAAGAAATGCCAGACTATCCACTTTAACACAGAGTCCAAGAAAGTACAGTCCTGATACCCAAAAAGACAAAGGTCCCACAGCTCCAACACTCAAGATCAACCTTCAGATTCCTTTGTCAAAGTAGCCACCTTCAAAAAAAGAAATACAAAGAGACTCATGAAAAAGATTTTCAGGGGTTGTCATCCGGACTGTTTTGAAAATCAAGACTTTCAACTTCCATCCAGAAGTCATTATCAATCAGTGAGTGAACCTTTTGTTGCTGTCCAATGTCCCAAGAACTCAAAAGATGACACCAAACCATAATTTGCCCACAACACTCAGGTGGTCAAGGAGGGAAATGAGTTTTGGAGTCAAGGTTGTAGAATAGAGCGCATTTTACCCAAACACAGAGCTGCCACATGCTGTAGAACATAAACAGTGGGAGGAGTCACCCCTAGTGTACACTGACTCCAGTCCGGTAGCAGACGCCTGTCACACCAGCTCTGGTTCACTGCGGTCTGTTTTGATGAAAGCCACATAGATTTACCTGGTTTCGCGCAAGAAACACTCGTCAAATGATGAAAGCTGCACCAGTCGCTGTGGCGTCCGGCAAAAGTAGACTTCTTGTGGATTCTTTCCTCAAACCTGCGGCCCAGAGCTCAGAGGTCGGTGTAACACAAGCATTGATTTTAAGCACTTTCTAAGTCTTGTGGGACCTGCGTGGGCCCCAAAGCCGGACCGGAGTCAGTGTGCATCAGGGTTAAACATTATTTAAGAACCGGATGACCTATGTACAGTATCCTGTATATCTGTTCAATCGATCAAAAACATACTTGTAAGGTATGCACTTATTTAGCAGTTTATTTTTATATTTTGGAATATAACAATTGAAAGAAATTATAAAAATGCTTGTGGTTTGATACCATTTTAATTCATGATTATGTTGATTGCGTTGGTTTTGTTGGTTTCATGTACCATTTAAACTGGCACATGAAACATTGTTTGTCATTATTCTGAAGTTACTTGTATAAAATATGGTTTATAACATATTTACTAAGTTTTTATGACAAAAGAAATAAAGACCTCAAACTGGACATTTATGAGTTTGTGTATGTGTCCTCAAAATGCACCTTAAAATTCTTTGTCCCCAATGTGAAGGTTAAAAAACTCATGGGACACAAGTTGTGAAAAAGTACAATCTGAGGTGATTTTGTGAATCTGGAGAGTCAAATGAAAAAAATGGCTCTGACAGAATCTTTCTAACTCATTCAGAAAGGGTAGTCCCCAAAGGGGGGGTTCTAGGTTTGCGACCCCAAAATGCCTCTAAGCGAGTATACGTGTGTGTGTGTGTGTGTGTGTGTGTGTGTGTATTTATTCATACATAGGTATATTATTTATGTATCAACATGTGCCTTTTGTACTTGTTAAATGTATGAATTAAAAATGTCATTAAAGATATATTTAAAAAAAGAGAGAGAGAAACATCAGAGAGAAAACAAACTCTAATCCTTAAGTTCAGAGTTTGACTTTTACCTGAACACTTCACCTCCAGACCCCAAGAAGAGGAAGAGTCTGTGCTCCTGACACAGTCTCTCACTGTAGACTTCTTCACACAGAGAGAATAGACGCTCCACAAAGGACTCTGTGGGAAATCATATCTGATTTGTCCAGAAACAGCAGAGCCACAGTCCAGGTCTCGACACACAACAGACACAGACTCCAGGTCCCAGGAGCCATAGGGGTCATAGGGGACATAGGGGTCATAGGGCTCCATTCGTCTCCACTCTCCTCTGTGTTTCAGCTCCACAGTCCCAGCACAGCGACTGGCCCCTCCCACCAGCCTGAGCGACTCTGAACAGACAAGAGACAGAGTGAGCCCCGCCCCTTTACCTGAGCAGGTGAGGCCCCGCCCCCTCCTATCTCATACTGTATTTTGATTTTCCAGAGGGCGCCACTGAGCCGTCTTTTTACAGACATTCTTGTTAACTTTAAATAACTTCAATTTGAACCGATCTCTGATTTTGTGCCAATTTTCATGAGTTTTGGTGCAGGTTTAGGGCTTAAAAACTATATTTGGCAGAAAAAAAGTCTCTTATATTTTACTCTGAAACGATAAATGCTTGTATTATGTAACTTGTTGACTCTGTTCCTCATCACAAACACTTTATAAATAAGTTTTTTCACACCTCCACGACAAACAGATTTTCTTTTATGAATTTTTTAAAACTAAATTTGAAGGAGGCGCTAGAGAGCCATCTTATGAGACAGAGCCTTAAGTAGCGTATCATTACGTCCAGCTCACAAATCTGCACTCGCTCCATTGGGGCCAATCAGATCCAACAATGTTTGTAAAAAGATAGATTTTTTATTTTATTTTTTCTAAAAAGTGTGTGATTTTATTGAAAAATCACTTTGACCACGTCCAACGTTTGATTTAAAATCTAATTGATAATCTTTTATCCCACGTGGGTTTTACCTGTTTTGACCAAGTCTGAAGTGTTTTTGGTGAAAACTGTTGGAGTCGATGTCAAAAGATGAAGATGTGTGACTTTTTAAATCCTGGCTTTGATCCAATATGGCCGACTTCCTGTAGGGTTTAGGGCGGGGGGGTCATAAGACTATTTTTATGTTTGGTTTCATTTGTCTGGGTTGACATTTTTCACGGCCGGGCTCCCGTTGGCTCCGTGTAAATCGTTTTTGAGGAGGAGCCACAGAGCCGTCTGTCAATAGTTTTTTCGTGGAGTCTTCACTCCAAATTAGAGCTCAGGAAACTCTAATTAATTAAACTCTAATTTTTGACACTAAATACTTTTGGTCATTGTTACTGGTTGAAGTTTGCGTTTTCCTTCAGTATTTTACAGATACAATGGCTCTGGGACATTCGTGCTCGGGCCCTAAAAAGAGCCAGAATCCAAGTCACTTTATGTCGTTACATTCGGCGTAAAAGAAAGTGCTTTAATTCAATGGTACAGCCATTGATTTACACAACTTCACAGAATCCCTCAGAGACCATCGCGTTCAGAAACACCTTAAAGAGAGGTTTAACATTCACAGATTTTTTGAAAATATTTTTGAAAATACACACAAAATGAAAAGATCTAATTCTAAATCATTGGCACAAAATGCACCTTCATTATCTTCAATATTAAATGTGGAGATAATAATTCTTTGCAGAGAAAACATCATGTTTTATTTTCAAATGCACCTCTTTGGCCTTTGGTGGAACGGGGCATTTTAGATGGTTACAGCTAATACTTTGAACCTTCTTCTGTCAAAACGTTCCATTGTGTGTGTCTTCTTAAAGACGAGGGAAACATTCTCTGGACAATATTGATCTCACAAACTTATTGTTGCATTTCTTATCCATGAAAGGCCAAACTGATAATGAATCTAATCTGGGAACTGCATTTGCATAAAGTAGAAAACCCCTCACAAGTAAAAGCTCGAGGAATTGTATTTATCCATCACCAAAGTGTTGAACAAATAATAGAAATAATAGTAATAATAGAAATAATAGTAATAATAGTAACAATAGTAATAATAGTAATAATAGTAATAATAGTAATAATAGTAATAATAGTAATAATAGTAATAATAGTAATAATAGTCGTGTAATAGAGAGAGTTCTTCTTGATCAAAATGCATCTGTTTTTCCAAATGGGTTTGTCGTGAGGGGAACATGATGTTTAAACCACTTTCCAACATCGGAGACTTGTTCATGGAACTTTGACACTTTCACTGTCAATTTAGACAATTCAAAGTCACGGCTCAGAAGTCGTTCAACACCAAAATTAGAAAACATTTTACAAAGGAGACTGAACCCAAGGCTTTTTAGACGAGCTGAGGCCAGGTATCGGCGCAGACAGAGAGAGTCGGACTGAGACCAGAACGGCTGCTTCAGTTCTGCTGCAGTCGTGGATTGTCTACATTTAAGTGTTAGTTGAGTTTCGTGAGGTGTTTAATGTCTGTTTGGACCGTGTTGTGTGTGTTTGACCCACAGAAGAAGAAGAGTTTGTGTTCTTTTCCTTTAAGTTATTTCATCTGCTATAATTTGGGTTTTATTCTCAGATGTGGGACTTATATTATTATTGAGCTCGTCCTTTACAGCTGTGTAGTTAATGATGCTCCGTAACAGAGCAGTGTTACCACGGCAACACACTCTGCGCTCTTAAAGGGGCGGTGTCTTAACTACACACTCTGCGCTCTCTTAAAGGGGCGGTGTCTTAACTACACACTCTGCGCTCTCTTAAAGGGGCGGTGTCTTAAGTACACACTCTGCGCTCTCTTAAAGGGGCGGTGTCTTAACTACACACTCTGCACTCTCTTAAAGGGGCGGTGTCTTAACTACACACTCTGCACTCTCTTAAAGGGGCGGTGTCTTAACCACACACTCTGTGCTCTCTTAAAGGGGCGGTGTCTTAACCACACACTCTGCACTCTCTTAAAGGGGCGGTGTCTTAACCACACACTCTGCACTCTCTTAAAGGGGCGGTGTCTTAACTACACACTCTGCACTCTCTTAAAGGGGCGGTGTCTTAACCACACACACTAATCGGTGGAAGGACGGCCTCCAAACCTCAAAATCCTGTAAATATTCATGTAAATGAGTATTTTATCACAGCAGGGACTTTAATTCAGTCGTGTGAAAGTTTGAACGACTGAAATGTGAAACTTTCATGTTAATATCTGTGTTTGAATGATTTAGTCCCTGATTCCACTAAACATGCACCGTTTGTGAGACGTTTGGTGCAACTGAGCCGATATTTGAGGCCGATCTTGTACCTGAGCCACAGGAGTCTTTAGATCTCACCTGAACACTGGAGCTCCAGACTCTGGTCTGAGGGAGATGTTCCAGACCTAAAACAGTGGATGAGTGAAGTCTCCTCACAGTCTTCAAAGACACTCAGGACTTCTCTTGGTGGAGCTGTTGTTCTCTCCACAGACAGAGCAGAGCCACAGTCCAGCTCAGAACACACTCTGGATCCAAACTCCAGACTGAAGCCGTCTGGACTCACTCCAGTCCAGTTCAGGTCTGGTCTCTGAAGCTCCAGCTGCCCCTGACAGCCCCGGACTCCTCCCACCAACCTCAGACTGTACGGCTCTGCACAGACCAGACACACAGGGTCAGACCTGTCACCGGGAGGTGGTGGGTTGAACTCCTGCTGTCTGGAGTGCAGTGTGTGGCTGTGGCAGAGTGGTTAGCCTCAGTGTGAGTGTCTTTACCTGCTGAGCTGTTGTTTCCTGCCAGAACCCCTGCACACAGAGAAGTCACGTCACAAAATGGCACCCGTTAATCACACGACACAAATCTCCACAAAATGTCCCGTTTTAGAGAAACAGGAAGGTCCCAGTGGTCCAGTGTGACCCGCTCTGTGGTTTGAAGTGCACACACTTTATCTCATCAAAGGCACATTTGACTCAAGTCTGTGTCTTATACACACTGCACATGTTCTCTGTGTGCGCTGAGTGCTGACAGGCTACAAACATGTACCATTTGACCAGATCTGTTCTAGTAATTGACTTAAGCGGGTCAAATGCAGGCTGACAAATGTTCCTACGGGACAGAAAAGTGCCCTTCCCTTTCTTTACTGAGAGAGAGAGAGAGAGAGAGAGAGAGAGAGAGAGAGAGAGAGAGAGAGAGAGAGAGAGAGAGAGAGAGAGAGAGAGAGAGAGAGAGAGAGAGAGAGAGAGAGAGAGAGAGAGAGAGAGAGAGAGAGAGAGAGAGAGAGAGAGAGAGAGAGAGAGAGAGAGAGAGAGAGAGAGAGAGAGAGAGAGAGAGAGAGAGAGAGAGAGAGAGAGAGAGAGAGAGAGAGAGAGAGAGAGAGAGAGAGAGAGAGAGAGAGAGAGAGAGAGAGAGAGAGAGAGAGAGAGAGAGAGAGAGAGAGAGAGAGAGAGAGAGAGAGAGAGAGAGAGAGAGAGAGAGAGAGAGAGAGAGAGAGAGAGAGAGAGAGAGAGAGAGAGAGAGAGAGAGAGAGAGAGAGAGAGAGAGAGAGAGAGAGAGAGAGAGAGAGAGAGAGAGAGAGAGAGAGAGAGAGAGAGAGAGAGAGAGAGAGAGAGAGAGAGAGAGAGAGAGAGAGAGAGAGAGAGAGAGAGAGAGAGAGAGAGAGAGAGAGAGTGAGACAGGGGAGAGAGAGAGAGAGAGAGAGAGAGAGAGAGGGAGAGAGAGAGAGAGAGAGAGAGAGAGAGAGAGAGAGAGAGAGAGAGAGAGAGAGAGAGAGAGAGAGAGAGAGAGAGAGAGAGAGAGAGAGAGAGAGAGAGAGAGAGAGAGAGAGAGAGAGAGAGAGAGAGAGAGAGAGAGAGAGAGAGAGGGAGAGAGAGAGTGAGAGAGAGAGAGAGAGAGAGAGAGAGAGAGAGAGAGAGAGAGAGAGAGAGAGAGAGAGAGAGAGAGAGAGAGAGAGAGAGAGAGAGAGAGAGAGAGAGAGAAAGAAAGGGAGAGAGAGAAACAGAAGAGAGTGAGAGAGCAGGAGACCAGGGGAGAAAAAGAGAGAGAGAGAGAGAGAGAGGCAGTGAGAGGGAAAGAGAGGGAGAGAGTGAGTCCTATTTGTTTTGAAATGATCCAGAGCTAGAGCCAGCAGGAGGCGCCTGTTTGTTTGCAGCTGCTGCACAAACTGTTCTTTCATTGGTTCAAACTGCCTGGTGGAGCTGGTGTCCTTCGGGGGCCCGGGGCCCCGTGCAGGGCGCGTTATGAGCCTAATGGGAGCGACGGCACTGGACACGGCGTAGATCTGCCTGACGTAGACCACACCACTGTCTGCAGCGGCTTTTTCAGAACATAAAGCAGAACAAATAAATGTGGACTGACCCTTTGAGCCTGATTTGGACATGTTTGTTCCTCTTCATGAGGTCACCACCGGACGGCCTTCATACAGTTTGTGAACAGAGCTCAGACACATTAGTGAAGATTAGATCAACACCAGGACACTTTTAAACCCTCTGCACTAAAGTCCGTCCTGGTGGGCTGTGACCCCCGGGTCACTTCACAAATACTGGTTCTAGTCAACAATGTGTTCAATAATCTGGATTTATCGGCAAAGCTGCTTTCACCACAAACTGCACCAATGTTCTCAGACGTTCTGTCTAAATAGCATACGTTAGTTATATTTACCTAGTTCTAAACTACACAACAAACAACGACTTCTAGATTACAAGAAGGTCTAGATTATACAACAGCAACAAGTTCTAGATTAACCCTAACATCTACAACAACAACGACTTCTAGATTATACAACAACAACAGCTCAGATTCAGAAGAAAAACCCACACATTTCTACTTTGAAATCAGGAAAGACAAACTGTTTTTCCCTCTTTTCTGCGTCACTTTTTCCAGCAGTGAAAGTGTAGAATGACATTTATCGCCCTCTGGTGAGACATTCAAGCCCAAACACTTGTCTACAATAATCTTAGTTTGGCAGCAAATCAATCTTTATGATTTCTACTTCAAAATGAACTGTATATTCGTTCAGACACTTGAGTTCAGACGATGTTTTATTCATTCAGAATCCTATTCTTATGTCGCCCGTTATTGTTTCCACTGAACAGAAACAGCAGTCGATGCATTAACACAAGACACACAACATTCTTCACAATTAAAGTCATTTTCTGGCAGAATCACTGATATCTGTTCAGGGCTTATGCACAGGTCCCAAAGTACATTTGAAAACCTTTGAAGACCTTTTTGGACATTTTTAAGACACATCTAGCAACGACAAACACACCCCATATTTAGGAAAAGATTATTGTAGTTTAATGAAATATGAATTAAATGCTGTACAATATCAATAGTATACATAACTGTGTGGTCTTAACATTTACAATTTCAACTAAAGAGAATGAACCAAACACAAATGAAGAGAAAAGGAGGAGCACGACTGTTCAAACCAGGGCCTGAGTCGACTAATGACTAAAGAAACGGACTTACTCCTCCACAAATGAACGGAGAGGCTGAATCTACAGGTTAAAGTCTATAAAATGTTTATTTCATGATATTTGTGTCATTTCTCTCTCCAGTCACATGTAAAAGACCATGTCCAGTGTCTCTAGATCATCACCAGAAGCACAAGTTCACAAACCTCACTTTAAGTCAAGCAGCCTTTAGCTCAGATGACAGTTCTACACTAATTATGATCTAAAATCAAAGACTCAAAGGTTTACACTGAACAATGATTCTTAACGAGGCTTTGGCTTCACTTAAATGTGCTCGATGGTGGCACCAGCTCACACTTTTAGACTTTTCATCATTTGTGTTCTAAACATCAGTGTCATTCGGTGTCACAGGATCTTTTTGTTCAAACTGCATTGGTTTGTTGACGTACGAACATTTATTTTATTGAAAATGAGGACGATACACTGTAAAAACTGCACTCGAAGTGAATCTTGTCAATCGTCATAGCATTAAACATTTAATTTAAACAGTTTGACTCAGGTTTACTTGAAAAAATAAATGAAGTACAATTATGAATATTTTACTTTATGTGAAAAACACCAGACTAAATTAATTTGATATTATTAATGTCAACTGTATCTGAGACTTAAATGAACAGCAGTGTTTCAAACAAACTAAAAGGCCTTTTATTATAGAACATGTTTAAACTTCGACAAAGAACATTAATAATAAACAACAAAAGGCTCAAGACATTCCCTTGAGGGATACCACACGACGATGAAATCAATTTAATCTCAGAGGAACTGGATTATATAAAAAAGTAAGACCAGGACCAATATAAAGGGAGCAGTTACTCTGAGAGGAACCTGTGGAGTCGTCTGGACGACACAGTAAACTGCAGAATTCTAAAGACAATCATTCATTTGAAGTTTGAATGTCTTTATTTAATGATCTACATCAATAATCTACATAAACATGTAGCCGTTAGCCTTAGCCTCTAAAATAAATGAATAAATAAATAAAAGCAGAGAAATGTGTCTTACCCAAACAGCACACGGACAGAACCAACGCTCTGAGGGCCATGTCCAGGAACCAGGACTGAACCAGGACTAAACCAGGACTGAACCAGGACTGGACCAGGACTAGACCAGGACTGAACCAGGACTGGACCAGGACTAAACCAGGTCTGAACCAGGTCTAAACCAGGACTGGACCAGGACTGAACCAGGACTGAACCAGGACTGAACCAGGTCTGAACCTGGACTGAACCAGGACTGGACCAGGACTAGACCAGGACTAAACCTGGACTACACCAGGACTCAACCAGGACTGAACCAGGACTGAACCGGGTCTGAACAAGGACTGGACCAGGACTGAACCAGGACTAAACCAAGTCTAAACCAGGACAGAACCAGGACTAAACCTGGACTAAACCAGGGCTAAACCAGGACTGGACCAGGTCTGAACCAGGTCTGACTCTGGTCTGAGTTTGATCTTGGTTGAAGTTCCTGTTTCTCACACGTCTTTATCTCTTCATCGTTGGTGGTTTTTCTCGTAAAGACAGATATTAAACTTTGCAAAAACCGCTCAGTTCATTTAACCCTTGAGTGTCCAACACTCCACGTCCTTTAAGGTCATTTCTGACTCGGCTGCACAAACACACTTTTTAATTAAGAATAATGATTATTTTAGTCGTCACTTGTCACAGATTATTTCTATTGCAGCTTGAGACTCAGAATAAACGAGCATTTTTACCCAAATAAATGTTGAAGAAGCTTGAGGGTGTGAGCAGAGACCATCGTCAGAGGCTTAAGTTTGTTCATGTTTATTTTTTAGTTCATGGAGCCGACCTCTCTGGAGAACAAACCTCCGCACACTCGTCGTCCAAGGACACGAGGTGAACGTGAACACAATGTGGGGCCGTATACGCTCTCATGTGCTTCGGGTGATCTGTCACTTCTATAACACTTCTGTTGTCGTAGTCTAACGTAGTCTGCCTCTAAGATTAAGTTTGTGATAAGCATCTCGTCCTGAAAATGAATTTTGAATGCTGAAAGAGAGGATTTTGATGCCTTTTTTTTTTTGCTGTTTTGTAATTGACTAAATCATGTAATTTTAATTCACAATTTTTAAGAAAAAGTTGACAGGAACCAGACACAGAACCCACGGCGGAGGAGGCTTTGAGAGCCGAGGTAGAGATGGACACTAAACTGATCTTTGATTTATTGTCTGGACGTTTGAGGAAACACAGTTAACACCATTAAACCACTGATTCTACCATAAAAAGTATAAGAATTATTGATAAAGTCCATTCAAAAGAGCACAAAGCAACCATTTATTAAATCACATTTATTGAATTTACAAGATGTTATAAAACCACAGACTCTTTGGTGACGTATAAAGTCAGACATTTGCTGTTGCCTTCAGCTGCACAGACTTTGTTTCCTTCTGGATCTGATCAGGAAGCAGCCGGAAGCTCCACTTCTCTTCCTTTTGTCAGAACAACAACAAACAAATGGGAAAATCTGGGGCTGGAACTCTGGAATTCTCTGGATTAGAATTTAAAAACCTCCACAAATGTCTAAAGGTTTAAGAAGCTTCAACAAACAAATGATATGAACTAAATAATAAAAGAATATTAGAATCATCCATGGAAGCGCTGCACGTTAATGGAAAAACAAACTGGAACTTAAATGTGTTGTATTTCTGTTTCATGGTGTTTAAGAAAAGACCAGGGATTTATCAGATTAAGATGCTCCTTTGTGATTGTGACGGTGCATTTTGTGAATCTAAAATCATACGTACAGTATAAATGTGCACAAATGAAATGAACAAAGAAATAATAAAACAAGTCAGAAACACTGGATTAAAGTCAATAAAACACTGGATTAAAGACAATAAAACACTGGATTAAAGACAATAAAACACTGGATTAAAGTCGATAAAACACTGGATTAAAGTCGATAAATCACGGCCAAAGCCAAAGTGTAACTTGTGTTTTTCACAGATGGAGCAGAACTTCAAATGGATCTGGAAGAATCTCCCACGTTTTCTCTCTGACTCTGACGTCGAACCTGAAACATCCAGGGATTAAAACAAGATCTAAACCAGGACTAAACCAGGTCTGAACCAGGACTAAACCAGGACTAAACCAGGTCTAAACCAGGTCTAAACCAGGACTAAACCAGGACTAAACCAGGTCTAAACCAGGTCTAAACCAGGACTAAACCAGGTCTGACTCTGAGTTTGATCTTGGTTGAAGTTCCTGTTTCTCACACGTCTTTATCTCTTCATCGTTGGTGGTTTTTCTCGTAAAGACAGATATTAAACTTTGCAAAAACAGCTCAGTTCATTTAACCCTTGAGTGTCCTTTAAGGTCATTTCTGACTCACTGCACCATATCGTCTGTTAAGGTCCATATTATTGCCATATTTAAACACACTTTTTAATTAAAGCAGAGAATAATGATTATTTTGGTTGTCACTTGTCAGAGATTATTTCTATTGTAGTTTGAGACTCAGAATAAACGAGCATTTTTAACCAAATGTGTCAAGTGCCGTAGGGTTGATCAGCAAAAGAAATATTTGGTCGATACAACAACAACGGCCCCCAGGAATTCAACCTGGAGAATAAAACGAGTGAAAGGCACAGGTCTGAACCAGGTCTGAACCAGGTCTGAACCAGGTCTGAACCAGGTCTGAACCAGGTCTAAACCAGGTCTGAACCAGTACTGAACAAGGTCTGAACCAGGTCTGAACCAGGTCTGAACCAGGTCTGAACCAGGTCTGAACCAGGTCTGAACCAGGACTGAACAAGGTCTGAACCAGGTCTGAACCAGGTCTGAACCAGGTCTGAACCAGGACTGAACAAGGTCTGAACCAGGACTAAACCAGGTCTGAACCAGGTCTGAACCAGGTCTGAACCAGGTCTGAACCAGGTCTGAACCGGGTCTGAACCAGGTCTGAACCGGGTCTGAACCAGGTCTGAACCAGGTCTGAACCAGGACTGAACCAGGACTAAACCAGGACTAAACCAGGACTAAACCAGGACTGAACCAGGACTAAACCAGGACTGAACCAGGACTGAACCAGGACTAAACCAGGACTAAACCAGGTCTAAACCAGGTCTGAACCAGGTCTGAACCAGGTCTGAACCAGGTCTGAACCAGGTCTAAACCAGGTCTGAACCAGGACTGAACAAGGTCTGAACCAGGACTAAACCAGGTCTGAACCAGGTCTAAACCAGGTCTAAACCAGGTCTGAACCAGGTCTGAACCAGGTCTGAACCAGGTCTAAACCAGGTCTGAACCAGGTCTGAACCAGGTCTGAACCAGGTCTGAACCAGGTCTGAACCGGGTCTGAACCAGGTCTGAACCGGGTCTGAACCAGGTCTGAACCAGGTCTGAACCAGGACTGAACCAGGACTAAACCAGGACTAAACCAGGACTAAACCAGGACTGAACCAGGACTAAACCAGGACTGAACCAGGACTGAACCAGGACTAAACCAGGACTAAACCAGGTCTAAACCAGGTCTGAACCAGGTCTGAACCAGGTCTGAACCAGGTCTGAACCAGGTCTAAACCAGGTCTGAACCAGGACTGAACAAGGTCTGAACCAGGACTAAACCAGGTCTGAACCAGGTCTAAACCAGGTCTAAACCAGGTCTGAACCAGGTCTGAACCAGGTCTAAACCAGGTCTAAACCAGGTCTGAACCAGGTCTGAACCAGGACTAAACCAGGTCTAAACCAGGGCTGACTCTGAGTTTGATCTTGGTTGAAGTTCCTGTTTCTCACACGTCTTTATCTCTTCATCGTTGGTGGTTTTTCTCGTAAAGACAGATATTAAACTTTATAAAAACAGCTCAGTTTGATGAAGAATATTTAAGCTTCACAAATGTATGAAACATTATAATAACAATATTTAAGAGTGTAACTCCAAAGGCTTATTTTGCAGTGTTTAAGCTTAAGTTTTGGATAAAGCAAAGGCCTAGAGTTATTATTTTGTTTACAATGTTTCTTCTACTTTTACTTATTATAAAAAACTCAGTGTGTGGAGGAAGTCACTAGAGCAACATGAGACTGGAGGCTCATTTAGGACAGTACTGGAGGCTGCCACTAGGGGCAAGTCTTACATATACAAATACAGCTGTGAGGGACCTGTACCTGGGCAGTGAGATCATGGGGGTCAGTGAGTTTACACTTACCGAAGTCTTACTGGTCGGCACCCCTTCCACTCTCTCAAAATCAAACAGTTTCACAATTTCTATCAATGACTCCCCCGTCCTCCCCTCAAGTCAAGAGTCTGGGTGTCATCCTCCACAGCACCCTTTCTTTCCACTCCCACATCAACAACATCACCCGTTCTGCCACTTCCACAGCCGCACTTGTCCACAGTCTAGTCACCTCCTGGATCCATTATTGTAACTCTCTCCTCTCTGGTCTCCCCAATAAATCCCTCCAGAAACTGCAGCTTCTCCAAAACTCTGCAGCTCTCATCATCACCAGGATGCCCTCCCACCATCACATCACCCCGTCCTCCAACAACTTCACCGGCTCCCCATAAAACAATGGATTAACAATGGAAAATTCTCCAAATCACTTTCAAAGCTGTCCATGACCTGCTCTACCACATATCTCTGACCTCCTCCACATCTCCACTCCCTCTCGCTCCCTCCGGTCCTCCTCCTCTCCCCAGCTCTCTGTCCCCTCTTTCCGTCTTGTTTCAATGGGGGGCAGAGCCTTCAGCCGATCTGCTCCTCAGCTCTGGAGCTCTCTCCCTCCTGACCTCCTTCCACTTTTCAAATTCAGACTCACAACTCACCTGTTCAGACAATCCTACACCACAGAACTCACTCCAACACCATCATCCAGTTCTGTTTGTGGGTTTTATTCTGTTGTTTTTATTTCTTGTTGTCCTGTACAGTGTCCTTGGGTGTTTTGAAAGGCGCTTATAAATAAAATGTATTATTATTATTACTTGGGTTCAAAGAATAATAATGAGCCCTAAACCAGGAAACTATAGAAGAGCCGAGCTGTGGGGGGTGATGGTCCTGAATGTTCAGAGCTGTAAATTGGGCTGCGTTCTCTTTGTCGGGGCTTCTGGAGGTCTTCTCTTGGTGTGAGGATCTCTGTGGGTTTGGACCATGATCTGGGACACTGTTAGAGGAGGTTTTTGCGTCTGTGAACCACCCAGATCTTACATTTGACCAAGGATGAAGTTGGTCAGAGGCAGAGGTGTGGTCAGAGGCAGAGGCGTGGTCAGAGGCAGAGGCGTGGTCAGAGGCGTGGTCAGAGGCAGAGGCGTGGTCAGAGGCAGAGGCGTGGTCAGAGGCGTGGTCAGAGGCAGAGGCGTGGTCAGAGGCAGAGGCGTGGTCAGAGGTGTGGTCAGAGGCGTGGTCAGAGGCAGAGGCGTGGTCAGAGGCAGAGGCGTGGTCAGAGGCGTGGTCAGAGGCAGAGGCGTGGTCAGAGGTGTGGTCAGAGGCAGAGGCGTGGTCAGAGGTGTGGTCAGAGGCAGAGGCGTGGTCAGAGGCAGAGGCGTGGTCAGAGGCGTGGTCAGAGGCAGAGGCGTGGTCAGAGGCGTGGTCAGAGGTGTGGTCAGAGGCAGAGGCGTGGTCAGAGGCAGAGGCGTGGTCAGAGGCGTGGTCAGAGGCGTGGTCAGAGGCAGAGGCGTGGTCAGAGGCGTGGTCAGAGGTGTGGTCAGAGGCAGAGGTGTGGTCAGAGGTGTGGTCAGAGGCGTGGTCAGAGTCGTGGTCAGAGGCGTGGTCTTAGGCGTGGTCAGAGGCGTGGTCGGAGGTGTGGTCAGAGGCGTGGTCAGAGGCGTGGTCAGAGGTGTGGTCAGAGGCGTGGTCAGAGGCGTGGTCAGAGGCGTGGTCAGAGGTGTGGTCAGAGGCGTGGTCAGAGGTGTGGTCAGAGGCGTGGTCAGAGGCGTGGTCAGAGGTGTGGTCAGAGGCGTGGTCAGAGGCAGAGGCGTGGTCAGAGGCGTGGTCAGAGGCAGAGGCGTGGTCAGAGGCGTGGTCAGAGGCGTGGTCAGAGGCGTGGTCAGAGGCAGAGGTGTGGTCAGAGGTGTGGTCAGAGGCGTGGTCAGAGGCGTGGTCATAGGTGTGGTAAGAGGTGTGGTCAGAGGCGTGGTCGGTGGTCAGAGGCGTGGTCAGAGGCGTGGTCAGAGGCAGAGGCGTGGTCAGAGGCGTGGTCAGAGGCGTGGTCAGAGGCGTGGTCAGAGGTGTGGTCAGAGGCGTGGTCAGAGGCAGAGGCGTGGTCAGAGGCGTGGTCAGAGGCAGAGGTGTGGTCAGAGGCGTGGTCAGAGGCGTGGTCAGAGGCGTGGTCAGAGGGCGTGGTCAGAGGCGTGGTCAGAGGCGTGGTCAGAGGTGTGGTCAGAGGCAGAGGCGTGGTCAGAGGCGTGGTCAGAGGCGTGGTCAGAGGTGTGGTCAGAGGTGTGGTCAGAGGCGTGGTCAGAGGCGTGGTCAGAGGCAGAGGCGTGGTCAGAGGCGTGGTCAGAGGCGGGGTCAGAGGTGTGGTCAGAGGCGTGGTCAGAGGCGTGGTCAGAGGCAGAGGCGTGGTCAGAGGCGTGGTCAGAGGCGTGGTCAGAGGTGTGGTCAGAGGCAGAGGCGTGGTCAGAGGCGTGGTCAGAGGTGTGGTCAGAGGTGTGGTCAGAGGCGTGGTCAGAGGCGTGGTCAGAGGTGTGGTCAGAGGCAGAGGCGTGGTCAGAGGCAGAGGTGTGGTCAGAGGTGTGGTCAGAGGCGTGGTCAGAGGCATGGTCAGAGGCGTGGTCAGAGGCAGAGGCGTGGTCAGAGGCGTGGTCAGAGGCGTGGTCAGAGGCAGAGGCGTGGTCAGAGGCGTGGTCAGAGGCAGAGGCGTGGTCAGAGGCGTGGTCAGAGGCAGAGGCGTGGTCAGAGGCAGAGGCGTGGTCAGAGGCGTGGTCAGAGGTGTGGTCAGAGGTGTGGTCAGAGGCGTGGTCAGAGGCAGAGGCGTGTTCAGAGGCGTGGTCAGAGGCAGAGGCGTGGTCAGAGGCGTGGTCAGAGGCAGAGGCGTGGTCAGAGGTGTGGTCTGAGGGGTGGTCAGAGGCAGAGGCGTGGTCAGAGGTGTGGTCTGAGGGGTGGTCAGAGGCAGAGGCGTGGTCAGAGGTGTGGTCAGAGGCATGTTCAGAGGCGTGGTCAGAGGCAGAGGCGTGGTCAGAGGCAGAGGCGTGGTCAGAGGCGTGGTCAGAGGCGTGGTCAGAGGCGTGGTCAGAGGCAGAGGTGTGGTCAGAGGCGTGGTCAGAGGCGTGGTCAGAGGCGTGGTCAGAGGCGTGGTAAGAGGTGTGGTCAGAGGCGTGGTCGGTGGTCAGAGGCGTGGTCAGAGGCGTGGTCAGAGGCAGAGGCGTGGTCAGAGGCGTGGTCAGAGGCGTGGTCAGAGGTGTGGTCAGAGGCGTGGTCAGAGGCAGAGGCGTGGTCAGAGGGGTGGTCAGAGGCAGAGGTGTGGTCAGAGGCGTGGTCAGAGGCGTGGTCGGAGGTGTGGTCAGAGGGCGTGGTCAGAGGCGTGGTCAGAGGCAGAGGCGTGGTCAGAGGCGTGGTCAGAGGCGTGGTCAGAGGTGTGGTCAGAGGCAGAGGCGTGGTCAGAGGCGTGGTCAGAGGCGTGGTCAGAGGCGTGGTCAGAGGTGTGGTCAGAGGCGTGGTCAGAGGCGTGGTCAGAGGCGTGGTCAGAGGCGTGGTCAGAGGTGTGGTCAGAGGTGTGGTCAGAGGTGTGGTCAGAGGTGTGGTCAGAGGTGTGGTCAGAGGCAGAGGCGTGGTCAGAGGCGTGGTCAGAGGCGTGGTCAGAGGTGTGGTCAGAGGCAGAGGCGTGGTCAGAGGCGTGGTCAGAGGCAGAGGCGTGGTCAGAGGCGTGGTCAGAGGCGTGGTCAGAGGCAGAGGCGTGGTCAGAGGCGTGGTCAGAGGCAGAGGCGTGGTCAGAGGCGTGGTCAGAGGCAGAGGCGTGGTCAGAGGCAGAGGCGTGGTCAGAGGCGTGGTCAGAGGTGTGGTCAGAGGTGTGGTCAGAGGCGTGGTCAGAGGCAGAGGCGTGGTCAGAGGCGTGGTCAGAGGCAGAGGCGTGGTCAGAGGCGTGGTCAGAGGCAGAGGCGTGGTCAGAGGTGTGGTCAGAGGTGTGGTCAGAGGCAGAGGCGTGGTCAGAGGTGTGGTCAGAGGTGTGGTCAGAGGCAGAGGCGTGGTCAGAGGTGTGGTCAGAGGTGTGGTCAGAGGTGTGGTCAGAGGCATGTTCAGAGGCGTGGTCAGAGGCAGAGGCGTGGTCAGAGGCAGAGGCGTGGTCAGCGGCGTGGTCAGAGACAGAGGCGTGGTCAGAGGCAGAGGCGTGGTCAGAGGCGTGGTCAGAGGTGTGGTCAGAGGTGTGGTCAGAGGCGTGGTCAGAGGTGTGGTCAGAGGCAGAGGCGTGGTCAGAGGCGTGGTCAGAGGTGTGGTCAGAGGTGTGGTCAGAGGCGTGGTCAGAGGCGTGGTCAGAGGTGTGGTCAGAGGTGTGGTCAGAGGCAGAGGCGTGGTCAGAGGTGTGGTCAGAGGTGTGGTCAGAGGCGTGGTCAGAGGCAGAGGCGTGGTCAGAGGCGTGGTCAGAGGCGTGGTCAGAGGCAGAGGTGTGGTCAGAGGTCAGAGGCGTGGTCAGAGGCGTGGTCAGAGGTGTGGTCAGAGGCAGAGGCGTGGTCAGAGGTGTGGTCAGAGGCGTGGTCAGAGGTGTGATCAGAGGCGTGGTCAGAGGCGTGGTCAGAGGCGTGTTTTATTTCTGTTTTATGGTTTTTAAGAAAAGACCAGGGATTTCTCAGATTATTTTCTTCTTCCTGCTCCTTTTTTATTTTGACGGTGCATTTTGTGAATCTAAAATCATACGTACAGTAAAAATGTGCACAAATGAAATGAACAATGAAATAATAAAACAAGTCAATAAACACTGGATTAAAGGCAATGAAACACTGGATTAAAATCAATAAAACACTGGAATAAAATCAATAAAACACTGGATTAAAATCAATAAAACACTGGATTAAAATCAATAAAACACTGGATTAAAGTCGATAAAACACTGGATTAAAGTCGATAAAACACTGGATTAAAGTCGATAAAACACTGGATTAAAGTCGATAAAACACTGGATTAAAGTCGATAAAACACTGGATTAAAGTCAATAAAACACTGGATTAAAGTCAATAAAACACTGGATTAAAGTCAATAAAACACTGGATTAAAGTCAATAAAACACTGGATTAAAGTCGATAAAACACTGGATTAAAGTCGATAAAACACTGGATTAAAGTCGATAAAACACGGCCAAAGCCAAAGTGTAACTTGTGTTTTTCACAGATGGAGCAGAACTTCAAATGGATCTGGAAGAATCTCCCACGTTTTCTCTCTGACTCTGACGTCGAACCTGAAACATCCAGGGATTAAAACAAGATCTAAACCAGGTCTAAATCAGGTCTGAACCAGGTCTAAACCAGGACTAAACCAGGTCTAAACCAGGACTAAACCAGGTCTGAACCAGGACTAAACCAGGTCTAAACCAGGACTAAACCAGGACTAAACCAGGACTAAACCAGGTCTAAACCAGGACTGAACCAGGTCTAAACCAGGACTAAACCAGGTCTAAACCAGGTCTAAACCAGGACTAAACCAGGTCTAAACCAGGACTAAACCAGGTCTAAACCAGGACTAAACCAGGACTAAACCAGGTCTAAACCAGGACTAAACCAGGACTAAACCAGGTCTGAACCAGGACTAAACCAGGACTAAACCAGGACTAAACCAGGTCTGAACCAGGTCTGAACCAGGACTAAACCAGGACTAAACCAGGACTAAACCAGGACTGAACCAGGACTGAACCAGGACTGAACCAGGACTGAACCAGAACTAAACCAGGACTAAACCAGGACTAAACCAGGACTAAACCAGGACTGAACCAGGACTAAACCAGGACTGAACCAGAACTAAACCAGGTCTAAACCAGGTCTGAACCAGGTCTGAACCAGGTCTAAACCAGGTCTAAACCAGGTCTGAACCAGGTCTGAACCAGGTCTAAACCAGGTCTAAACCAGTGCTGACTCTGAGTTTTATCTTGGTTGAAGTTCCTGTTTTGCACACGTCTTTATCTCTTCATCGTTGGTGGTTTTTCTCGTAAAGACAGATATTAAACTTTGTAAAAACAGCTCAGTTTGATGAAGAATATTTAAGCTTCACAAATGTATGAAACATTATAATAACAATATTTAAGTGACTTCCTCCACACACTGAGTTTTTTATAATAAGTAAAAGTAGAAGAAACATTGTAAACCAAATAATAACTCTAGGCCTTTGCTTTATCCAAAACTTAAGCTTAAACACTGCAAAATAACCCTTTGGAGTTGCACTCTTAAATAAAATAAATAAATAAATAATAAATAAATCCACGAATTATACAAAACATATCTTACCTCCGACACATAATTGAAAGTTTAATTGCTCCCTAAACAACCCGGAGCCTCATTTAGCTCATTTGTTCAGTACTTCGTGGATTAACCCCCCCCCGTCCGCTAGCATCAATCGGAGCTAGCCTAGCCGACTAGCGCCATGTCTGGCCCGTCCTCCGCCTCTTTGGCTCTTACCTGTTCAAGTGTCACATGTTGAGTCAGAACCTGCTTCCTTCACTGACGACAGGGAGAGTGAGTGTAGCGTAGTGGTAGCTTTGGAAGCCAGGGTTTCAGAGTTAGAAGCGCGGATCCGCATTGTGGAGGAGCTAAAGTCTAGCTATAGCCAGGTCGTAGCATCAGGTTTACCGGACCGTGCCGCAGGTAGCAGTGTTAGCATAGTTAGCAGTGTTAGCGGTAGCAAGGCTAAGCCTCAGGATAAGACCAGCCCCCCAGCGCCTCCCGCGCAGCCGGGACCAGACCAGGAACAAGACAGGGATAGATTTGTGACAGTTCAGAGGGATCGATGCGCTAAACGCCAGCCTTTAGTGCACCATAAGCTTCCCGTCTGCAATAGGTTTGCCCCACTCGGCGATCACACGCCCGCCGAACGTGACACTCTGGTGATTGGAAGTTCCATAGTCAGAGACGTGAAGCTGCCAGCAGGCTCAGTGGGTGTTATCCGGGGGCCAGAATGGGTGACATCGAAGGAAACCTTAGGCTTTTAAAACAGAGTAGTCAGAGGTTCCGTCGTATCGTGATTCACGGAGGTGGTAATGACACCCGGCGGAGACAATCAGAAGTGCTCAAATTGCAGGTTGGAGCGGTGGGTGAATTGGCGAAGTCGATGTCAGACACCGTAATATTTTCTGGTCCCCTCCCCAATCAGGTCAATGCTGAAATGTACAGCCGCTTTTCAGCTTCAACTGCTGGTTGTCTAGTTGGTGCCTCAAAACAACGTAGTCTTTGTTGACAATTGGAGTGCGTTCTGGGGAAAGCCCGGGCTCATACGCAGGGATGGCATCCATCCGACTTCAGAGGTCACATCACTTTTAGTTCGGAATTTGGCCGATAGCCTTAGTCACCTAAAGTGACTTTCCAGACATGAGTCCCGGGTGCAGAGGAGCAGGTTACGTCTCTCCTCTGTCGCTCTCGCTGTCACAGATCAAGTGTTCAGAGTCAAATAGAGACTGTGCGTGTCCCTCGTGTAAATAACGCCAATAAGTCAGATCCAAATACAGATAATTTAGGTGTCAGACCAAATAACTTAATAAAAATAATCCCTACACATGATACAAATAAACTGTATTAAATAAATACAAACTGTATTTGTATTAATAAACTGGTGGCAGTAATTTCACATTCTAGTTTACTCCTGAGTCCTAAAATTAATAAAAATAATAATAATAATAATAAACCTGATCAGACCCATCAAGTAGACAGACTTAGTGCCTGCGTGAAAGACATAAAAACTTGGATGACTCTTAATTATCTGCTCCTTAACCCTGAAAAAACCGAGGTCATTCTGCTGGGCCCTAAGCACCTGCGAGACTCTTTATCTGACCAGATAGTTTCTCTGGACAATATCACTGTAGCCCCCAGCTCTACTGTAAGAAACCTTGGGGTCCTATTTGACCAAGATCTCTCGTTCAAAGCTCATATAAATCAAGCCTGTAAAACAGCCTACTTTCATTTGCGTAACATCAGCCAAAATTAGAAGAATCCTGCCCAGAGATGATGCCGAAAAACTCATCCATGCATTTGTCACATCCAGATTAGACTATTGTAACAGCCTCTGCTTATAGCGTGTCCTAAAAGCTCTATAAGAAGCTTTCAACTGGTTCAAAATGCAGCAGCAAGATTATTAACAGGTACTAGAAGAAGAGATCATATTTCACCAGTGTTAGAGTCTCTTCACTGGCTTCCTGTTGAGTTTAGAATCAAATTTAAAATCCTCCTCCTGACTTATAAAGCTTTAAACAATATGGCCCCATCGACCTCAAAGATGCAATAGTAGCGTACCATCCAAACAGAGCTCTTCGTTCTCAAAATGCTGGACTATTGTTAGTCCCCAGAGTCTCTAAAAGCACAGTAGGAGGTCGAGCATTTAGCTACCAAGCTCCTATGTTATGGAACCAGCTCCTGTTCATGTAAAAGAGGCCGACACAGTCTCTACATTTAAGACCAGCTCAAAACGTTCCTCTTTGAAATAGCTTATGGTCAGGCCAGTTAGGAACAGAAATAAAAACCTACAGTTTTAGCTACGCTGCCCTTGGAGCGACTCTGCTGGAGAAGTATGGAGCTGAACACTATCCTCTGGTTCTTCTACTTTACCATCAACAATATTTAATATTACTTCAACTGTAGTCTGTTCATTGCTGTTCACATGTTTCTCTTTCTCTCCACTTCCCCCGGGGAGTGGAGACTGTTTCAGACACTGCGGCGGCTGCTCCAGTGACGACCCCCCCACCCCCATCTGTCTGGACGATCTATGCGCCACCGGCCTGGACAGCTGGATTAGCCACACCTCGTCTGCCTGGACCAACTCCATCTACTTAGATGAACTGTTCCTCATCTCCTGCTGGAGGATCTCTCTACACTGGTGGACTGCTCCTCGTCCTCCTGGAGGATCTCTCTACACTGGTGGACTGCTCCTCGTCCTCCTGGAGGATCTCTCTACACTGGTGGACTGCTCCTCGTCCTCCTGGAGGAACTCTTTAAAGCCACCTCCCTCTTGAGTGGTTCTGGTTCAGTCCAAGTGGATGTCAGTCCTAGTTCATCTGCAGCCTGTCCTGGGTCCGCTGGGAGTAGGATCTCTCCTTCACTGTGGTTCTCCTCAGGTTTATACTTTGTCCCGTGGGGTTTTTTGTAGTTTTTCCTGAAGGAGGGTCAAAGGACAGGGGCATTCTGGGACAGTTATCTGAACTGCTTTGACCTGTGGCCCATCGAGGCAACTGTGATTTTGGGCATTAGAAAAATAAATTTGATTTGTACATGATTTATTGTTCATAAGAAAATACCAAATATCCATAATTAGAGGGATTAACTTAACAGTAAAATAATAAAGATCATTGTAATTAGTCAAACTGTAATGACACGAGTGCCATGAGGAAAGCAGTAAATCTCCTCCTGAATGGCAGCCCCGGCGTGTGGCTCAGTTCCTTTTTCCTTTCCGTTTTCTGGTCGGTCACATAAACCTGCAGCGTGTTTGCGGTGAGGCTGGGGTGCTTTAAGCACTTGTTCTGTTCAGATCAAAGTTCTTCATTACTCCGGCGGCTGCAGTAATGTTTGGGAATACAGCCGCTTCTTTATGTAATAAATAACGTTACATTTACACAGTTTGTGCCTTTTCTAAACTCCGGCTCCATAACAAGTGTATTTTCACAAGAGAACAGCAGGGGGAGCTACTTTACTTTGTTCTGCTTTAGGGCTCATTTACACTGAACCATGAATAATATCTAACTTACTCAACATTTTCATTAAAAAACAGGGGAAACAGAGAAGCTTGGTTTAAAGACGACACATTTAGTTTGTAACAATCCAAATACGTTTGCAATGTTCGGTGCAGCCCACGTCTAAACCCTCGTGAGAGACGTAGAACTCTGTTTGAACCCCATCTAGACTATTGTAATGGCATCTGGTGTAACAAAAGAAAGCTGTTCAGTGACTTGGACGAGGTTAAACTGTCCCTCTGATCCTTCTTCTAGAATCATAAGCTTCTGAAACTCACTGAGAGCAGCGTCTTCTGTCTACGATGTACAATGTGGTGTTTAGATTAAACGACAGACTCATCCCCCTCTCTACACCTTCTCATGATGAAAACACAAGAGAAAGTCTCTACTGAAGGGACAAAAGGAGATTAAAGTCCACCAATTGTAGTGTAGCATTCAAAGGCCCAAACGTTTGGAATGAGCCGGATAAAAACAGAGGAATCCTCCTCTCTGTTCATATTTAAACGTAAACTGAAAGTGGAGCTACTATAAAACAGAGACCACCTGAACCCCTTATTCATCTTATTCCTGAAGATGTCGTGGGCGCCGCCATCTTGTTTCCGTTGTAGTTCACACGGGGCGGAGCTCAACAGAAAATAAGTTCTACTCGACTAAAAAGACGTTTTCAGGAGTCGGTGCCTGTGACGTGTTGTGTCTCGTGTTCATTAAACATTTTACACAAATCAATCCACTTTATGTAACATTTTAGCCTCAGACTTTTCCCTCGTTCAGTGTTGCCAGATTGGGCCGTTTTCCGCCCAATTGGGCTCCTTTTGTTGGCTTTGGGCGGATAAAAATAGCGTTGGGCGGTGCATATATTTTGGGCTATTTTTGGATGTCTCAGGCGGGAATTTGAAAATGCAACTAGATTAATATCTTCATAAATATTTGTGTATTATTGATTGAGTTGTTGATAGAATATTAAATAGAATAATAGAATAGAATAAATTACATACATTTCATATTGAATGGTTTGCAACAGTGACATTGGATGTGCAGGTTGTCAGTCAAAATGGGAGGCACTTGTGGTAAATATTTAGCAGTTTTACATTTTTGAAGTACAGTTCCAGAAGAAATTTTAAAAGTTTAAAATGACAGGTGTGTGTCATCAAAATGTGACGTACAGTTGAAAATAAATAGACAGTTAACACTATAAATGTGATGAAGATTGTCAAACAGATGACAAAACAGGCAAAATGTGCAGTAAAATCTTAAATACGATCATATTCAGTATATATTAGTCAAACATGTCTAACCTGTCGACTTTAAACGCACCACACCATCAGATAGTGGTGCTGTCCTAATAAGGAGGGCTAAGGGCCCGACTGGTCTATATGTTTATCTGGTGTGAGCCGTTGGTTTGTTCATGATTTTACCGTTGCAACTGTGCTTTGTCTGCCATTTAAATAGTAATTGTGGAAAGTGTATACTTTGGGCTGGTTTTCATTGATCTTGGCGGGTTTTATGTGGACTTTGGGCTGGAAACTGTCAGTAACATCTGGAAACACTGCCCTCGTTCGTCATTAGCTTTAACGGAGTTCTCGTCAAACAGAAGTGCGTTTACAACAAAAGTGTGATCTGTGGCAAAAAGAGGCAAAAGTGGGCGGGGCCAGATAAGGTGAATAGATGAAGATTTCTTTAAGATGCAAACCTTTCATTACGTTCAGTGAGTTGATGTAACGTCCTGATTTCCAATCACGGCCCCAAAAGTATTGAAACTTTTTACAATATTATTAAAAGTATTTTCAGTAATGCAGCTTTAACAGCAGGTGGCAGCAGTGATACGTTAAAGGTCCCATATCCTGCTCTTTCCCTTCACTCAGTCTGTCCTCAGGGCTTTGTGTAATATCCATAACATAACAGTTTGGACTGGCCCCCCTCCTCACTCTGAGATCTGACCCCCCCGAACAGAGAGCAGGCTGCCTCCCCCTCCCAACCCGTGCCTCCCCTGTAGTGGAGATGGTGCATGCGCCGTGTGCTCCGGTAAACAGCGATACACAAACACTGAATAAACCTTTTCTGGTCCTGACGGTGCGTCGTGCTGAGTCCTACGTCCTGGATCTGACCTGGAGTTTGACGTGCTCCAGGGCCTCAACCACGGACGTGCCGTTTGGTAAATAACAAGCTAACTCTTCTATCTGTCGTATCCATCGTGTAATTACTGTGTAGCATTAGCATTAGCTGTTTTTATTCTTCCTGGAGGCGTGGCTTAAACACCGCGTCATCTTAGTGAGGAGCCCCCGTCTGCTGCTCAGCCGAGGGGGACGGAAAAGACAGTTCTCTAGTGAAAACATGAGGGAATCAATCAAAAAACCACTTTGGGCACAACATACGAGGCCCAGAGAGCCCTGGAGGAAGGTTAGAACCTCTGAAGAGTCCATTTTGCAGGATGGGAACAACATTAAACCATGTTCTTTTATTCATGTAAATTACCACGGGCCCCACTCAGAGTCCCGTTTACATAAATGTTGTATTAATAATCTTTGTGTGTGTAAGGATGCTGCTGTATATATTTTTGTGACAAACGTGTACGGCTTAATCCCGCCTCAGTCCTTCCTCTTCAGCACAAACTCCTGCGCCCTCCGCAGCGTCTCCTGGAGGTCCGAGTACCGGACCAGAGCGCAGGCCCGGTCCAGCCGAGCCCAGACGAAGTCTCTGTGCTCCGAGGACAGCGTGACGGCCGCGTGCGGGTCGCGCACCTCGGCCAGAAGGTACAGCACGTCTTTGGGTCGACCGCCGACCTCGTACCGCAGCGTCTGCAGGAAACCGTCCACCACCGAGATCTGGTCCTCGCCGAGCCCCGACTCCTCCTGGGTCTCCCTCAGAGCCGTGGTCAGGTCGTCCTCCCCCGGGTCCACGTGTCCTGTGGCCACAAAGACAGAAGAAGAAGAACAGTTAGAAAAACACAAAACTGAAGCGTTCTGCAGCGAGAAAACCAGGTG
Organism: Rhinogobius similis; assembly: GCA_019453435.1. Taxonomy (NCBI): domain Eukaryota; kingdom Metazoa; phylum Chordata; class Actinopteri; order Gobiiformes; family Gobiidae; genus Rhinogobius; species Rhinogobius similis. The sequence continues at coordinate 29,531,131 of CM033623.1, read as the reverse complement.
GAAAGAAGAAAAACAGTTAGAAAAACACAAAACTGAAGCGTTCTGCAGCGAGAAAACCAGGTGGAAAGAAGAAAAACAGTTAGGAAGTCAGAAAACAATGTCCTGCAGCAAAAAATCAGGTAGAAAGAAGAAAATGTTAGAATGTCACAAACAAGTGTTGTGCAACGAAAAACCAGAAACAAAATGAATAAACAAATGTCTTACAGCGAGAAAACCAGTTAGAACGAAGAAAAATATAGAAAACACAAAACTGAAGTGTGTAGCAGCGAGAAAACCAGGCGGAAAGTCGTAAACAAGTGTCTTGTGGCAAGAAAACAAGTTACAAAGAATAAAAACAGATCAAACAAATGTCCTGCAGCGAAAAAAGCAGATAGAAAGACAGAAAACGATGTCGTGAGAAAAACAGCTGGAAAGAAAAACAGAAAGTCACTAAACAAGTGTGGAACAGCGAGAAAACACATCTTTTTAAAATCTCTCCACTATTTGATTTGTGGATTTATTGAAAATCAAATGAAGAGCTGAGTTTTCCTTTAAAGCACAAAATGATCAGAGCTTTGTCCGATCTGTTTGTTTTTGGGAAACTCTAAAGTGTAAACCGTGTGACCGAGCCGTGCCTTTGGGCGGAGTCCAGTGGTGCTCTCCGTACGACGTCTGCAGCAGCAGGAACTCCATGTTTTCAGGAGGAAGACGCCGGAATATGATGAAACCACAGGCTCGCAGCGCCATCTCCTGGACTGGACCGGGACTGGGACGCACTGGGACCTTTGGGACGGGACAGTTTGGGAAGAAAATGTCATCAAATTTAAACCGTCGTTCAACAAATTATTTGTGGTCAGTTCTAACTCCTGTGTGCTGTATCTGGGCGTGGCCCTTGTTTAGTCTGGTTGCTACGGTAACAGTCGTGGAATTACCTCTAACTATGTCATGTAGACTCTTTAAAAGTCTGAAAGAAAACCATTGTCAATCCAGAACGGAGGCAAAAGTCAAGTGCGACATGATGTGATTCACTAAGAAACTGGGATTAACCTCAGATTATCACAAAATGTGACAAATGTAGATGGTTCTGTCAAAGTAAAAGCCTCAGACACATGTGAGTGACATCAGAGGCTCAAACACATTTATTATTGTATTTTACATTAAGTTTAGGAAATTATGATCAACTCTTTGCATTTTTGATGAAGAACAATCCAGATTTATGGGTTTTACTGTTGAGCCCACAATCATTTTTCATTTTATCTACAGATATATTAGACACTGTTCCATAAATTAGATTCTTTTGAAGATAAAATACAATTTTAAGGCGAGAAAATTGTATTTTGTCCATGGTTTGTTACAGAAAATCAAACTCACTGATCTTTTTTTCCAACACAAACACTTCAAACCAGTAGCATTTTGTCACTTTTAGTCACGTTTTTTGTTGCTTTAATCACATTTTTGTCACGTTCAGTCGTCTGTCATGTTTCAACACTTTTTGTGGCGTCTTTGTCGTATTTAGTCACATTTTTGTCGCTTTTAGTCCTGTTTTTGTTGGTTTTACTGGAAAAATACTCACAAATGTTGATGTTTTTCATTTTATCTAGAGATATATTAGACACTGTTCCATAAATTAGATTCTTTTGAAGCTCAAATACAATTTTAAGGCGAGAAAATTGTCCATCATTTGTTACAGAAAAGCAAACTCACTGAGCTTTTACTCTGGAAATTCAAATGTGTTGATTTTTCCAACACAAACACTTCAAACCATAGAGTTTAGATCTAATGAGACAATCATTCAAACATCTAACTTCATTTAACCTCCAGTCGCCTCCTGCTGGAATAAAATCCTAAATAGAATCATGTTTACTACGTTTTAGTCAAATGTGTTTAATCTGTCAGAGACTTTAAACATCTCCATCTGCAAAATAAAATAGTGCTGCACCTTTAACTTGAGTTAAAAGCAGGTTTTTAAGTGAAGTGATGGTTTGGCAAAAATAGAACAAGTTAAAAACCTAAACCAGGACTAAACCAGGTCTAAACCAGGACTAAACCAGGACTAAACCAGGTCTAAACCAGGACTAAACCAGGACTAAACCAGGTCTAAACCAGGACTAAACCAGGACTAAACCAGGACTAAACCAGGTCTAAACCAGGTCTGAACCAGGTCTGAACCAGGACTGAACCAGATCTAAACCTGGACTAAACCAGGTCTAAACCAGGACTAAACCAGGACTAAACCAGGACTGAACCAGGACTAAACCAGGTCTAAACCAGGACTAAACCAGGTCTAAACCAGGACTAAACCAGGTCTAAACCAGGACTAAACCAGGTCTAAACCAGGACTGAACCAGGACTGAACCAGGACTAAACCAGGACTAAACCAGGACTAAACCAGGACTAAACCAGGACTGAACCAGGACTAAACCAGGACTAAACCAGGTCTAAACCAGGACTAAACCAGGACTAAACCAGGTCTAAACCAGGACTAAACCAGGACTAAACCTGGACTGAATCTGGACTAAACCAGGACTGAACCTGGTCTGGAGCAGGGTCAGTGCTGCTCTTAAACCCTTTACAGATATTATATTCATTTGTGATGATAATGTGACGTTAAATCAGTCTCTTCTCGGTTTATTTGACGGAGCCGTTAAAGTGTCACAAACCGACGGCGTTTTCAAAAACCTCATCGTCACCTTGTCGTTTCTGGACAGATCTGACCAAAACTCCGCATTTACGTGTTGAACATTATATTATTGTCGCTTCGATTAAAATAAGTGTTTTCTGAAAGAAAATGTGAGAAACTTACGCAGCTTCCAGCGGTGCGCGCTCAAACTCCGTCCCACCGGAAACACGCGCGGATCAACAGTTCCGCCACAGGCTTTTTTACGTTTTACATCTTTTAAACTTCAAACAAACTTTCTTCTCATAAATTTAACACACCTGAAAACAAAATATTATATTGAGTGTCGGTAATTGATGGTTGTATATAAACTCTAACCTAATTTATTAATTCTTCTCCAAATAATTAAAATGTATGTCGACTGAATTATAATGTTTTTGGATAAAATGGGTTCTACATTAAGCTGCATATATTTGAGTACATTTTGTCTAATATGATGTCATTTAAAGTCCTGTGTGCAGAGATAAGCCTCGCTCTCTGATAACACCAACGGAACACTTCAGTTTGGAGATAAACTTCAGACAAACTCAGAATCTCGAGCTCAAACTGGAGGAGACGCTGATGTTTTAAGGTAAATGCATTTTGACATTATATTATTGTATATTTAACATAAGTGTTTACTATAAAATCACATTATTTGTTGTTCAAAAGTAGAAAAGAACAAATCGTGTCGATGCAAAACGTAAAAATGGAGCAGGAGCAAAGGAAACGTGTTTTTGAAAGAAGTCTCAAAAAATATAAATCCACAAAAGTTGTTTTTTGTTGATCATTGGCTTAAATTTCTCATTATGTCATAATTCCGTGGCTTGACGACGAGGATGGAAAAATTTGTATTTGTGCCGACGGAGAAAAGGTTGAACTTTGTGCCGTTTTTGTTTCAGAGATGAAACGGGAGGAATCCTCATAAAATAGAGCGTCACAAAACACTGAGCGCAGATGTATTTTGTGTATCATGTTACTTTGTCCAGTTGATTCTTTCACGTGGAGCTGCTTTAGAATCAGAATCACAAACGGTTTATTGCCATCATCAGTGTCAAAAGTCACAAACAGGAACTCGGCGTCAGGTGCAACATAAAACAATGAATAAAATAGAATAAAACATATAAAAGAGGCGTGTTGTAGCGCACAAATATTACAACGGCTTTATGTTTGTTACACATTTATTTATTTGAACAGGACCATGTACAATGACATTATGCTCGGGGGCAAAGATGATTGCACCAGATTATAGCTGTGCAGCTCATGTCCATCTGCAGTCCTGGATCAGGGACGGGGGGAGGACAATGTGCATTATTTACAGAGCTACAGTTTTCATCCAGTCTCTGACACTCAATCATTCACTCACACTTCATCGTCATCAACATTATCTCAGCTCTGAAGTTCATTGCAGACACCAGCACCTTAAAGTTAAGATTACAGTATTAGTTGTTAAAAAATCCTAGAACAATTTACACCCAGTAAAGCTAATACACTTTTAAATAAGTTTATAAAAGGAGCTAAGACAAGACTATTCTATACTAATGACATAAAACCATATTTACATATTTCGCTCGTGCAAGTTTCTTACTAATTGGAGAATACAGTGCAGTTCAAAGCCTAAAGCTCACGATCAGACACTGAAACGTCTCCTTTGAGCCTCAAATCATGTGCAATACTGTAACATGTGTCAGTCACCTGTGATAATCATGTGCAATATAATTGAACATACTATTAATACACTTTACCTCACTATAGTCACTTACTGTATAGAACACACACTTAAAATGTGTTACAAGTTTTTCATCATGTCATGTTTTCATTTAGAAATAAGACATTTTATGTAAAAATGACCAAAAATCCACACATTTGTGACATTTAAATCTGAAAAATGGACAGAACCAGGTTTAAATTTCTTGTTCATTTTGTCACATTTTAGTTAGAAAAATGCCAGTCCTCTACCACACCCATCCATTCATTCATACACAAACTCTCTCCATCCATCCCTGTCCTGAGCAGCCTCTCTCCCTTGCACCACAGTCATCCCTCTTGCATTCAACGCTCTTCTTACACCCTCTGTCCATCCCATTCGCGGTCTTCCTCTCATTCTCACTCCACTCACATCAGATTCATATACCCTTTTCACCAATCGCTCCCTTTCCATCCTCTCCACATGTCCAAACCATCCCAATGCCTTTTGCTCTGCTCTATCAGCCAACTCTCACACACACCAGTTCTCTCTCGGATGTCTTCGTTTCTCACACGATCCATGTGCGTCACACCACACATACTCCTCAGACATCTCATCTCAACTACATTCAACTTCCTCTTCTCCGCAACTTTCAAACTCCACGTTTCAGCCCCATACAACGCAGCAGGCACCACCACACCCTCATACAATCTCCTTTTCGCATCCATTCCCAGTGACCTACATTCAAACACTCTCTTCATTCCCCCCCATATCTTACGTACTTCATTCATTCTAAACTCTACCTCACCCCCCATTCCACCATCCACACCAACGTGCGACCCCAAACACTGAAAACACTCTACCTCTTCCAACAACTCTCCATTTAATGCCACATTCAACCTACGTTCATCCTTTGACCTCGTGCACCTCATCACCTTACTCTTATTCACATTTACTCTCAACTTCCTTCTGTCACACACCCTTCCAAACTCCTCAACCAAACGTGCCAAGCTCTCCTCTGAATCAGCCACTAGTGCAGTATCATCTGCAAACAACAACTGATTCATACTCCATTCGCTGCCATCACCATTCCCCATGCTCACACCCTTACCTGACACTCTTGCATTCACCTCTTTTACCACACCATCCATATACACATTAAACAACCACGGAGACATCACACATCCCTGACGCAAACCAACCCTCACAGGAAACCACTCACTCATGCTATTTCCCACTCTCACACACGCTTTACTGTTTTTATAAAAACTCTTCACACCTTCCAACAATCTACCATCAATACCATACAAGCTCAACACAAAACATACTGAGCAAAATATTATCATTCAAAAGACCTTAAACTTAAACATTATTGGACAAAAAGACCCTAAACTTAAACATTATTGTACAAAAAGACCTTAAACTTAAACATTATTGTACAAAATAAACTTAAACATTATTGTACAAAAAGACCTTAAACTTAAACATTATTGTACAAAAAGACCTTAAACTTAAACATTATTGTACAAAATAAACTTAAACATTATTGGACATAAAGGCATTAAACTTGACCCAAACCCCTCAGAGTCTGGACTTTACTCAAACCCTGCAACAAAGTAAACTGTAACAAAAAAAAAATAAAAAAAAATATGGGAACATGACCCTTTGTGTCTAAACGTTTTGACAAACGCTGGACCTGAGCCATTGGCCCATGGCAGCCCCGTCTCTGCCAGACTGCCCCGGGGCGGCTGTGGCTGCGGGAGAGTGACCGAGGACCGTGGTTTCCGGTGTTTGTGGGTCAGAGGCCGCTCCAGTCTTTGTGGTCAGTGTGTTAGCGTTAGCCGCGTTACAGAGTTAGCGTCGGCGCAAAGGGAATCAGGCCACGCTGGCTCCCTCGGGGCCCACACTCAGACGCTAACGCTAACGCTGACGTGAGCGCGTTTGGGCTGAATCCAGCACCGTGAGTCGTTTGGAGGGAATGTGAAGTGACGGCCGTGAAGAGGATCCAGGAACTCTCTCGCTCTAATCTGGGATTCTTCTGAACATTTACGACGCTCAGACGAAGCAGTCGTTCAGTTTGAGAACATGACGCTCGAACGCGCTCCTCCTCAGCTCGAAATGAATGACTGCGGGACGCTTGAGGCATCAGACATACTGCACTTTGAAGGCGTGTTCGTTTATCCGAGAATAAGGCAAAAATCTATTAAATCCAAAAAGTTTATTAACCCTAACAAAGGATTCTAATACAGAGCGCTCTGGGTCCGAACTTTCTCCCTGAAGCCTACACTATGCAGGACTTAGATCAGGAGCTCTGAACCCAGGTATTTAAAAAGACATTTATGAATATGCAAACAGTAGGTTGTCCCTTCTTATATCCGAGTCTCCGTCTCCACGGTGACGACAGTGTTATCTTATCTTGGAGTTTCTCTGCACAAAAGAAATACATACATCCCCAAGAGACACATTCCAGAGAAGGGAGTGAACAACCTGAGGGTGACTTTAAATGTAAACTGTTAACAGACCTACGACCTACAGATTCTATGAATAACGCCTGATGCACTGACTCCGGTCCGGCTCCGGTTCAGGACCCGGGCAGGTCCCTCAAGACTTAGAAAGTGCTTAGAATCAATGCTTGTGTCACACCGACCTCGGAGCTCTGGGCCGCGGGTCCGGAGGCTGCGCGGGTCTCCGGAAAGAATCCGAAAAAAGTATATTTTTGCCGGACGCCGCAGCGGTCTGTGCGGCTTTCATGTCGTTTGACGAATGTTCTCGCGCGAAACCAAATGAATCTACGAGGCTTTTGTCAAAAACGGACCGCAGTGAACCAGAGCTGGTGTGACAGGCGTCTGCAGGAGACCCGCGCGGGACCCGGATGTTAGGAAATTATCACAAAGACAATTGAACCTAGACAGTCTGAGAGAACAACCTTCTACTGACTGAGAATTAAACAGATAATCAGACACTGGCCTTAGGCTTTTTACGTGCACGATGCACCGGGAGAGGGAGAGTGGTGCTTCTCATCGGCTCGTCCCAACAGCAGAAGAGGTACTCAACTCTCTGCAGTGGCGCCTCCGTCAGCTCGTCCCACCAGCAGAAGTGACACTCTGTTCAACTTTCTGCAGCCTCTTCCAACTTGCCACTCCCTTCCCCTGCGCTTTTATTCAGTTTAGACAAGCATAGGTCAACATACATCTGGTGCTCCCATGACCTCGCAGGGCAGCAAAACAACAACTGCTTTTAATAACTAAAAGAGGTCATTTACTAATTAAAAGAGGTCATGGGAAACAGGTAAAAAACAACACGATATAAGGTTAAAAACAACATCGCTTGCATTAAGCATCTGGTTCTCATTCTGGTAGTTAACATTCCACACATAAGCATATTCTTATACATGCATTGTTATTACCAGAAATGTGTCATTTTGACAATCCCTTAATAAGAAATCTCTTACACCGGACCACAACCGGACTGGACTCAGAGTACACTGGGCATTAAACCATGATTAAAACTATATACTTGTGTTGTGTTTATACGTGTAAATATAAAACTAATTATAAGTGAGCAATACAGTGAGGTAGTGTAAAAAACATATATTTCCCTTCATCTTGTGTTCAGCTTCGCTCGCGCTCGTTTCACTCACCCTGTTTACGAGCTCATCTTCCCTGAGCCTCACGCAGCACTCTGGTTCAGTTTTCTTCTTTTCTTGGCTTGTTGCGTTGCAGAACCGGCGGCAGCTTTAAACTCGTCCCTCGCTCTCACGAAACCTTTGACGCGTCGTTAAACTTCACATTCCTTCATTTTCTGTCCCGTGAACAGCTTTAAAACAGATTCTTTCTGTTAAGAAGTAAAGTCTGAATTATCCTAAATATTTGTGAGAGGCACTATTCGTATTTATTCCCGCCTTCAACCTCGGTGTCGGCCAGAACACGACTTTAAGGCCAGGATGACTTGGATGAGGAATGAACCGCAGACAGAGATGAGGTTAAGACTCTTGTATTCGATGAGTGTGTTATTTCTGTAACAAGTAAAAATAGAACAAATGAATCTATGTTACAGCCAAGAACGTCTGTACAAGAAAAAACTAAACAAAGGACATGACGTACAGTAAACTTATGAGAACGAAGGCACTGCTATAGTAACAACAGCAGCTAACTGTAGCTTCATAAGATACAACATAAGATAAGAACTAACAAACGAACAAATACAAGTAACACGTAACATTAACTGACACAAATATGAATGAAACTTACGTGGTCAAGGACGCACACAAAAGGGATAATGAACACACTAAATATGCTACAAGTTGGCAACTTTAAAGGTCCCATATCCTGCTCTTTCCCCTTCACACAGTCTGTCCTCAGGGCTTTGTTGATACATTTTCTCGTTGTGTAATCTCCATAACATAACAGTTTACAAAAAACACCCATTTCTTGGACTGGCCCCCCTCCTCACTCTGAGATCTGACCCCCCCGAACAGAGAGCAGGCTGCCTCCCCCTCCCAACCCGTGCCTCCCCTGTAGTGGAGATGGTGCATGCGCCGTGTGCTCCGGTAAACAGCGATACACAAACACTGAATAAACCTTTTCTGGTCCTGACGGTGCGTCGTGCTGAGTCCTACGTCCTGGATCTGACCTGGAGTTTGACGTGCTCCAGGGCCTCAACCACGGACGTGCCGTTTGGTAAATAACAAGCTAACTCTTCTATCTGTCGTATCCATCGTGTGATTACTGTGTAGCATTAGCATTAGCTGTTTTTATTCTTCCTGGAGGCGTGGCTTAAACACTGCGTCATCTTAGTGAGGAGCCCCCGTCTGCTGCTCAGCCGAGGGGGACGGAAAAGACAGTTCTCTAGTGAAAACATGAGGGAATCAATCAAAAAACCACTTTGGGCACAACATACGAGGCCCAGAGAGCCCTGGAGGAAGGTTAGAACCTCTGAAGAGTCCAGTCTGCAGGATATGGGACCTTTAACAAACAGCTCTCAAGACAACTCTAACCGACAACTCTTGAGTAACTAAAATGGTTGCCGTAGCGACTGTTCTAACAGTCAGCAGTCACAGGCCTTTTGAACACTTTCAGACGACAAAGTGACACTGGGGACGACCACCATTAGTTCTTACTTCAATCCAAATGATCTAAAACGTAAATCTATCCAAGCTTAAAATGGCTTGAATTGATCATTGAATTTTTCATTCTGTCATTTGGGTCAGTAAAATGATGAAACGCAATGGCAGATAATTAGGATTGAAGTAAGAAATAATGTATTGAAACCATAGACTGTAGATATCAGTGGACCGTGCAGCTCTGGACGCTCCTGGCTCCGCCTTCTTCCTGTGACACTGGAGCCTTTACTCTGTAACTGTTTCTGTCAAACTCACATCTGGAACTAAAATGTCCGTCTGACTCACTCCACATGAATCGGGTGTTTCCTTTATGTTCTTCATAAATCAAGTTATTACAATAATAACTGACCAATCAGGTGCTTCCTTTTCCAGGGGCCGTTTTCACTCGTGTTAGCAACAGGTTTGATTGACAGCTAGCGCCGCACGTTGCCGCCGTCTCCTCCCACCGAGGGGCGGAGACCGTTAGCAACCTCCTCCTGATTGGTCCGTGTGGTCGCCACGATACGCACTCGGATTTAAATATGGAGTCTGGCTCCGCTTTAGCCGCTATAACTGCTAGCTCCACTTTGCTTCCTGTTTGGAATGCGGCGGCTAGCATGCTAACTCCACTGATATGTACAGTCTATGGCGGAAACTTACTAAGGAGCTTTGTCACTGCAGTTTGCAGTGCATTATGGGGAATTTCTATGAGGTCATTTCTTGGTGAGTTTCCACAAAAAAGCCCAGTGACATACAGTAATTGTCTTTCTGGTTAGTTGCCGTAGTTTGCAATGCATTGTGGGGAACATTCATTTTTTGCTGTAACTTACCAGATTTATTTTCAAATTTGTGGTGAGTTACCACAAAAAGTCAACATTCACCATGATGCATTGCAAGGTACTGTACCAGAAAGATCTGGTGAGTTACCAGGTATTTTTGTGGAAACTCAACGGGAAATTTGTCAGGAAATGATCACAAGACAATTGAACCTAGACAGTCTGAGAGAACAACCTTCTACTGACTGAGAATTATACAGGTAATCAGACACTGGCCTTAGGCTTTTTACGTGCACGATGCACCGGGAGAGGGAGTGCACGGGGAGAGGGAGTGCACGGGGAGAGTGAGTGCACGGGGAGAGGGAGTGCACGGGGAGAGGGAGTGCACGGGGAGAGTGAGTGCACGGGGAGAGGGAGTGCACGGGGAGAGGGAGTGCACGGGGAGAGGGAGTGCACGGGGGGAGGGAGTGCACCGGGAGAGGGAGTGCACGGGGAGAGGGAGTGCACGGGGAGAGTGAGTGCACCGGGAGAGGGAGTGCACCGGGAGAGGGGGTGCACCGGGAGAGGGGGTGCACGGGGAGAGGGGGTGCACGGGGAGAGTGAGAGCACGGGGAGAGGGAGTGCACGGGGAGAGTGAGTGCACGGGGAGGGTGAGTGGCGCTTTCATCGGCTCGTCCCACCAGCAGAAGTGACGCTCTGTTCAACTCTCTGCAGCCTCTTCCAACTTGCCTCTCACTTCCTCTGCCTTTTATTCAGTTTTAAACAAACATAGGTCAGCATACCTATGTTGTCCCCCACAACCTCGCAGGGCAGGAAGCAACAGCTACTTTTTGACCATTAAGAGAAACGGAAAACAGGTCAAGCATAACATCATATATAAGGTTAAAAGCAACATTGTTTGCACTAAGCATCTAGTTCTCTAGTAGCTAGCATTTCACACGTAAGCATATTCTTATAAATACATTATTATTACCAGAAATGTGTCATTTTGACAAGCCTTTAGTAACAAATCTCTTACAAAATTACAGCCAGAGCCAACCGTGTTTGTCTTATTGTGTCGATGGTTTTAATGAAGGGTTGTTTTTCTTATTGTGTCGATGGTTTTAATGAAGGGTTGTTTCCCCAGATGAATGACAGTATGAAGCTAAACAGTGCGTTTTGCTCGATTTAGGATGTATTTCTTTCTCTTTCCTCAAAGCTCCAAGTGTCTCTTTTAGTCCGATTGGTTCAAAGACCTGGTCCTGTGCAGCAGCTTTGAGCCCGACTCGTTCGTTCAGGGAGAACTCTGCCGGAACGGGTCGGACCGGTGAGTCGGACGGTCCCGACTCAAACTTTTGTGACTAAATACTGCACTAAACGTAAACGTGATGTGGGTTTGACGGACGTTCTGTGCCTCAGACTCGGCGATGGCGGCGCAGCAGGACGAGGACGGACTGTACTTCGTCGGGAAAACGGAGGAACTGATCGCGGCCAAACGGACCCTTCTGACTCTGGAGGGACGGGACATTCTCATCGTCCACCACCAGGGGGAGTTCTACGCCATCGACTCCTACTGCTACCGTCAGTGAAACGCCAAGTTTGTTCACTTTTCTCTCACGTCTGGACTTTCATGAAACACAAACGTGTCCAACCTGCTCCTGATGTTTGATTCTTCCATTGAATCCACTTTGTCCATAGATTTTATTCCATCAAATTCTAGTAAATTTGCATGTTTAAAAAGTCTTTTTCTCTCCCTTTCGTCAAGTGGCCCTAACACGCCTTCGTATCCTGCAGCAAATCCACACAACACGGCTCTTCAGGGCCAACTTCACCAGAGTGTATGTAACGCTGGCGCCATCTGCTGGACGCACGGTGTCATTTCACAGTGACTGATCACAGCAGAGAACAAAGAATTTCTTTTTTGTTAAAACATGAGATGCAAATTTAAAGTGCCTATGACAGGTTAGACTACTCATGTTACTGAAATATGGGTAAGATAAATATTTTTTAAAGTTTTGCTAATAATGATTTTGTATTTTTTTTGTTTTATTCACTTTATTCCTGAAGTTGCCGTACGCGCCGCCGTCTTGTTTCCGTTGTAGTTCACACGGAGCAGACGAGCTCAACAGAAAATAAGTTCTACTCGACTAAAAAGACGTTTTCAGGAAATCGTTGCGTTGTGACTTGTTGTGTCTCGTGTTCATTAAACATTTTACACAAATCAATCTACTTTATGTAACATTTTAGTGTCAGACTTTTCATGTTTTTGTCACTTACTGTCACCTGTTTGTCACTTATTGTCACATTTTCCCCGCATTTTTGTCACTTTCTTCAGGTTTTTGTCAAGTTTTTGTCACTTTTACTCACATTTTTGTCACTTGTTGCGTCTTCGTCACTTATTGCCGCATTTTTGTCACTTTCTTCAGTATTTTTCCATGTTTTTGTCACTTTTTCTCACTTTTAGTTGCGTTCTTGTCACGTTTTTGTCACTTATTGTCGTGCATTTGTCACTTTATTCCGTTTTTTTGTCACGTTTTTGTCACTTATTGCCACATTTTTGCCACTTTATTCTGTTTTTTTTCATGTTTTTTCTCACTTTTACTCACATTTTTGTCACTCATTTAGTCACATTTTTGTCACTTGTTGCGTTTTTGTCACTTTATTCCGTTCTTGTCACATTTTTGTCTCTTATTGTCGTGCATTTGTCACTTTCTTCCGTTTTTTTTGTCATGTTTTTGTCACTTTTAATCACATTTTTGTCACATTTTTGTCTACTCGACTAAAAAGACGTTTTCAGTAAATCGTTGTGTTGTGACTTGTTGTGTCTCGTGTTCATTAAACATTTTACACAAATCAATCTACTTTATGTAACATTTTAGTGTCAGACTTTTCGTGTTTTTGTCTCTTATTGTCACCTGTTTGTCACTTATTGTCACATTTTCGTCACCTTTTCCCGGCATTTTTGTCACTTTCTTCAGTTTTTTCCCATGTTTTTGTCACTTTTACTCACATTTTTGTCACTTGTTGCGTTTTCGTCACTTATTGCCGCATTTTTGTCACTTTATTCAGTTTTTTTCCACGTTTTGTCACTTTTTCTCACTTTTAGTTGCGTTCTTGTCACGTTTTTGTCACTCATTTAGTCACATTTTTGTCACTTATTGCCGCATTTTTGTCACTTTATTCCGTTCTTGTCACGTTTTTGTCACTTATTGTCGTGCATTTGTCACTTTCTTCCGTTTTTTGTCACGTTTTTGTCACTTTTAATGACATTTTTGTCACATTTTTGTCACATTTTTGTCACATTTTTGTCACTTGTTGCGTTTTCGTCACTTATTGCCACATTTTTGCCACTTTATTCTGTTTTTTTCCCATGTTTTTGTCACTTTTACTCACATTTTCGTCACTTATTGCCGCATTTTTGTCACTTTATTCCGTTTTTTTCCCATGTTTTTGTCACTTTTAATCACATTTTTGTCACATTTTTGTCTACTCGACTAAAAAGACGTTTTCAGTAAATCGTTGTGTTGTGACTTGTTGTGTCTCGTGTTCATTAAACATTTTACACAAATCAATCTACTTTATGTAACATTTTAGTGTCAGACTTTTCCCTCGTTCATCATTAGCTTTAACAGAGTTCTCGTCAAACAGAAGTGCGTTTACAACAAAAGTGCAAAAAACGGTAAAAGTGGGCGGGGCAGAATAAGGTCAATAACATCACTTCCTGGTTGTAAAACTCTGCACACTGGACTAAAACTCAGCAAATGTCACAGATTTTTTAGTCTGACAAATCAAAATATATGTGAACACCTTTATTTTGTTGAATTAACGTTTTAAGGCTAAAGAAAGTTGTTCATTTTGGGTAAATTATGCAGAACCTTTGGATGGACTGAGTCTCACAGTGTGATGTCATCAGTTTTCCTGTAATTTTCAACAGACTTTTCGACTTTTCTCCACAAACTACGACTAGATTGGTGTAAAACTACAATGTTTATGTGCAATCGGTATCAATACAGCAAATAAAATTTAAATTTGAAAATAGTTCAAACCTGTCACTCACGAGGTTTATACAAATAATCCACAGTATTTCTCCTTTAAATGGTGTGACGTGAGTCTGGTCATGTTTTCATCTCCAGACTCCAGGTTGTGATTGACGGGTGCATCTGTAGCCTGGATCAACCGGTCACCACTGGTCGGGACAAAGGCACGGGAGACAGGAACAGAGTGTTTTTGCAGTTTAATGCCCTTTAAAACACAAACGCAGGGGGCAGGAATTAGTGTGCAGCTCCACATTGGCGCTCTACAGGACAAAATATAAATAAAACAAGCACTAATGTTTTAAATGCCAAACATTGTATTTTCCTAAATTTTGGCAGCACATTTATCACTCAAACTGTTTATTTCTTGCATTAATTGAGAATTAGCAGGACTTGAACCAAGGTTAGCTTAAACTTTGTGGAGACCTGTGGAGCACAACTTACCAGCCATAGAACTAGAATAAAACCTGAAGATGAAGCCAAGATGGCCGCCCTGTTCCTCCTGTGGCCTGAGCTCATTGGTTCATGACCCCAAAAAAGTTTCTTACTTCCGCATTTACTTCCTGATACGGAGGCGGCCATCTTTGTTTTACTTCCTGATACGGAGGCGGCCATCTTTGTTTTACTTCCTGATACGGAGGCGGCCATCTTTGTTTTATTTCCTGATACGAAGGCGGCCATCTTTGTTTTACTTCCTGATACGGAGGCGGCCATCTTTGCTTTAGGGCACCATGTGACCACAATCCCCCACTTCATATAAAAACGGTAATTTGTGTGATTTTATAAACGGTAGAAAAGAACATTTCCTTCTATTTTATTTAAATACTGATAATAATTCAGTCCTGTCTGTGATTATAATGTGACATTTTAGAAAAAGGCTGCAGTACCTCACACGACCACTAATCAATCTGGGACACAGACAGAGGGGGCGGGGCTTATCCAGTTCATTTAATACATCCATGTTACCAGCACGCAGGCTGCTCTGTTCTGAGGGACAGAGGTGCCGCGCACATGTAAAGCTGGGCGTGTCACACCAATTATGGTCCCTGCGGAGCAACCATAGACCGTACATCAGTGGACTGTGGGATTGTGACGTCACCCATAGCGTTTGGCTCCAATCAAACCTGTTGCTAACACGAGCGAAAACGGCCCCTGGAAAAGGAAGCACCTGATTGGTCAGTTATTATTGTAATAACTTGATTTATGAACAACCAACGAGAAAAAAACACCCGATTCATGTAGAGTGTGTCAAAACAGACATTTTAGTTCCAGATGTGAGTTTGACAGAAACAGTTACAGAGTAAAGGCTCCAGTGTCACAATAGAAAGTGAATGGCAGCTCGGCTTTATGGAGCCAGGAGCCTCCATAGCTGCTTCCTATTTGGAACGCGGCGGCTAGCATGCTAACATTGTCCACTGATATCTACAGTCTATGGGAACAACTGCAAGGTGGAACCATTGTGCTGAATAATAACCGTGTTGTTACCAATATTAAAATAATATTACATAATCATTCAAAATAAAAAAAAACAGCAACACATAAGGTTTTACCACCGTAATGTTTTGAGAATGTTCACTAAAAAATAATATTGCTACACATCAGCCAATCAGAGACAGATCTGAGCGGCCGTCGTTGGCCTCCATTCACTCTGGTTTTGTTTCTTGCAGATGCCGGGAGCTCGCTGCAGAACGGAGACATCGAGGTACAAACACGAGCGGCAGAAGTGACACCCATTCACTGTGGTTTTTTGTAACTTTATTTTATTTGCATTTTTAGATTTTAATAACATTTACATATACAACAACACGTAGAACAAGGAGGTATTGTGGGAGGTTTACATTTGAAAAGAAAAACCAAGATAGGACAGTAAAAACAATCAAATAAATTCCAATGTCCTGCTGACATTGTTTACACCATTATGTAATAATAGAGCACCCATTTTTTCCACTTTCGATTTAGCCTAATTGAAAAAGTTAGTTTTTCCATCAAATATATGTCGTGTATTACGTTGGTCCAATGCTGCAGATTGGGTACATCAGGTTTGAGCCACAGTCTGGTAATGGCTTTTCTAGCCGCAGTCCAATTCACTGTTTTTACCTGGATTTCAATAGTTTGGACTCAGTGAGATTTAATTTCTGACGTGACGCAGAATATGTCGCTGGTTTCGAGGTATTTCTGCCTGATTAGCGACAATTCTTCGTCATTTTAACCCGACGTGGATTGAAGTAAGACAGTAATGCTTTGAAACAAATCTGAAACGGTTTGGCCCATCGAGGCAACTGTTGTTGTGATTTTGGGCATTATAAAAATAAATTGATTTGATTTGATTTAAACAAGTCAAACGATCCAGTTCCATCAAATAAATCCTCCTGATTGATCTGAGCTCGAAAAAACATCTGGAATTTAGATTCATTTCCTGAAAACAAGACATTTAACTTATCCAGGGATTCGTTTTTGTAGTGACCTTAAATGAAACGATTGAGTTTAGATTTAAACAATTCTGAATGAAACGCAGCTAAAAAGAACAACCCAGACCAAATGTAAAAAACCCTCTGCACGAAAAGACTTCAAGACGAGTTTATTTCTGTCAAAAAGACCAAAATGTGACTAAAAACACAACTTAAACGCAAGTAAAAGTGACTAAAAACACTACAAAAATGTCTAAAACACTATCAAATGTGGAAAAAAAAACAACTGAATTCCACAAAAACGTGATAAAACAGCAACTAAAACAAATAAAAAAGCTGCAAGAATAAGCTTAAAATGAGAAAAACACAAGTTAAAACATGACTAAAGGCGAAAAAACGCGACCGAATGATGCTTTTTAATCCTGTCAGCGATTCACAAAAAGACGTTTAGTAATTCCAAGTTTGTTACAAAAACATGACTAAAAAGTGACTAAAACTAACAAAAATGTGACTAAAAACTAAACTAAAACACACTATAAAAGGCAAAAAAAAAAAAAAAGCCACGGGAAAAAAAAACTGAAAAAAGACCAAAATGCAACTAAAAACTGAACTAAAAGTGACTAAAAACACAACAAACGACTAAAATCCTGACTAAGACCCACAGAGCCCCTTTAATTCCCCACAGAGTCCCTTTAAGACCCCGCAGTGCCCCTTTAAGGCTCTGCAGAGCCCCTTTAATTCCCCACAGAGCCCCTTTAAGACCCCGCAGTGCCCCTTTAATAACCCAGCAGAGCCCCTTTAAGGCGCTGCAGAGCCCCTTTAATTCCCCACAGAGCCCCTTTAAGACCCCGCAGTGCCCCTTTAAGGCTCTGCAGAGCCCCTTTAAGGCTCCACAGAGCCCCTTTAATTCCCCACAGAGCCCCTTTAAGACCCCGCAGTGCCCCTTTAAGGCGCTGAAGTGCCCCTTTAATTCCCCACAGAGCCCCTTTAAGGCTCGCAGAGCCCCTTTAAGGCTCCACAGAGCCCCTTTAATTCCCCACAGAGCCCTTTTAAGACCCCGCAGTGCCCCTTTAAGACCCCGCAGTGCCCCTTTAAGGCCAGACGCTGCAGGAAAAACTCACTTTTCTCAATTTTTTGGTCATTTAGATCAGTGGTTCTCAAACGTTTTCAGTCGCGACCCCCAAACACAGAAAATAGACGACACGCAAAGTGACAAATTAGCCTTATATATAATGTTTGACTTTATTTTGAGAATATAGACCTAGAAAAATGACTTTAATCGGCTGACAAATATGAATCTACATTTACCGCTGCATTTGAAGGTGTCAGGCCTTGTTTAACACGATTGTATCATTTTTCCTCATCATCTGGGGACCCTCACTGGTGTCCCGACCCCTAGTTTGAGAACCACTGATTTAGACTTTCATGTAGAAACAACAAATGTGTTCAATCTGCTCCTAAAGATTTTATTCTTCCATTGAATCCACCTCACCCATATATTTTTCTGGGACATTACTCTTTTGTCAACTTTAGTCTGTTTTTTTCACTTTTAGTCACGTTTTGTCACTTTTAGTCGCACTTGTTGCTTTTGGTTGCATTTTTGTTCATATTTAGTCAGGTTTTTGTTCATATTTAGTCAGGTTTTTGTGGCTTTTAATCACAATTTGTCACTTTTAGTCACATTTTTGCCACTTAAAGTTGTGTTTTTGCCCCTTTAAGTCCCCGCAGAGCCCCTTAAGTCGTGTTTTTCATGCTTTTCGTCTCCTTTTTGTCGCTTTTCGTCTCGTTTTTGTTGCTTTTCGGTGCGTTTTTATCACTTTCGTCACGTTTTCACACTGCGCTGCTGTGTTTCAGGAGCTGGGCAGTAAACTGTGCATCATTTGCCCCAAACACAAGTACAAGATCAGCCTGAGCGACGGCGAGGGCCTGTACCGCGCCAGGGACCGGAGCCAGACGCCGCCGCCGCTGCGCTGGTTCTCCAAAGGCCCCAAGCAGAGGGTGCACCGCCTCAGCCAGAGCCAGGGGGCGCTCTACCTCCGCCTGTGCACCGCCGGATGGATCGAGTCCGACTACTACCAGGGCGAGCAAGGCCGGGTGGAGCGAGAGAGGATGGCGGAGGCGGAGCAAAGCGGGGGGGAGGGGAAAGAGGAGGAGGAGGAGAATTAACCGAGTACAACGACTTTATTTAAACGAATAAAACAAAGAAAAGAAAGAGAGAAACG
>CM033623.1:29367289-29507289 GCA_019453435.1 Rhinogobius similis | reverse complement strand
ACGCTTCAGAGCGCGCGCTCCTCAGATGCGCAAAGCTCCGTGAGACTCATGAAGATCAGGAGGTCTCAGGGTTTAGTCCTGGTCCTGGTCCTGGTCCTGGTCCTGTCCTGGTCCTGGTCCTGGTCCTGGTCCTGGTCCTGGTCCTGGTCCCGGTTCTGTCCTGGTCCTGGTTTAGTCCTGGTCCTGGTCCTGGTTTAGTCCTGGTCCTGGTCTGGTCCTGGTCCTGGTCCTGGCCCTGGCCCTGGTCCTGGTCTGGTCCTGTCCTGCTCTTGGATTAGTTGCTCGGTGTGACTGTGGTTGTGCCCTTGAGCAGTGCACTCTTTGGTCTGGACCTGGTCAGGACTCACTGTGGGCCCCAGACCGTCCTTTGCTGCATCACACGTTTGACACTCGGAACAAAACGGACAAAAGAAGGAATAAAATGAAGCATCAGCTAAAGATATAGAATAGGCTCAGACTAAATATAAAACATGTTCAGCCCTGATTGTTAAAGGGACAGGTGTTATTAAAGGGACAGGTGTTATTAAAGGGACAGGAGTTATTAAAGGGACAGGTGTTATTAAAGGGACAGGAGTTATTAAAGGGACAGGAGTTATTAAAGGGACAGGAGTTATTAAAGGGACAGGAGTTATTAAAGGGACAGGAGTTATTAAAGGGGCAGGAGTTATTAAAGGGGCAGGAGTTATTAAAGGGACTGGAGTTATTAAAGGGACAGGAGTTATTAAAGGGACAGGAGTTATTAAAGGGGCAGGAGTTATTAAAGGGACAGGAGTTATTAAAGGGACAAGAGTTATTAAAGGGGCAGGTGTTATTAAAGGGGCAGGAGTTATTAAAGGGACTGGAGTTATTAAAGGGACAGGAGTTATTAAAGGGACAGGAGTTATTAAAGGGGCAGGAGTTATTAAAGGGACAGGTGTTATTAAAGGGTCAGGAGTTATTAAAGGGGCAGGAGTTATTAAAGGGACAGGTGTTATTAAAGGGACAGGTGTTATTAAAGGGACAGGTGTTATTAAAGGGACAGGTGTTATTAAAGGGACAGGAGTTATTAAAGGGACAGGAGTTATTAAAGGGACAGGAGTTATTAAAGGGACAGGAGTTATTAAAGGGACAGGAGTTATTAAAGGGGCAGGAGTTATTAAAGGGGCAGGAGTTATTAAAGGGACTGGAGTTATTAAAGGGACAGGAGTTATTAAAGGGACAGGAGTTATTAAAGGGGCAGGAGTTATTAAAGGGACAGGAGTTATTAAAGGGACAAGAGTTATTAAAGGGGCAGGTGTTATTAAAGGGGCAGGAGTTATTAAAGGGACTGGAGTTATTAAAGGGACAGGAGTTATTAAAGGGACAGGAGTTATTAAAGGGGCAGGAGTTATTAAAGGGACAGGTGTTATTAAAGGGGCAGGAGTTATTAAAGGGGCAGGAGTTATTAAAGGGACAGGTGTTATTAAAGGGGCAGGTGTTATTAAAGGGACTGGAGTTATTAAAGGGGCAGGAGTTATTAAAGGGGCAGGAGTTATTAAAGGGACAGGTGTTATTAAAGGGACAGGTGTTATTAAAGGGGCAGGAGTTATTAAAGGGACAGGTGTTATTAAAGGGGCAGGTGTTATTAAAGGGACTGGAGTTATTAAAGGGGCAGGTGTTATTAAAGGGGCAGGAGTTATTAAAGGGACAGGTGTTATTAAAGGGGCAGGTGTTATTAAAGGGACTGGAGTTATTAAAGGGGCAGGAGTTATTAAAGGGACAGGAGTTATTAAAGGGACAGGAGTTATTAAAGGGACAGGTGTTATTAAAGGGACAGGTGTTATTAAAGGGACTGTTCTTGAGGCGGGAGGCTCTGCCCGAGGGGAGGGGCTTAAATAGTCCAGGGTGGGAGGGGTCAGCTGTGATCGACCTGCTCCGAGTCCTGGAGAAACAGGACACTTCACCCGCACTGACTTCCTGGTGGTGGCCTGGTGGTTCCTCAGGGGCCCGTGTGCACGTCTGGGGCCCGGGAGACTTTGATGTTGGCCTTTTTGACTTTTTAAGGTTGAAAAAAGCTCAGATGGAAAAAAAGGCAGAAAAATATAGAAAGTCAAGTCCTCTGGTGACCTTTGACCCCACAACCTGGAGACCAAAACATTTCTAGGCCCCTCAGCCCAGGTGGGTCGGTCCGGTCCGGTCTGGTCTGGTCCGGTCCGGTCTGGTCTGGTCCGGTCTGGTCTGGTCCGGTCCGGTCCAGTCTGGTCCGGTCTGGTCCGGTCTGCTCCTGTGATCTGTGGGACCCTCGTCTGTGGAAAGACGTCTATTTTTGCCGGACGCCGCGGCGTCATCAGACGAGTTCTCGTCCAAACCACGTGAACAAAAACCATGTGAACCATGTGGTGCTGCCTTCATGTGCTCTGAGAGCGATGGGAAATCCCACTCCACCGAACAGCACATGAACGCCCCTCAGCATCAGTTCCACTGGGAAACGATTTGATCCCTGAGTTGTCGAGTAGAAAATAACCTTTGACCTCACGATGGCGGACAGCAGGAAATACTTCATTATTTATGAATACGACGGGTTTTTCTGTTGGTGCTGCATTTTGATGATGCATCGTCCCACGACCTCAGAACAGAACGCACTCGTCATCACCACATGAGGAGCGGAGAACATGAAGTCGTTGCAGGCGGCTGCAGGTCGTTGCAGGTCGTTGCAGGCGGCTGCAGGTCGTTGCAGGTGGCTGCAGGTCGTTGCAGGTCATTGCAGGCGGCTGCAGGTCGTTGCAGGTCTCTGCAGGCGGCTGCAGGCGGCGCAGGTCGTTGCAGGTCGTTGCAGGTCGTTGCAGGCGGCTGCAGGTCGATGCAGGCGGCTGCAGGTCGTTGCAGGCGGCTGCAGGTCGTTGCAGGTCGTTGCAGGCGGCTGCAGGTCGTTGCAGGCGGCTGCAGGTCGTTGCAGGCGGCTGCAGGTCATTGCAGGTCGTTGCAGGCGGCTGCAGGTCGTTGCAGGCGGCTGCAGGTCGTTGCAGGTCATTGCAGGCGGCTGCAGGTCGTTGCAGGCGGCTGCAGGTCTCTGCAGGCGGCTGCAGGCGGCGCAGGTCATTGCAGGCGGCTGCAGGTCGTTGCAGGCGGCTGCAGGTCGTTGCAGGCGGCTGCAGGTCGTTGCAGGCGGCTGCAGGTCGTTGCAGGCGGCTGCAGGTCGTTGCAGGCGGCTGCAGGTCGATGCAGGCGGCTGCAGGTCGTTGCAGGCGGCTGCAGGTCGTTGCAGGTCGTTGCAGGTCGTTGCAGGCGGCTGCAGGTCGTTGCAGGCGGCTGCAGGTCGTTGCAGGTCGTTGCAGGCGGCTGCAGGTCGTTGCAGGCGGCGCAGGTCGTTGCAGGTCGTTGCAGGTCGTTGCAGGCGGCTGCAGGTCGTTGCAGGCGGCTGCAGGTCGTTGCAGGCGGCTGCAGGTCGTTGCAGGTCGTTGCAGGCGGCTGCAGGTCGTTGCAGGCGGCTGCAGGTCGTTGCAGGCGGCTGCAGGTCGATGCAGGCGGCTGCAGGTCGTTGCAGGTCATTGCAGGCGGCTGCAGGTCGTTGCAGGTCGTTGCAGGCGGCTGCAGGTCTCTGCAGGCGGCTGCAGGCGGCGCAGGTCGTTGCAGGTCGTTGCAGGTCGTTGCAGGCGGCTGCAGGTCGATGCAGGCGGCTGCAGGTCGTTGCAGGCGGCTGCAGGTCGTTGCAGGTCGTTGCAGGCGGCTGCAGGTCGTTGCAGGCGGCTGCAGGTCGTTGCAGGCGGCTGCAGGTCATTGCAGGTCGTTGCAGGCGGCTGCAGGTCGTTGCAGGCGGCTGCAGGTCGTTGCAGGTCATTGCAGGCGGCTGCAGGTCGTTGCAGGCGGCTGCAGGTCTCTGCAGGCGGCTGCAGGCGGCGCAGGTCATTGCAGGCGGCTGCAGGTCGTTGCAGGCGGCTGCAGGTCGTTGCAGGCGGCTGCAGGTCGTTGCAGGCGGCTGCAGGTCGTTGCAGGCGGCTGCAGGTCGTTGCAGGCGGCTGCAGGTCGATGCAGGCGGCTGCAGGTCGTTGCAGGCGGCTGCAGGTCGTTGCAGGTCGTTGCAGGTCGTTGCAGGCGGCTGCAGGTCGTTGCAGGCGGCTGCAGGTCGTTGCAGGTCGTTGCAGGCGGCTGCAGGTCGTTGCAGGCGGCTGCAGGTCGTTGCAGGCGGCTGCAGGTCGTTGCAGGTCGTTGCAGGCGGCTGCAGGTCGTTGCAGGCGGCTGCAGGTCGTTGCAGGTCATTGCAGGCGGCTGCAGGTCGTTGCAGGCGGCTGCAGGTCTCTGCAGGCGGCTGCAGGCGGCGCAGGTCGTTGCAGGCGGCTGCAGGCGGCGCAGGTCGTTGCAGGCGGCTGCAGGTCGTTGCAGGCGGCTGTAGGTCGTTGCAGGTCATTGCAGGCGGCTGCAGGTCGTTGCAGGCGGCTGCAGGTCGTTGCAGGTCGTTGCAGGCGGCTGCAGGTCGTTGCAGGTCGTTGCAGGCGGCTGCAGGTCGTTGCAGGCGGCTGCAGGTCGTTGCAGGTCATTGCAGGCGGCTGCAGGTCGTTGCAGGCGGCTGCAGGTCGTTGCAGGTCATTGCAGGCGGCTGCAGGTCGTTGCAGGCGGCTGCACGGCGTTGCAGGTCGTTGCAGGCGGCTGCAGGTCGTTGCAGGCGGCTGCAGGTCGTTGCAGGTCATTGCAGGCGGCTGCAGGTCGTTGCAGGCGGCTGCAGGTCGTTGCAGGTCGTTGCAGGCGGCTGCAGGTCGTTGCAGGTTGTTGCAGGCGGCTGCAGGTCGTTGCAGGCGGCTGCAGGTCGTTGCAGGCGGCTGCACGTCGTTGCACGTCGTTGCAGGTCGTTGCAGGTCGTTGCAGGTTGTTGCAGGCGGCTGCAGGTCGTTGCAGGCGGCTGCAGGTCGTTGCAGGTCATTGCAGGTCGTTGCAGGTTGTTGCAGGCGGCTGCAGGTCGTTGCAGGTCGTTGCAGGTTGTTGCAGGCGGCTGCAGGTCGTTGCAGGTCGTTGCAGGTTGTTGCAGGTCGTTGCAGGCGGCTGCAGGTCGTTGCAGGCGGCTGCAGGTCGTTGCAGGCGGCTGCAGGTCGTTGCAGGCGGCTGCAGGTCGTTGCAGGTCGTTGCAGACGGCTGCAGGTCGTTGCAGGTCGCTGTAGGTCGTTGCAGGTCGTTGCAGACGGCTGCAGGTAGTTGCAGGTCGCTGTAGGTCGATGCAGGTCGTTGCAGGCGGCTGCAGGTCGTTGCAGGCGGCTGCACGTCGTTGCACGTCGTTGCAGGTCATTGCAGGTCGTTGCAGGCGGCTGCAGGTCGTTGCAGGCGGCTGCAGGTCGTTGCAGGCGGCTGCAGGTCGTTGCAGGTCATTGCAGGTCGTTGCAGGCGGCTGCAGGTCGTTGCAGGTCATTGCAGGTCGTTGCAGGTCGTTGCAGGTTGTTGCAGGTCGTTGCAGGCGGCTGCAGGTCGTTGCAGGCGGCTGCAGGTCGTTGCAGGCGGCTGCAGGTCGTTGCAGGTCGTTGCAGACGGCTGCAGGTCGTTGCAGGTCGCTGTAGGTCGTTGCAGGTCGTTGCAGACGGCTGCAGGTAGTTGCAGGTCGCTGTAGGTCGATGCAGGTCGTTGCAGGCGGCTGCAGGTCGTTGCAGGTCGCTGTAGGTCGATGCAGGTCGTTGCAGGCGGCTGCAGGTCGTTGCAGGTCGTTGCAGGCGGCTGCAGGCGGCTGCAGGTCGATGCAGGTCGTTGCAGGCGGCTGCAGGTCATTGCAGGTCGTGTTTCACCTCTGTTTGGTCTCGTCTCTCCTCAGGGCGCTGCAGATCGTGGGCCTGGGCAGTGAGTGCGCCTCGGGGGCCTCGGCAGACGAGCTCATGAGCCAAGGCCAGCTGCAGGGGGCGCTGTTGTGGAGTTATTTGGGCCCCGGGGCCGAGGGGGCGCCAGAGAGCACTCTGCACCCGCCCTTCATGGAGTACACGACCCGAGTGTTTGACGACGTCAGCGTGTTGGTGCGGGACTGTCCCGACTGGGTAAGACCTGCCACAGACCGGGTTTAGACCTGGTTTAGTCCAGGTTCAGTGTTAGTCCTGGTCTTGGTTAGACTTTTGTTATTTGGTCCTAAATTCAGCCCATTTTAGTCCTGTGTGTACTCTGTGTACTGTTGTAGTACACATGAAAGTACTCTTGCAGTACTCTTGCAGTACTCGTTGTACTCTTGCAGTACTCGTTGTACTCTTGCAGTACTCTTGCAGTACTCGTTGTACTCTTGCAGTACTCGTTGTACTCTTGCAGTACTCGTTGTACTCTTGCAGTACTCGTTGTACTCTTGCAGGAGCTGCTGGACAGTGAGTGGGCGGCGGTTCGTAAAGCGGTGGAGAAGGCGGACGTTCTGGTGATGAAGTACTCGGTCTCAGACAAACAGGCGTTCCAGTGGCTCCGGGGCGTGTTGGGGCCCCGCCTGAGGCCCCTGATCAGACACTGTGGGGTCCCTGTGATCCTGGTGGCTGTGGGGGCCCGGCTCAACGGTAAGAACCACACAAACAATACTGTACTACTGTGTGTACTTTTACTACTACAACTACGGCGTAGTGATACTTCTACTGCACTTCTCTAAAGGGTTTTACTCTCAATGATCCTGAAGGATCCAGGGGCAGCTGCAGAACTCAGGGGCCTTTGTGTGTCAGCTGGAGGAGGGTCACACGGGGTCACACGGGGTCACACGGGGTCACACTGGGTCACACAGGGGTCACACGGGGTCACACGGGGTCACACGGGGTCACACGGGGTCACACGGGGTCACACGGGGTCACACAGGGGTCACACGGGGTCACACGGGGTCACACGGGGTCACACGGGGTCACACGGGGTCACACGGGGTCACACGGGGTCACACGGGGTCACACGGGGTCACACGGGGTCACACGGGGTCACACGGGGTCACACGGGGTCACACGGGGTCACACGGGGGTCACACGGGGTCACACGGGGTCACACGGGGTCAGCAGGTCTGAGGAGAGTAACGGCCCTCAGGACAAACACCCCTCTGTGTTGTATCTGTAGAAAGTAGACTCAGCCCTTGGAGGTGGAATGATGGCTTTAATTACAAGTTCAGACTCTTTTCTGACTTAAATGGGCCTTTGTGGCCGACGCCGCGTTCACCTGAGCACGTGTGCGTCTCAATCAGACGTACAGCAGAAACACAGCACCGAACTACAGTTCTTACCTGAGGACTTTATTGGGCAGCACTTTTATTACACAAAAATACAACAAAAGTATGAAAGTAAAACTGAAGTACACTTATTTATAGTGTTAGAACACACTAGTAGTAGTAGTAGTAGTAGTAGTAGTACTGACTCTCTTGCAGACGAGGGGCCCCCTGTACTTGTCCTCTGTGCAGTAGTAGTAGTAGTAGTAGTAGTAGTACTGACTCTCTTGCAGACGAGGGGCCCCCCTGTACTTGTCCTCTGTGCAGTAGTAGTAGTAGTAGTAGTAGTACTGACTCTCTTGCAGACGAGGGGCCCCCTGTACTTGTCCTCTGTGCAGTAGTAGTAGTAGTAGTAGTACTGACTCTCTTGCAGACGAGGGGCCCCCCTGTACTTGTCCTCTGTGCAGTAGTAGTAGTAGTAGTAGTAGTACTGACTCTCTTGCAGACGAGGGGCCCCCTGTACTTGTCCTCTGTGCAGTAGTAGTAGTAGTAGTAGTACTGACTCTCTTGCAGACGAGGGGCCCCCCTGTACTTGTCCTCTGTGCGCCTCAGATTGGAGACACTGCGTTCCTCACGTTGAGGGCCTGGGTTTGTCCCGGGAGCTGGGGGCCACGTACCTCGAGCTGCCCTCCCTCAACCACGTGTTTGTGGGACGCTACTTCGGCAGCGTGGTGAGTACTGCGACTGTACATGTACTTCTGTGTATGTGAGTACTGCGAGTGTACGTGTACTTCTGTGTATGTGAGTACTGCGACTGTACGTGTACTTCTGTGTATGTGAGTACTGCGACTGTACGTGTACTTCTGTGTATGTGAGTACTGCGAGTGTACGTGTACTTCTGTGTATGTGAGTACTGCGACTGTACGTGTACTTCTGTGTATGTGAGTACTGCAAGTGTACGTGTACTTCTGTGTATGTGAGTACTGCGAGTGTACGTGTACTTCTGTGTATGTGAGTACTGCGAGTGTACATGTACTTTACGTGTATTTCATGTGTACTTTATGTGTACTTTATGTGTACTTTATGTGTACTTTACATGTACTTTTGTGTATTTGTTAGTGTTATATGTCAGACTTGATTCTTCTTACCAGGGGAGTACACGGGGGGGGACACAGGGGGGACACAGGGGGGGACACAGGGGGGACACAGGGGTCTGTTGACCTGGGCCTCAGGGTCTTAGGGGCTCAGCTGCTCCTCCCCCCCTGCTCCTCTGTCCTGCTCCTCCCCCCCCTGCTCCTCTGTCCCGCTCCTCCCCCCCTGCTCCTCCCCCCCTGCTCCTCCCCCCCTGCTCCTCCCCCCCTGCTCCTCTGTCCCGCTCCTCCCCCCCTGCTCCTCCCCCCCTGCTCCTCTGTCCCGCTCCTCCCGCCCTGCTCCTCTGTCCCGCTCCTCCCCCCCTGCTCCTCCCCCCCTGCTCCTCTGTCCCGCTCCTCCCGCCCTGCTCCTCTGTCCCGCTCCTCCCCCCCTGCTCCTCCCCCCTGCTCCTCTGTCCTGCTCCTCCCGCCCTGCTCCTCTGTCCCGCTCCTCCCCCTGCTCCTCCCCGCCTGCTCCTCTGTCCCGGTCCAGCTCTGCTCCTCCCCCCCTGCTCCTCTGTCCCGCTCCTCCCGCCCTGCTCCTCTGTCCCGCTCCTCTGTCCCGGTCCAGCTCTGCTCCTCTGTCCCGCTCCTCCCCCCCTGCTCCTCTGTCCCGGTCCAGCTCTGCTCCGCCCCTGCTCCTCTGTCCCGCTCCTCCCGCCCTGCTCCTCTGTCCCGCTCCTCTGTCCTGCTCCTCTGTCCCGCTCCTCCCCCCCTGCTCCTCCCCCCCTGCTCCTCTGCTCCTGAAGCTTTGGCTCAAACTGTCGTCCGACTCTTTGTGAAGCTCCGACTCTGGAGTTTTGTGTCTGGTTTGTTTTAATTCCTGGTTAAACCGGCTCTGCTCACAGTCCGACCTAAAGTTCACGAAGAAGTGAAGCTGTTTGTTGGCTTTGACCTCCTCCTTCAGATCTGTAGTGAATTTAACAGAACAATTGTTTTAGGGCCTAAAGTCAAAAAGTGCAGGTGTAATCCACATAGAAGTCTGATTACATTTTATATTTAAACGTGTGCTTTTGGGGTAAACACGGCCTCTGATTGGTCCAGAATGTTTTGAAGACAAGAGCGTCACATCTTTCTTTTCACGTTGAACACGTCCAGCACTTGGACCGTCCTTTTATCAGATGTGGATAAAAAGGAACAAATAAATAAAACTGGGTGATGAAGGTCGCACAGCTCGGATGCATAAAAGTGTTAGCGTCAGCAGTGTTAGCGTCAGCAGCGCTAGCGCGGCTCATTAGCTCCGCCTTTACCCTCGTAGTTGTGGATGTCGCTGGAAATGTACAATTGAAATGCCTTTTCTGTCGGACACGAGGAGCAGGACAGAGGGAGTCCATGGTCCAGGACGACTGGACCGGAGTGACTGGTGGGAGGAGCCGCCGTTAGCTCGCGCCCAACGTTCTGCACAGAGTCAATGGGACCCTCTCTTTGTATTAGAGGGGCCCATGTGAGGCCTCTTGACCTGGGACCCCAAGGCCTGAGTATTATGATTCCACAGGGATAATTACAAAGACTATTAGTTTAACTAAGACTTTAAAGGCAAAACGTCTGGACTTTCACCTCAAACACAGCCCTGTCCAACCTGCTCCTGATGTTTGATTCTTCCATTGAATCCACTTCATCCATAGATTTCTCTGACATTGTTTTCTTCAAATGCATTTTTGTCCCTCGAGACATAAAGATCATTAAAGTAGATCCACACAAACTGTACAATCTGGACTCAACACATTTAGACCAAACAAGGATTTAAGATCTGACTCTGAAACTCATTTATTCAAGATTTTAGTCCAAAAAATGAGGCCAAATTAGAATTTTTAGGACAATTTTCAGCGCAATCAAGTTAAATAATAATCCAAATCCTCTGTACATTTTTATAACTAATATGTGACAAAATGAACAAGAAATTTAAACCTGGTTCTGTCCATTTTTCAGATTAAAATGTCACAAATGTGTGGATTTTTTACCCATTTTTACATAAAATGTCTTATTTCTAAATGAAAACATGACATTTCTGTGATTAAATACAGGAGAAGTTTAACACTGATGTCTAGAAATGTAAGATCACCTGCAGCGTCTGACCTCTGACCTCAGACCTCACGAGTCAGATCTGCGCCGTCTGTTTTCCTTGAGCAGCTGCTGAACAAAAGCTAACTTTCATTTTCTATTTTTAACTCCGACTCGACTCGACTAAAAATAAAACCCTCTCATCTTCATAAAAACAGTGACACAGAATCTGATTTAATCTTTTCCCGCACATTGTTTATTCAAACGTGTCTAAATCGTCCTGTGCATTTGACCCGGGCCTCAGTCTTAACTATTAAAGCTGCACTGTGTAACATTTCTGCTCGTCTCCACGGAGAGGTCACTGCTGCGCCTGCGATGTTCCACAGTACGGCTTTAAAAGTTTCCTCGTTCGATCACAGCTGATTATTGACAAAGGACACGCCCTGTTACTGTGCGCGTGCTCGCCTCTCCGCAGATCTGACCTGTCTCCATGGAGATAGACGAGCTAAACGGCTAATATGCAACGAAAACACAACAAAAAGTGACAAAAACGATGCAAAAACGACCAAAGCGTATTGAAGGCGAGAAAAAGGCAACTGAAAGCAACAAAGATTTGACAAAACCCCGACTAAAACGCATCAAAAAGAAACAAAAACGTGATCAAAAAACGACAAAAATGTGACCGAACGATCCTTTTTAATCCTGAGGCCGATGTCAGCGATTCACAAAAAGACGTTCAGTGATTCCAAGTTTGTGTCTGAGACGTGGCTAAAGCTACAATCAACAGGAAACTACTTCCTGTTTGGCCTCAGCTTTTTCTCTTTACGCCTTTTAACTCAGTGACTAAAAATCAACAAGAACACAACTAAGAGTGAACAAAAAGACGATTAAAAACAACAAAAACTGGACTAAAAACAACAAAAACGCCACAAAAACATGACTAAAAGCAACAAAAAATGGACTAAAAATAACTAAAACTGGACTAAAAACAACAAAAAGCCACAAAAACATGACTAAAAGCAACAAAAACTGGACTAAAAACAACAAAAACGCCACAAAAACATGACTAAAAGCAACAAAAAATGGACTAAAAATAACTAAAACTGGACTAAAAGCAACAAAAACGCCACAAAAACATGACTAAAAGCAACAAAAAATGGACTAAAAATAACTAAAACTGGACTAAAAGCAACAAAAGCGCCACAAAAACATGACTAAAAGCAACGAAAAATGGACTAAAAACAACAAAAACGCCACAAAAACATGACTAAAAGCAACGAAAACTGGACTAAAAACAACAAAAACGCCACAAAAACATGACTAAAAGCAACAAAAACGCCACAAAAACATGACTAAAAGCAACAAAAACTGGACTAAAAACAACAAAAATGCAACTAATAGTGACAAAAACACGACAACTTAAAGGTGCTTTTCAATCCTGGGGCTGATTCACAAAAGACGTTCAGTAATTCCAAGTTTGTGGCTGTGAGACGTGGCTAACAGTGACTAAAACGCAACTAACAGCTTCAAATACGTATCTGAAAAAGACCAAAACGCAAACTAGAAACCCAACACATCAAAAAGCGACAGTAAAAACAACAAAACTCAACTTAAAGCAACAAAATAGAACAAAAAGGCAACTAAAGCGCGTCAAAAACAGGACCAAAAGTGACAGAAATGTGTCTAAAAGCGACAAAAACGGAAGTAAAACTGACAAAAACTACAATTGAACATAACATTTTAATCCTGAGGCCGATGTCATGATTCACAAAAAGACGTTCAGTAATTCCAAGTTTGTGTCTGAGACGTGGCTAAAGCTACAATCAACAGGAAACTACTTCCTGTTTGGCCTCAGTGACTAAAAATCAACAAGAACACAACTAAGAGTGAACAAAAAGACCATTAAAAACAACAAAAACTGGACTAAAAACAACAAAAACGCCACAAAAACATGACTAAAAGCAACAAAAACTGGACTAAAAATAACTAAAACTGGACTAAAAGCAACAAAAATGCAACTAATAGTGACAAAAACCCGACAACTTAAAGGTGCTTTTCAATCCTGGGGCTGATTCACAAAAAGACGTTCAGTGATTCCAAGTTTGTGTCTGAGACGTGGCTAAAGCTACAATCAACAGGAAACTACTTCCTGTTTGGCCTCAGCTTTTTCCTTTACACCTTTTAACTCAGTGACTAAAAATCAACAAGAACACAACTAAGAGTGAACAAAAAGACGATTAAAAACAACAAAAACTGGACTAAAAACTGCAAAAACTGGACCATAAGCAGCAAAAACACAAGAAGAAAAGGGAATCTGGAGAATATGTGTCGTCAGAGAACAAGTTTAGCTCAACACCGTGAGCTGTGCGTCGATAAACAGGAAACAGATGATGCTAACGTGCTTTGCTAGCTTTGTTTTGCTAAAGGCTCAACATATCGTTAGCATCAGTGAAAATACAGCGCTTTATCACAAGATCAGTCAGAGTTTGAGTCACGTTTTTATCACTTTTCGTTACATTTTGTCACTTTTTTGCCGCCTTTTGTCCCTAACGGTTTCTTTCAGTCGTGGTTTGATCCTCAATATTATTCTGTCTATAATTTTTTCACGTTTTTGTCACATTTCTTGTCGTGTTTTGTCTGTTTTTATCTTGTCGTTGTGTTACTTTTTTGCTGCTTTTAGACACTTTTTATTTAGTTTAATCTTTCTCTTCATGACTTTTCTGTTTCTGTTTTGTGCGTCTTGTTTTGGCTCTGACCAAACATCTGGAGCTGCTCCTGAGACACAGAACCTCCCACAGAACCTCCCACAGAACCTCCCACAGAACCTCCCACAGAACCTCCCACAGAACCTCCCACAGAACCTCCCACAGAACCTCCCACAGAACCTCCCACAGAACCTCCCACAGAACCTCCCACAGAACCTCCCACAAAACCTCCCACAGAACCTCTGACAGAACCTCCGACAGAACCTCCCACAGAACCTCCCACAGAACCTCCCACAGAACCTCCCACAGAACCTCCCACAGAACCTCTGACAGAACCTCCCACAGAACCTCCCACAGAACCTCCCACAGAACCTCCCACAGAACCTCCCACAGAACCTCCCACAGAACCTCCCACAGAACCTCTGACAGAACCTCCCACAGAACCTCCCACAGAACCTCCCACAGAACCTCCCACAGAACCTCCCACAGAACCTCCGACAGAACCTCCCACAGAACCTCCCACAGAACCTCTGACAGAACCTCCCACAGAACCTCCCACAGAACCTCCCACAGAACCTCCCACAGAACCTCCCACAGAACCTCCCACAGAACCTCCCACAGAACCTCTGACAGAACCTCCCACAGAACCTCCCACAGAACCTCTGACAGAACCTCCGACAGAACCTCCCACAGAACCTCCCACAGAACCTCTGACAGAACCTCCCACAGAACCTCCCACAGAACCTCTGACAGAACCTCCCACAGAACCTCTGACAGAACCTCTGACAGAACCTCTGACAGAACCTCCCACAGAACCTCCCACAGAACCTCCCACAGAACCTCTGACAGAACCTCCCACAGAACCTCGCACAGAACCTCCCACAGAACCTCCCACAGAACCTCCCACAGAACCTCCCACAGAACCTCCCACAGAACCTCCCACAGAACCACCCACAGAACCTCCCACAGAACCTCCCACAGAACCTCTGACAGAACCTCCGACAGAACCTCCCACAGAACCTCCCACAGAACCTCAGACAGAACCTCCCACAGAACCTCCCACAGAACCTCCCACAGAACCTCGCACAGAACCTCCCACAGAACCTCAGACAGAACCTCCCACAGAACCTCTGACAGAACCTCCCACAGAACCTCCCACAGAACCTCTGACAGAACCTCCGACAGAACCTCCCACAGAACCTCCCACAGAACCTCTGACAGAACCTCCCACAGAACCTCCCACAGAACCTCTGTCAGAACCTCCCACAGAACCTCTGACAGAACCTCTGACAGAACCTCTGACAGAACCTCCCACAGAACCTCCCACAGAACCTCCCACAGAACCTCTGACAGAACCTCCCACAGAACCTCTGACAGAACCTCCCACAGAACCTCCCACAGAACCTCCACAGAGTCCTCCCACAGAACCTCCCACAGAACCTCTGACAGAACCTCCCACAGAACCTCCCACAGAACCTCCCACAGAACCTCCCACAGAACCTCCCACAGAACCTCTGACAGAACCTCCCACAGAACCTCCCACAGAACCTCCCACAGAACCTCCCACAGAACCTCCCACAGAACCTCTGACAGAACCTCCGACAGAACCTCCGACAGAACCTCCGACAGAACCTCCGACAGAACCTCCGACAGAACCTCTGACAGAACCTCCCACAGAACCTCCCACAGAACCTCCCACAGAACCTCCCACAGAACCTCCGACAGAACCTCCGACAGAACCTCCGACAGAACCTCCGACAGAACCTCCGACAGAACCTCTGACAGAACCTCTGACAGAACCTCCCACAGAACCTCTCACAGAACCTCCCACAGAACCTCCCACAGAACCTCCCACAGAACCTCCGACAGAACCTCCGACAGAACCTCCGACAGAACCTCTGACAGAACCTCCGACAGAACCTCTGACAGAACCTCCGACAGAACCTCTGACAGAACCTCTGACAGAACCTCCCACAGAACCTCTCACAGAACCTCCCACAGAACCTCCCACAGAACCTCTGACAGAACCTTTGTGTACTTTCAGCTGGAGTACTTCATGTATGTAGTATAATATTTGTTGTACTTTGTGTACTTTCAGCTGGAGTACTTCATGTATGTAGTATAATATTTGTTGTACTTTGTGTACTTTCAGCTGGAGTACTTCATGTATATAGTATAATATTTGTTGTACTTTGTGTACTTTCAGCTGGAGTACTTCATGTGTGTAGTATAATATTTGTTGTACTTTGTGTACTTTCAGCTGGAGTACTTCATGTATGTAGTATAATATTTGTTGTACTTTGTGTACTTTCAGCTGGAGTACTTCATGTATGTAGTATAATATTTGTTGTACTTTGTGTACTTTCAGCTGGAGTACTTCATGTATGTAGTATAATATTTGTTGTACTTTGTGTACTTTCAGCTGGAGTACTTCATGTATATAGTATAATATTTGTTGTACTTTGTGTACTTTCAGCTGGAGTACTTCATGTATATATTATAATATTTGTTGTACTTTGTGTACTTTCAGCTGGAGTACTTCATGTATATATTATAATATTTGTTGTACTTTGTGTACTTTCAGCTGGAGTACTTCATGTATATAGTATAATATTTGTTGTACTTTGTGTACTTTCAGCTGGAGTACTTCATGTATATAGTATAATATTTGTTGTACTTTGTGTACTTTCAGCTGGAGTACTTCATGTGTGTAGTATAATATTTGTTGTACTTTGTGTACTTTCAGCTGGAGTACTTCATGATTCAGTGTCTCAAACACAAAGCCAAAGATCGACCCGAGAAACGCAAAGGAAACAAACTCCACGACCTCCGACCCCCGCACCTCGAGCAGCCAGGTGAGGCCCCGCCCCCTCAGCACAGGTGAGGCCCCGCCCCCTCAGCACAGGTGAGGCCCCGCACCTCGAGCAGCCAGGTGAGGCCCCGCCCCCTCAGCACAGGTGAGGCCCCAGCCCCTCAGCACAGGTGAGGCCCCGCCCCTCAGCACAGGTGAGGCCCCGCACCTCGAGCAGCCAGGTGAGGCCCCGCCCCCTCAGCACAGGTGAGGCCCTGCCCCCTCAGCACAGGTGAGGCCCCGCCCCTCAGCACAGGTGAGGCCCCGCCCCCTCAGCACAGGTGAGGCCCCGCCCCTCAGCACAGGTGAGGCCCCGCCCCCCTGAGCACAGGTGAGGCCCCGCCCCCTCAGCACAGGTGAGGCCCCGCCCCTTTAGGACTCCACCCCCTTCAGCACAGACTCCGCCCCCTTTAGGACTCCAACCCCCTTCAACACAGACTCGCCCCTTAGGACTCCACCCTTCAGCACAGAGATCACCCTTTATGACTCCACCCTTCAGCACAGACT
This sequence comes from Rhinogobius similis, assembly GCA_019453435.1. Lineage (NCBI taxonomy): Eukaryota > Metazoa > Chordata > Actinopteri > Gobiiformes > Gobiidae > Rhinogobius > Rhinogobius similis. The sequence continues at coordinate 29,491,017 of CM033623.1, read as the reverse complement.
TCCGCCCCTTAGGACTCCACCCCAGCACAGACTCCACCCTTCAGCACAGACTCTCGCCCCTTTATGACTCCAACCCTTTCAGCACAGGTGAGGCCCCGCCCCTTTAGGACTCCACCCCCTTCAGCACAGACTCCGCCCCCTTTAGGACTCCACCCCCTTCAGCACAGACTCCGCCCCCTTTAGGACTCCACCCCCTTCAGCACAGACTCCGCCCCCTTTAGGACTCCACCCCCTTCAGCACAGACTCCGCCCCCTTTAGGAGCTTTAGCTTCACAAACCTGTCACTTCACAAGATTCTGAACCTTTCATGGTTCGGGTGCTTGAAATCCTTGAAATCCTTGAGAATGCTTGAAGGTTGTTTTCAAGGTGAGGAAAGAGCCTGAAAATGTCAAACTTGCTGATCTCCTGTGTGTTTTCACCATAAAGAGTGATGTTAGTCTCCAGTATGTAGATTTAACGTGCTCAAAAAATCGTGAAGTCCACGACATTATTGTGAGACTTTCCCCGACACGGTTTTTGTCACAAAGGCCTGTCACGATGACTTGAACATTAACCTGATCATCTGAAGTGTGATATATTTGAAACGACTTTTTGCTGGAAAATCCCACACAAAGTCATTCTAATGTGAAATAGTCTTAAAATCATGAGCTACAATAAATAATTAGCAGAATAAAACACTTTTTCAGTTCGTTTGAACCGATTATGAACCATAAAAGTCACTCTCTGGAATCCAAATCTCATCAAAAACAAACAAAGGTTCACACGATAAACGCTGTCCAGAGCCTGGTGCTGAACCTGAAGTCCAGATGATCACGGCTCCTGTTCCTCCAGATCGATCTAAAGTTCACTCATTAATGTCAGATTTGTGGCACTTGGTGAAACTAAATATAATGTTTCTGTCAAACGATTGTCTCCCGCTGTGTTTGTGGAGCGTTTCTGTCCAGAATGACGGACGATTTAAAGGAACAATAGTCTGCTGCAGTGACTTTTAACAACAATGTTCTTCACCAAAAGCTGTCCCTATTTTTGACCAATTTGAAACCAGACGACAAGAACGAGGAGAACATTTACAAAACAGACCGAAATGTTCTTAAACGACCAGAACACGAGAATCTGAGCTCTTTAAATCGCTTTAAATGGACCATTCTCACATCAGTCACTGGAGTCTGAATGAGCCGTGAAATAATAGACTTCATTATCTGTTCTTTTGACAATTTTACTGTAATTCACTCCAACCAGAACCCCCTGACCCTCTGACCTCTGACCCCCCCTGACCTCTCTGACCTCTGACCCTCTTTTACCCTCTCTGACCCTCTCTGACCCTCTCTGACCCCCTGACCCCCTGACCCTCTGACCTCTGACCCTCTTTTACCCTCTCTGACCCTCTCTGACCCCCTGACCCTCTCTGACCCTCTGACCTCTGACCCTCTCTGACCCCCTGACCCCCCTGACCCTCTCTGACCCTCTGCCCTCTGCCCTCTCTGTCCTTTGACCCCCTGACCTACCTGACCCCTCTGACCTCTGACCCTCTCTGACCCTCTCTGACCCTCTCTGACCCCCTGACCCCCTGACCCTCTCTGACCCTCTGACCTCTGACCTCTCTGTCCTTTGACCCCCTGACCCCCTGACCCTCTCTGACCCCCCTGACCCTCTCTGACTCTCTGACTCTCTGCCCTCTGCCCTCTCTGTCCTTTGACCCCCTGACCCTCTGACCCTCTCTAACCCTCTCTGACCCCCCTGACCCCCTTTGACCTCTGACCTCTGATCCTCTCTGACCCTCCTGACCCTCTGCCCTCTCTGACCCCCTCTGACCTCTGACCCTCTCTGATCCTCTCTGACCCCTCTGACCTCTGCCCTCTCTGTCCTTTGACCCCCTGACCCTCTGACCCTCTGAGCGCCTGCCCCGGGGCGGCTCTGGCTCACTCTCTCTCTCTCACAGGGAGCGTCCTCAGTCGCGGTGCGTGTGCCGAGAGCGGGACCCTCTGACCCTCTGTCCTTTGACCCCCTGACCCTCTGACCCTCCTGACCCTCTGCCCTCTCTGACCCCCTCTGACCTCTGACCCTCTGTCCTTTGACCCTCTGACCCCTCTGACCTCTGACCTCTGCCCTCTGCCCTCTCTGACCCTCTGACCCCCCTGACCTCTGACCTCTGACCCCTGACCTCTGCCCTCTGTCCTCTCTGACCCTCTGACCCCCCTGACCTCTGACCTCTGACCTCTGCCCTCTGCCCTCTGTCCAGCCCGCCTGCCTCCGATCCGGGTGGAGGAGTCCACGTTCTGTCAGGACCTCCAGTGGTTGTTGGAGCGGGGCGTCCAGTTCGCAGACGTGGCTTTCTTCAGCTCCGAGTCGGGACAAGAGCTCGGCTGGGGCCACGCCGCCGTCCTCTGCGCCGCCAGCCCCTACTTCAGGTCCCTGCTGCTGGGGCCCAAGACCAGGTCAGGACCGGGACGGGACCGGGACCGGGGCTGGGGCCGGGGCCGGGACAAGGACAAGGACAAGGACCAGGACAAGGACAAGGACCAGAGCCGGGACAAGGACCGGGACAAGGACCGGGACAAGGACCAGGACAAGGACCAGAGCTGACCGGACGAGACAGAGACCGACAAGGACCGGAGACAAGGACCAGGACCGGAGACAGAGACAAGACAAGGGACAAGGACAGAACAAGGACAAGGACCGGGACAAGGACTGGGACAAGGACCAGGACAGAGACAAGGACAGAGACAAGGACAAGGACAAGGACCAGAGCCGGGACAAGGACCGGGACAAGGACCGGGACAAGGACCAGGACAAGGACCAGAGCCGGGACCGGGACAGGGACCGGGACAAGGACCGGGACAAGGACCAGGACCGGGACAAGGACAAGGACAAGGACAAGGACAAGGACAAGGACAAGGACCGGGACAAGGACTGGGACAAGGACCAGGACCGGGACAAGGACCGGGACAAGGACCGGGACAAGGACCAGGACCGGGACAAGGACCGGGGCCGGGGCTGGGGCCGGGACAAGGACCAGAGCCGGGACCGGGACAAGGACTGGGACCAGACCCGGGACCGGGACAAGGACCGGGACCGGGACCAGGACCAGGACCAGGACCAGGATCAGAGCCAGAGCCAGAGCCAGGACCAGGACCAGGACCAGGACCAGGACCAGGACCAGGACCAGGACCAGGACCAGGACCAGGACCAGGACCAGGACCAGGACCAGACCAGGACCAGACCAGGACCAGAGCTTGCTTTTAGTCATGTTTTTGTGGCGTTTTTTTAGTCACTGTTCATTTTATCCTCTGGTCACCTGGGGACTCTCGAGGATCCTTTTGTGCAACTTCATTATTCAAACCTCAGTATTTCTGTTTGTTGAGGTCAGTCTCATGAGATTTCCCACAGTTTCATGGATCAAGTCAAATTTTAAAAAGCCACCATGATTTTTGATCCCACATGTTCAGGTCAAGAGCCTGAACAAAAGGTTCATTAAAATATGAATTGTGGATTTGATGTAAAAGCAGGGGCCCTCGAGGGTCCCAAAGCTGACAAACGTGTCCAGAGGGTTAAGTACGACGTGAGCCAGAGCGACGACGTCAGGAGCTCTGGGTTTGGGACCAGATGCTTCTCCTCTCTGGATGCCACACCTCTGAGCGCCTGCCCCGGGGCGGCTCTGGCTCACTCTCTCTCTCTCACAGGGAGCGTCCTCAGTCGCGGTGCGTGTGCAGAGAGCGGGACCCCGGGCCTCACTCGCTCATGTCCTGTGAAGCCGCCATCGTGGAAGACCTGCCCCCGAGGCAGACGGACGCCCTCCTCAGCAGCCATCTGACCGCACGACTGTCCAGGCTCGTCGTCAAGGACCCCCTGCTGTGCCTGTGTCTGTGGGAGACGCTCATGTTCATCTACAGAGGTAACCGGGTCAGAACCGGGTCAGAACCGAGGCAGAACTGGGTCTGAACCGGGTCTGAACCGGGTCTGAGCCAGGTCTGTGTGCCTGTGTCTGTGGGAGACGCTCATGTTCATCTACAGAGGTAACCGGGTCAGAACCGGGTCAGAACCGGGGCAGAACCTGTTAGGAAATTATCACAAAGACAATTGAACCTAGACAGTCTGAGAGAACAACCTTCTACTGACTGAGAATTAAACAGGTAATCAGATACTGGCCCATGAGCTTGTTTTACGTGCACGATGCACGGGGAGAGAGAGAGAGTGGCGCTTCTCATCGGCTCGTCCCACTGCTACAGTGGCGCGTCTGTCAGCTCGTCCCACTGCTACAGTGGCGCGTCTGTCAGCTCGTCCCACTGCTACAGTGGCGCGTCTGTCAGCTCGTCCCACTGCTACAGTGGCGCGTCTGTCAGCTCGTCCCAACAGCAGAAAAGGCACTCGATTCAACTCTCTGCCATGGCGCTTAACATCAGCTCATCCCGACTGCAGTCTCCTCCAACTTGCCTCTCACTTCCCCTGCCTTTTATTAGTTCAGTCAGATAGTCACATGACGTTTACGTTCACGTTGCCCCCACCCGAACTCGCAGGGTGGGAGGCAACGGGTCTGTCTAGCTCTCAACAGTTGGATAAGAGAGACTGGTACGGAGCAGCACCATAAGTCAACATACATCTGTTGCTCCCATGACCTCGCAGGGCAGCAAAACAACATCTGCTTTTACTATAAACAAAAGAGGTCATTTTGCTCATTAAAGAGGTCATGGGAAACAGGTAAAGAAAAACTCCATATAAGGTTACAAACAACATCGCTTGCATTAAGCATCTGGATCTCATTTTGGTAGTTAACATTCAACACATAAGCATATTCTTATACATGCATTGCTATTACCAGAAATGTGTCATTTTGACAATCCCTTAATAAAATTCTCTTACATTTCCCTCCTGTTTGTCAAAATAAACATAAAAAAAACAATAATCATAGAAAAACACTACAAAGTCTTTCTCACATCAGTATTACAACGCTCTACTGAGTAGATTTAGTTGTAACACGACATTTGTACTCTGTAGTTTTCAACGCTGGTCAACATCATAATCATCATAATTCTCTCCAAATTCTTGTACACTGAGTAATTCGTGGTCTCAGAGTTCAGGATATTGATTACGTTAGCTTGAACCATATTCTGGACTTTTGAACGTAAACAAGAGAATATACAGTGAAAAGACAAACAATATTAGTACAACCAACACTGGGAATAGAAACTTCAACATGATTCTTGACCAAAGTTCTTTTGTCCACGGCCTGTGGAGGAGGTCAGCTTCTTTGATGAGATAGTCTCTCTCATGTCTTTGTTTCTTCATATCAGCATCTTCCATCTTGATTGTAGATCAACGTAGGGTGTCCAGTAAAAATTACTGTAAAAACACCTTTTCCTCGTCGCGATGCCCAGTGGTTTACCCACTGTAAGAACATCGTTGTCGTCACTGGATACAAAAGAAGTCCTGCGTCTAGAAGAATCTAATATTACGATGGTTCTGTTGTCAGAATTTTCCGAAGTTTGCAGTGTGATGGATGCACCCAGGAGAAGCGTCCTTCTACGTTGACAGCAGTAGGCGTGGTCAGCAGCACTCGATGAGGCCCTTCCCACCGAGGGCTGGTCCAGTTCTTTCTTTTATGACTTTGATGAACACCGTGTCTCCTGGTCTCATCACCTGCAATGTGGAATAATTGCCTTCGGGCAGATTATGTGTTCTTCTTGTTTCCTTCATTTCAACATTTCAACAGGACTAAATGTCTGTCGTCTGCAGGTAGAATATGCATGTATGCTTTATGCATATCAAAAACTGTCTACAAATTTTTTTTTGAATAGGTATTAAAACCATAAGTGTTATGATATTTGTCTACCAGTCTATTCATCCCTCCTGTTGACACATGGCACCGCCCGTGTGTCACTTCAACTTCCCATTTAAACATGGATCTGGATAGCCATGGTTTATTATCAGGTCCTATAAAAAGTCCATCTATCTCTTTTGCTCCTTTTTGTAGCCAAAGTTGTTTCTCTTGGTCCAATGCTTGAGCTTGATTGTAGGATGTCGTCATGTGCTTCATGTATTTATAGTCAATGTCTCTGTACCAGTGGCAGCTTGTTTTGCTGCTGCGTACATGAGTCTGTTTCCATTTGAAAAAGAGTCTTTTTTCATGGTATGCGCTTCACAGTTGCATACTGCAAGTCTCTTAAATAATTGAATCGCTTTCAAAAATTCAATCAAAAAGTCTTTATGGGTCACAGGTTTGTAACAAAAAGATCTGCACTGCATGTGGCACTAGAAAAGTCAATTTGTGATATAGTACCATGTCTGCAGATGCTTGTACTGCCATTGCTGCAGTAACCACTGTCTGTACACAGCGTGGCATAGCTCTAGCCACTGGCATAGTTTGGGAGTGCCAGTACAGTGGTAACTGCCAATGTAGTTTTTACTTTTTCAAAAACTTTATCTGTTTCTGCAGTCCATATAATTTTGTCTGTAAGGTTCATTTCGCTTGTATGTATTAAGTCTTGGAGTGGTCTTATCAATATGGTATAATCTATTACCCACTGTCTGTAGTAATTTATCAGGCCCAAAACCAACATTTGTTTCTTTGGGGTTTTGTAGCTGATAAAATTGCTTTTTGTCTGGTTTCTGACAGTGTCCCTTGTTTCTGCGAGAAACCTTAATGCTGCAATGGTATCTATTTTGCAATTGCTTTGATTGGAATTTGCTATTAATATGTTATCGACATATACCAATATTTGAAACTTCCTTTTAGCGGAGTAAATTTTTCCATTATAGAAGTAATGGCTTGACTAAAAATTATTGGACTCTTACAATATCCTTGTAATAATCTTGACTAAATCTAATGTTATTATTATTTTTTTTTTAACCTTGGTAGATAAACCCAAACCACCCACTTGAGTGCTCATCCAATAGGATGCTAAAAAATGCATTGCTCAAGTCAAGAAGAACTTCGCTTCTAGTGAAATAGAATTGAGCAATGTATTTGGGTTAGGTACATTTGGTGCTCTCCTTTTACTGCTTCGTTTACAACTCTTAGATGTTTTTACTAAATGTAAATAGCAGCCCAATTCAGCCCACATGTCTATGGGGTTTCTGGCCACTGACACGTGTCTGGCACTGGGTGTGCACATTTACTTTTTTACATTTTCAGGCACTTCTATGTCAATGAAGACTGTCTGTTCATTAAAATAGAAGTAGTCGGGGCCTAAAGCATGTACTGTGTTGTTGTACATGTCATCTAGGCCTGTCTTTCTCTTATTTACTTATTTATTTATTTATCTATTTCTATTTTATATTTCTATTTATTAATAATAATACTTTATACTTATATAGCGCTCTTCGGGATACTAAAAGATGCTATTGTTCCTAATCATATCCCCCCTTTTATTTTTATTTTCCCAAAATAAAACTAACAACATGTCACCGTCATCAACCACTTGCAGGAGACTTACTCCCCCCTTTCAGCACTACTTCCTCCGCCCTTCTCAAACTCACACACACAAAGGAGGAGCCAATAGCTCCGCCTCCCAAACGCTGCACTTTCCTCTGTCCTTCTCTAACCCTGGTGACGAACACAACTTCAAAACTCCATTCAAACCATGGACTTCGTAAAAACCAGCCTCAAAATAAAAAAACCTACACACAACACAGAACAACACACACAGAAAAACAAAACCGCGGAACCACAACCAAGTACTCAAAAAAAACTTGCAATCCCTCCAAGAGAGGTCAAAAAGCATGCCTTAAGATTAACTACCTTTAATCAACAACTTCTTCTTTTTCGGGCTAACACTAACTAACTAAACTAACTCCACGTGTCTCTGCACTAAATTCACACATCTCCCCCCTCACTTGCTTTTGTTCACAAAAACAAGTGTACTTATCGTCCCCTCTCGACACAAAACAAAACCTAACACTAGGTACAGAGAATCTAACTACATAAAGAAATAGAAAAAGTAAGAAGAGTAGAAACAAAAAGTAAACTATACTGACACCCAAACTAATCCACCCATTCTTCTTCACACTCCCCTTGACTCTATCAGTCCCATATAAGTCCCATCTTCATAATCCTGACCCCAGAGAGCTCGGGAAAAGAACCTCCCTCTGGTCGTCTTTATCACTCATCATTGTTCAATTTTGTTTCGTTCATTGTGGAGGGCCATGTGCACCTGGACCAACACAAGAAGGAAGACAATAGAACTTCTCCTTTTTTATGTTGCATTATAGTTTACCATAATAACACCCAATTCAGGATCCAATTTTTAATTTTATTTATATATTTTAATATTACTATTTATGTTTGACAAAACTTTACCCAGCATTCAATCCTGTCCTGTGCTCACCGTATTAACCCATGCACTCTTCCTTAACTCCTCTCCAACTCTTTTAAAAACTCATCTGTCTGCTTATCTGTCTGCTCGGCTAATCACATGTCTGAGTCGCTTCTCTGCTCCCCTCTACCCTGTCTTTCCTGTCTGTCACGTTCTGAGTCCTTTTTCTTCCTTTGGGGACAGTCTCGTGCGAGATGTCCTTTTTTGTGGCATATATAACAATTGCCTTCTCTTCGATCAATTTCCTTCTGATCTTTGTATTTTTTATTTCTATTTTGTCTTTTGTATGGTCTGTTTTGGCCTCCTTGGTTTTGTTGGCTAAAAACATAAACCGCAGCTCCAGTTTCAGTCAATAGGACTAAACTGGCCTTTTTCTTTTGTTTATCGCGAATCACGCCTTCGGCGTGTATTGCCCAAGTATTAAAATCTGCCATACTTGCAGTTGGGAGTCCTACAAAGTTATTTTTTTGACTGACCCCTATGACGAGCTTCTAGTTCACTCTTCATGAACCGGTCATAAGCTGGGTGTACTCACAGTCAGATTTCCACTAAAATCAGCCTAAAATTCCTCATGTAAATTAGTCTTTCATCCACTTTAATGAGCAACCATCAAATTGTAAGTTTGAGGTGAACTCATTGATCTGATGAGACTTCTTTACCAATCACACTCAAAATTTCACCAATCACACTCAAAGTCGCGACATTCATACTCTAAGTTAACTTCTGACTGAATTAACTTCTGTCTGACCTGTATGGTTGTCTCTTGTAAATCCGATTGGATGGAGGTTTTGTCGCCGGGAGGATAAGGAGGATCAACTGGCCACTTGGAAAGAAGTGGTCTTCTTGATACTCTGCAGAAATTCTTCAGCTGTCGTCGATTATCCTCCACGGAGATGCCAAAACTCCATATCCGGCTCGAAGGACCAATTTCTGTTAGGAAATTATCACAAAGACAATTGAACCTAAACAGTCTAAGAGAACAACCTTCTACTGACTGAGAATTAAACAGGTAATCAGATACTGGCCCATGAGCTTGTTTTACGTGCACGATGCACGGGGAGAGAGAGAGAGTGGCGCTTCTCATCGGCTCGTCCCACTGCTACAGTGGCGCGTCTGTCAGCTCGTCCCACTCCTGCAGTGGCGCGTCTGTCAGCTCGTCCCAACAGCAGAAAAGGCACTCGATTCAACTCTCTGCCATGGCGCTTAACATCAGCTCATCCCGACTGCAGTCTCCTCCAACTTGCCTCTCACTTCCCCTGCCTTTTATTAGTTCAGTCAGATAGTCACATGACGTTTACGTTCACGTTGCCCCCACCCGAACTCGCAGGGTGGGAGGCAACGGGTCTGTCTAGCTCTCAACAGTTGGATAAGAGAGACTGGTACGGAGCAGCACCATAAGTCAACATACATCTGTTGCTCCCATGACCTCGCAGGGCAGCAAAACAACATCTGCTTTTACTATAAACAAAAGAGGTCATTTTGCTCATTAAAGAGGTCATGGGAAACAGGTAAAGAAAAACTCCATATAAGGTTACAAACAACATCGCTTGCATTAAGCATCTGGATCTCATTTTGGTAGTTAACATTCAACACATAAGCATATTCTTATACATGCATTGTTATTACCAGAAATGTGTCATTTTGACAATCCCTTAATAAAATTCTCTTACAGAACCGGGTCTGAACCGGGTCTGAACCGGGTCAGAACCGGGTCAGAACCGGGTCAGAACCGGGTCTGAGCCGGGTCTGAGCCGGGTCTGAACCAGGTCTGTGTGTCTGTGTGTCTGTGTCTGTGGGAGACGCTCATGTTCATCTACAGAGGTAACCGGGTCAGAACCGGGGCAGAACCAGGTCTGAACCGGGTCTGAGCCGGGTCTGAACCAGGTCAGAACCGGGTCAGAACCGGGTCAGAACCGGGTCAGAACCGGGTCTGAGCCGGGGCAGAACTGGGGCAGAACTGGGTCAGAACTGGGTCAGAACTGGGTCAGAACTGGGTCAGAACGGGTGCCTCCTCGCTCACGCTCTCTGTCCTCCTCTCTCTCTGTCCTCCTCTCTCTCTGTCCTCCTCTCTCTCTGTCCTCCTCGCTCACGCTCTCTCTGTCCTCCTCTCTCTCTGTCCTCCTCGCTCACGCTCTCTCTGTCCTCCTCTCTCTCTGTCCTCCTCTCTCTCTGTCCTCCTCTCTCTCTGTCCTCCTCGCTCTCTCTGTCCTCCTCGCTCACGCTCTCTCCGTTCTTTTCGCTCACGCTCTGTTTCAGGTGCGTGGGAGTGGGAGCACCTGCAGGAGGCGCTGGAGGAGAAGCTGAAGAATCCTCTGGCCGTGGCGCAGCTCCTGGAGAGGGTCAGGTCTCTGCTGGGACGGGACCGGGTGAGACCTCCCAAACACCTGCACCGCCCCCCCCCCGAGACGCCTCACGTTCGCTCACGTTTCACCCAAACCGCTCCGTCTGGATCAAAAACGTGAAAATCGTACAAAATCCAGGTTATGCTGTCGGAAATATGACGTGTTTGTGCAACGTGTCTTCACTTTACTCCCACCTTCTGAGCACGAATCCAAATACTTTTTTCTGAGTCACAAATGATCCACAGCAGGCGTTCCTTATTTTCCGGCGTTAAAGAAAAAATATTCTGCATTTTTCATTTTGTGATTAACCTTAAAGCTGCTCTTGAGGAACTTAAAAAAAACAGGCCGTGAGCTGGTCCTGAGGCAATGTGCTGTTAAATGTTGTTTGTGTCTTTAACGCAGTCGTCTGTTCAAACACACTTTCTCCTGATGTTTAGTCTCTGATGACTTTATTTACCTCTTAAAGACCAGAGCGGCACAATTGAACCAAACCCACACGAAAACTGCATTTTAATGAATGCAATTAGCAAATCACAAAGACTGTAATCATTTCTTCCACAAACAACAAAATGTCTGGCTTTGATTTGAATAAAACCTGCTCACACTGTAGTTTGGATTTGAACAAACATGTTCTGAAACGAGAGACAAAAGAGCGACTAAAAGAGATAAAAATGAGTAAAAAAAAAAGACAAAAACGCACCAACAAACAACAAACGAGACTCAATGCACCAAAACGCAACTAAACGTGACAAAAAATTGTATTATTAAAACATAAATCGCAAATCTATTCACAGTTGCATTTGTCTCTGTTAAAGGCACGAGAAAAACACAAAGTGAACATGAATCGAGATCTGCCCCAAGTTAAATCGTGATAATGATGTTCTTCTGTGTCGCCCAGTCCTTCCTTCTCATGTCACTATGGGATGAGTCCGGGTGCATCCAGCAGATGGCGCCCGTGCTGTACAAAGTGTTCTCTGTGTAATGTTTGCTGATGTGTGTTGTTTGCAGAGTCTGCGGGACACGCCCAGCGCTCGAGCGGCGCAGCTCGGGCCTCAGACTCTGGTGAACCTCTTTAACTCCCCCCTGTACTCCGACGTCATCTTCATGGTGCAAGGTACGAGTACTACCAGTACTACAAATACTACAGATACTACAGATACTTCAGTACAAATACTCCGACATAAACGTGTAGTAAAAGTGTAGTTTGGGTTTTCACAAATATAAAACACTCCCACAGACTTCAGCCTCAGTCCAGGAGCCGTTTGTGAAGAAAAACTGAGAGAAAAGTTAAAGTTTTCCCTCAACAAAACACAAAGTTCAACCCAAGACGCAGCGACAAGTGACAGGATGTCCATTTAAACCTAAAGGTGGCAGATCAATAACAAAACTCAATCTATCGAATTAAATAAGTCAGAGTTTGTGCATAAAATGCCTCAGACCAAAGCAGTGAAGTGTTTTTGTTAAAGCTGCTCTCGGGTCCAGAGTTTACTCAAATATTACAATTATTATCCACCTTTGGCGTTTTACTTCCTGATGTTAACGATGACGTCACATCGTCACAGAAAGTACAGTGTGATAATAAGCCACACCCACAATGACCCATAATTACCCAGGTCACCCTCGATCTCAATGGGTTCTTACCTGGTTAAATAAAGGTTAATACATAAAAAATAAAGAACAAATTACAAAATACAAATACATGAGAACAGCTTTATTTTATTATATTAAGGTTTAAAAAGTGAGAATAATACGTTTGTGTCGGTGTGACGTCCTCAGTGTTTTTAGAACTCTGATGTTTCTGTCGTTTTACTCTTTTCTTCACAAAATAACACGACTCTTTCATCAAATGAACCCAGAACTAAAGGATCATAAAAGCCTTTGGTGCTAAAATAAAGATAGTCGTCTGCAAAAGGTGTAAAAACAGACTAAAGAATCACAAAAGCTCTTCCTCTTGTCCCCGCTGTGTCCTCTCTGTGTCCTCTCTGTGTCCTCTCTGTGTCCTCCCTGTGTCCTCTCTCTGTGTCCTCTCTGTGTCCTCTCTGTGTCCTCTCTGTGTCCTCCCTGTGTCCTCTCTGTGTCCTCTTTGTGTCCTCCCTGTGTCCTCTCTGTGTCCTCTCTGTGTCCTCCCTGTGTCCTCCCTGTGTCCTCTCTGTGTCCTCTCTGTGTCCTCCCTGTGTCCTCCCTGTGTCCTCTCTGTGTCCTCTCTCTGTGTCCTCTCTGTGTCCTCTCTGTGTCCTCTCTGTGTCCTCTCTGTGTCCTCTCTGTGTCTCCTCTCTGTGTCCTCTCTGTGTCCTCTCTGTGTCCTCTCTGTGTCCTCTCTGTGTCCTCTCTGTGTCCTCTCTGTGTCCTCTCTGCTGTGTCCTCTCTGCTGTGTCCTCTCTGTGTCCTCTCTCTGTGTCCTCTCTCTGTGTCCTCTCTGCTGTGTCCTCTCTGTGTCCTCTCTGTGTCCTCCCTGTGTCCTCTCTGTGTCCTCCCTGTGTCCTCTCTCTGTGTCCTCTCTGTGTCCTCCCTGTGTCCTCTCTGTGTCCTCTCTGTGTCCTCTCTGTGTCCTCCCTGTGTCCTCTCTGTGTCCTCCCTGTGTCCTCTCTGTGTCCTCTCTGTGTCCTCTCTGTGTCCTCTCTGTGTCCTCCCTGTGTCCTCTCTGTGTCCTCTCTGTGTCCTCTCTGTGTCCTCTCTGTGTCCTCTCTGTCCTCTCTGTGTCCTCTCTGTGTCCTCTCTGTGTCCTCTCTGTGTCCTCTCTGTCCTCTCTGTGTCCTCTCTGTGTCCTCTCTGTGTCCTCCCTGTGTCCTCTCTGTCCTCTCTGTGTCCTCTCTGTGTCCTCTCTGTGTCCTCTCTGTGTCCTCTCTGTCCTCTCTGTGTCCTCTCTGTGTCCTCCCTGTGTCCTCCCTGTGTCCTCTCTGTGTCCTCTCTGTGTCCTCTCTGTCCTCTCTGTGTCCTCTCTGTGTCCTCTCTGTGTCCTCTCTGTGTCCTCTCTGTGTCCTCCCTGTGTCCTCTCTGTGTCCTCTCTGTGTCCTCTCTGTGTCCTCCCTGTGTCCTCTCTGTGTCCTCTCTGTGTCCTCTCTGTGTCCTCTCTGTGTCCTCTCTGTGTCCTCTCTCTGTGTCCTCTCTGTGTCCTCTCTGTGTCCTCTCTGTGTCCTCTCTGTCCTCTCTGTGTCCTCTCTGTGTCCTCTCTGTGTCCTCTCTGTGTCCTCTCTGTGTCCTCTCTGTGTCCTCTCTGTGTCCTCTCTGTGTCCTCTCTGTGTCCTCTCTCTGTGTCCTCTCTGTGTCCTCTCTGTGTCCTCTCTCTGTGTCCTCTCTGTGTCCTCTCTGTGTCCTCTCTGTGTCCTCTCTGTGTCCTCTCTGTGTCCTCTCTGTGTCCTCTCTGTGTCCTCTCTGTGTCCTCTCTGTGTCCTCCCTGTGTCCTCTCTGTGTCCTCTCTGTGTCCTCTCTGTGTCCTCTCTGTGTCCTCTCTGTGTCCTCTCTGTGTCCTCTCTGTGTCCTCTCTGTGTCCTCTCTGTGTCCTCTCTGTGTCCTCTCTGTGTCCTCTCTGTGTCCTCTCTGTGTCCTCTCTGTGTCCTCTCTGTGTCCTCTCTGTCTCTGTCTCTGTGTCCTCTCTGTGTCCTCTCTGTGTCCTCTCTGTGTCCTCTCTGTCCTCTCTGTGTCCTCTCTGTGTCCTCTCTGTGTCCTCTCTGTGTCCTCTCTGTGTCTCTCTGTGTCCTCTCTGTGTCCTCTCTGTGGCCGCTCTGTGTCCTCTCTGTGGCCTCTCTGTGTTCTCTCTGTGTCCTCTCTGTGTCCTCTCTGTGTCCTCTCTGTGTCCTCTCTGTGTCTCCTCTCTGTGTCCTCTCTGTGTCCTCTCTGTGTCCTCTCTGTGTCCTCTCTGTGTCCTCTCTGTGTCCTCTCTGTGTCCTCTCTGTGTCCTCTCTCTGTGTCCTCTCTCTGTGTCCTCTCTGTGTCCTCTCTGTGTCCTCTCTGCTGTGTCCTCCCTGTGTCCTCTCTGTGTCCTCTCTGTGTCCTCTCTGTGTCCTCTCTGTGTGTCCTCTCTGTGTGTCCTCTCTGTGTCCTCTCTGTCCTCTCTGTGTCACCTCTCTGTGTCCTCTCTGTGTCTTCTCTGTGTCCTCTCTGTGTCCTCCCTGTGTCCTCTCTCTGTGTCCTCTCTGTGTCCTCTCTGTGTCCTCTCTGTGTCCTCTGTGTCCTCTCTGTGTCCTCTCTGTGTCCTCTCTGTGTCCTCTCTGTGTCCTCTCTGTGTCCTCTCTGTGTCCTCTCTGTGTCCTCTCTGCTGTGTCCTCTCTGTGTCCTCTCTGTGTCCTCTCTGTGTCCTCTCTGTGTCCTCTCTGTGTCCTCTCTGTGTCCTCTCTGTGTCCTCTCTGTGTCCTCTCTGCTGTGTCCTCTCTGTGTCCTCTCTGTGTCCTCTCTGTGTCCTCTCTGTGTCCTCCCTGTGTCCTCTCTGTGTCCTCTCTGTGTCCTCTCTGTGTCCTCTCTGTGTCCTCTCTGTGTCCTCTCTGTCTCCTCTCTGTGTCTCTGTGTCCTCTCTGTGTCCTCTCTGTGTCCTCTCTGTGTCCTCTCTGTGTCCTCTCTGTGTCCTCCCTGTGTCCTCTCTGTGTCCCTCTCTGTCCTCTCTGTGTCTCTGTGTCCTCTCTGTGTCCTCTCTGCTGTGTCCTCCCTGTGTCCTCTATGTGTCCTCTCTGCTGTGTCCTCTCTCTCTGTCCTCTCTCTGTCCTCTCTGTGTCCTCTCTGTGTCCTCTCTCTGTCCTCCCTGTGTCCTCTCTGTGTCCTCTATGTGTCCTCTCTGCTGTGTCCTCTCTCTGTGTCCTCTCTCTGTCCTCTCTGTGTCCTCTCTGTGTCCTCTCTGTGTCCTCTCTCTGTCCTCTCTGTGTCCTCTCTCTGTCCTCTCTGTGTCCTCTCTGTCCTCTCTGTGTCCACCCTGTGTCCTCTCTCTGTGTCCTCTCTCTGTCCTCTCTGTGTCCTCTCTCTGTCCTCTCTGTGTCCTCTCTCTGTGTTCTCTCTGTGTCCTCTCTGTGTCCTCTCTCTGTGTCAACTCTCTGTGTCCTCTCTGTGTCCTCCCTGTGTCCTCTCTCTGTCCTCTCTGTGTCCTCTCTGTGTCCTCCCTCTGTCCTCTCTGTGTCCTCTCTCTGTCCTCTCTCTGTCCTCTCTGTGTCCTCTCTTTATCCTCTCTCTGTCCTCTCTGTGTCCTCTCTGTGTCCTCTCTGTGTCCTCTCTGTGTCCTCTCTCTGTCCTCTCTCTGTCCTCTCTGCTGTGTCCTCTCTGTGTCCTCTCTCTGTGTCCTCTCTCTGTGTCCTCTCTGTGTCCTCTCTGTGTCCTCTCTCTGTGTCCTCTCTGTGTCCTCTCTGTGTCCTCTCTGTGTCCTCTCTCTGTCCTCTCTGTGTCCTCTCTCTGTGTCCTCTCTCTGTCCTCTCTGTGTCCTCTCTGTGTCCTCTCTGCTGTGTCTTCTCTCTTTCCTCTCTCTGTCCTCTCTGTGTCCTCTCTCTGTGTCCTCTCTGTGTCCTCCCTGTGTCCTCTCTGTGTCCTCTCTCTGTCCTCTCTGTGTCCTCTCTCTTTATCCTCTCTCTGTCCTCTCTGTGTCCTCTCTGTGCCCTCTCTGTGTCCTCTCTGTGTCCTCTCTCTGTCCTCTCTCTGTCCTCTCTGCTGTGTCCTCTCTGTGTCCTCCCTGTGTCCTCTCTGTGTCCTCCCTGTGTCCTCTCTGTGTCCTCCCTGTGTCCTCTCTCTGTGTCCTCTCTGTGCCCTCTCTGTGTCCTCTCTGTGTCCTCTCTCTGTCCTCTCTGCTGTGTCCTCTCTGTGTCCTCCCTGTGTCCTCCCTGTGTCCTCTCTGTGCCCTCTCTGTGTCCTCTCTGTGTCCTCTCTGTGTCCTCTCTGTGTCCTCCCTGTGTCCTCTCTGTGTCCTCTCTGCTGTGTCCTCTCTGTGTCCTCCCTGTGTCCTCTCTGTGTCCTCTCTCTGTGTCCTCTCTGTGTCCTCTCTCTGTCCTCCCTGTGTCCTCTCTCTGTCCTCTCTCTGTCCTCCCTGTGTCCTCTCTCTGTCCTCTCTCTGTCCTCTCTGTGTCCTCTCTGCTGTGTCCTCTCTGTGTCCTCTCTGTGGCGCCCCCTGCAGGCAGCGTGCTCCCGGCGCACAGGGCGGTTCTCGTGGCTCGCTGTGACGTCATGGCCGCCATGTTCAGCGGGAAATACGCCGAGGCGCGCAGCCGCGTCGTCCCCATCCACGGCGTCTCGTCCGACACCTTCCTGTCCTTCCTGGAGTATCTCTACACTGACTCCTGCTGTCCAGGTGAGGAACTGCACCCACAGCGGCGCCACAAACGGGACGTCCGGATCCTGCAGAGGCACACTCTGCTCCAGCGAGTCACAAAAACACGTTTAGTGATTCCACGTTTGTGTTTGTGAGATAAAAGTGACTAAAACGAAACTAACACGGACAAAAACACAAAAATATGTGACTGAAAGGGACAAAAACGTGACAAAACCGCAACTAAAACACATCAAAAAGCGACAAAAACATGAGCAAAAACAACTGAAACACAACTTAATGCAACAAAATGGAATGGAACACTAATGGAGAAAAAACGCAACTAAAGTGCATCAAATAGACGACTCAAGGAAACAGAAATGCACCTAAAACCGATAAAAAATGACAAAAAGCAACAAAAACATGAATGAAAGCGACAAAAACTTGAGCAAAACAACTAAAACACAACTTAATGCAACAAAAACACAACTAATAATGAAAAAACATCAAATACAGGCATCAAAACACACCTAAACGTGACTAAAAGTGACTAAAAGCAACAAAAACATGAATGAAAGCGACAAAAAGGCGACTGAATGACACTTTTTAATCCTGAGGCAAACATTTAATAATTCCAAGTTTGTGTCTGAGACGTGGCCAAAAGTGAAGAAAAGAACAAAACTAAAGCTGATTAAAACAACTAAAACACTAATAAAGCGACTGAAAGGGACAAAAACGTGACAAAACGCAACTAAAACACATCAAAGAGCGACAAAAGTTGAGTAAAAACAACTAAATCACAACTTGATGTGTGCGTGTTAAATGTGTGTTTAACGATGAAAACACTGTTAAAAGCAAAAGTATGTGACTGAAAGGGACAAAAACATGACAAAACGCAACTAAAATGCATAAAAACTGAGACTTAATGCAACAAGAACACAACAAAGAAAAAACGCAACTAAAGTGCATCAAATAGACGACTCAAGGAAACAGAAATGCACCTAAAACCGATAAAAAATGACAAAAAGCAACAAAAACATGAATGAAAGCGACAAAAACTTGAGCAAAACAACTAAAACACAACTTATTATAACAAAAACACAACTAATAATGAAAAAACATCAAATACAGGCATCAAAACACACCTAAACGTGACAAAAAGTGACTAAAAGCAACAAAAACATGAATGAAAGCGACAAAAACTTGAGCAAAAGAACTAAAACACAACTTAACGTGTGCGTGTTAAATGAGTGTTAAACGATGAAAACACTTTTAAATGTGAAAGTATGTGACTGAAAGGGACAAAAACATGACAAAACGCAACTAAAATGCATCAAATGTTCAGCTGGTTTTATGTCAATCAGATGGAAATGTGTTAAAATGTCTTTGAACATTTATTTATTCATTCATTTATTAAATGTGGCTTCATTTTTCATGTAACAAATGTAATGTTTGTCAGATTAATCACAAATGTGCAGAAATATCACTTTATTTGAAGCTTTTTAACAGTTTTACTTTTAAAGGCACAGCACGTCGTACACGCGACAAAAGGCTTCACAGAAAAAATGACATTAAATTCACAAACACATGAAGACAAACAGAATCAGTGAAGTCCAGACGCTGAAACAGGAGAAAAGGTTTAAGGAAAAATGTATTATGAGTGTAGAATGTAGAAACAAGGCATTTTATGTGAAAAGAGCCACAAATCCACACATTTGTGACATTTAAATCTGAAAAATGGACAGAACCAGGTTTACATTTGTTGTTCATTTTGTCACATTTTAGTTATAAAAATGTACAGTTTAA
Source organism: Rhinogobius similis (assembly GCA_019453435.1). Lineage (NCBI taxonomy): Eukaryota > Metazoa > Chordata > Actinopteri > Gobiiformes > Gobiidae > Rhinogobius > Rhinogobius similis. The sequence continues at coordinate 29,472,346 of CM033623.1, read as the reverse complement.
TGTTTAGTTTAAACTAGATCTGACTCAAAATTGTCCAAAAAATTCAAATTTGGCCTCATTTTTTGGACTAAAATCTTGAATAAATGTGTCAGAATCTGATCTTAAATCCTTGTTTGGTCTAAATGTGTTGAGTCCAGATTGTACAGTTTGTGTGGATCTACTTTAATGATCTTTATGTCTCGAGGGACAAACATGCATTTGAAGAAAACGGCTTTTGGAGTTTGTCGCCTTTAGTTCCGTTTTTGTCGCTTTTACCCGAATTTGTCACTTTTAGTCACGTTTTTGTTGCTTTTTGTCGTGTTTTTGTCACTTTTAGTCACGTTTTTGTTGCTTTTTGTCGTGTTTTTGTCACTTTTAGTCACGTTTTTGTTGCTTTAACTCACGTTTTAGGTGTTTATTGTTGTGTTTTAGTCGCTTTTTTAGACACTTTTAGTCAAATTTTTGCCGCTTTCAGTCCAGGTTTTTTGCTTGAAGTCATGGTTTTGTCGCTTTAAATCATTTTTGTCGCTTTTAGTCGTGTTTTTGTCACTTTTAGTCAAATCCTTGTTTGGTCTAAATGTGTTGAGTCCAGATTGTACAGTTTGTGTGGATCTACTTTAATGATCTTTATGTCTCGAGGGACAAACATGCATTTGAAGAAAACAATGTCAGAGAAATCTATGGATGAAGTGGATTCAATGGAAGAATCAAACATCAGGAGCAGATTGGACACGTTTGTTGTTTCATGAAAGTCCAGACGAGAGAGAAAAGTGAAGAAAACAAACAATTGAAAAAGAAAGAATAGTTTTGCCTGAAGAGTCTCATCTTAAAAGAAAAGAGTGTAGACAAGTCCTTCAGTCCTGTCATTCACCTAAAACCAGACAAAAGCAGAGGCACCAGCAGGAGGCCGGTCCATGTTTAGTCCTGACTCTGGCACCAGCAGGAGGCCGGTCCATGTTTAGTCCTGACTCTGGCACCAGCAGGAGGCCGGTCCATGTTTAGTCCTGACTCTGGCACCAGCAGGAGGCCGGTCCATGTTTAGTCCTGACTCTGGCACCAGCAGGAGGCCGGTCCATGTTTAGTCCTGACTCTGGCACCAGCAGGAGGCCGGTCCATGTTTAGTCCTGACTCTGGCACCAGCAGGAGGCCGGTCCATGTTTAGTCCTGACACCAGCAGGAGGCCGGTCCATGTTTAGTCCTGACTCTGGCACCAGCAGGAGGCCGGTCCATGTTTAGTCTGACTCTGGCACCAGCAGGAGGCCGGTCCATGTTTAGTCCTGACTCTGGCACCAGCAGGAGGCCGGTCCATGTTTAGTCCTGACTCTGGCACCAGCAGGAGGCCGGTCCATGTTTAGTCCTGACACCAGCAGGAGGCCGGTCCATGTTTAGTCCTGACTCTAGGCACCAGCAGGAGGCCGGTCCATGTTAAGTCCTGACTCTGGCACCAGCAGGAGGCCGGTCCATGTTTAGTCCTGACTCTGGCACCAGCGGGAGGCCGGTCCATGTTTAGTCCTGACTCTGGCACCAGCAGGAGGCCGGTCCATGTTTAGTCCTGACACCAGCAGGAGGCCGGTCCATGTTTAGTCCTGACTCTGAAACCAGCAGGAGGCCGGTCCATGTTTAGTCCTGACTCTGGCACCAGCAGGAGGCCGGGTCCAGGTTTAGTCCTGACTCTGGCACCAGCAGGAGGCCGGTCCATGTTTAGTCCTGACTCTAGGCACCAGCAGGAGGCCGGTCCATGTTAAGTCCTGACTCTGGCACCAGCAGGAGGCCGGTCCATGTTTAGTCCTGACTCTAGGCACCAGCAGGAGGCCGGTCCATGTTAAGTCCTGACTCTGGCACCAGCAGGAGGCCGGTCCATGTTTAGTCCTGACTCTGGCACCAGCTGGAGGCCGGTCCATGTTTAGTCCTGACTCTGGCACCAGCAGGAGGCCGGTCCATGTTTAGTCCTGACACCAGCAGGAGGCGGTCCATGTTTAGTCCTGACTCTGGCACCAGCAGGAGGCCGGTCCAGGTTTAGTCCTGACTCTGGCACCAGCAGGAGTCCGGTCCAGGTTTAGTCCTGACTCTGGCACCAGCAGGAGGCCGGTCCAGGTTTAGTCCTGACTCTGGCACCAGCAGGAGGCCGGTCCATGTTTAGTCCTGACTCTGGCACCAGCAGGAGGCCGGTCCATGTTTAGTCCTGACTCTAGGCACCAGCAGGAGGCCGGTCCATGTTTAGTCCTGACTCTGGCACCAGCAGGAGGCCGGTCCATGTTTAGTCCTGACTCTAGGCACCAGCAGGAGGCCGGTCCATGTTTAGTCCTGACTCTAGGCACCAGCAGGAGGCCGGTCCATGTTAAGTCCTGACTCTGGCACCAGCAGGAGGCCGGTCCATGTTTAGTCCTGACTCTAGGCACCAGCAGGAGGCCGGTCCATGTTAAGTCCTGACTCTGGCACCAGCAGGAGGCCGGTCCATGTTTAGTCTGACTCTGGCACCAGCGGGAGGTCGGTCCATGTTTAGTCCTGACTCTGGCACCAGCAGGAGGCCGGTCCATGTTTAGTCCTGACACCAGCAGGAGGCCGGTCCATGTTTAGTCCTGACTCTGGCACCAGCAGGAGGCCGGTCCAGGTTTAGTCCTGACTCTGGCACCAGCAGGAGTCCGGTCCAGGTTTAGTCCTGACTCTGGCACCAGCAGGAGGCCGGTCCAGGTTTAGTCCTGACTCTGGCACCAGCAGGAGGCCGGTCCATGTTTAGTCCTGACTCTGGCACCAGCAGGAGGCCGGTCCATGTTTAGTCCTGACTCTAGGCACCAGCAGGAGGCCGGTCCATGTTTAGTCCTGACTCTGGCACCAGCAGGAGGCCGGTCCATGTTTAGTCCTGACTCTAGGCACCAGCAGGAGGCCGGTCCATGTTTAGTCCTGACTCTAGGCACCAGCAGGAGGCCGGTCCATGTTAAGTCCTGACTCTGGCACCAGCAGGAGGCCGGTCCATGTTTAGTCCTGACTCTGGTGAACTACAAAGTACTTGGGTTGTAAAAACTACATTTTGGAGTCTGTGAATATTCAGATTAAGATTACAAAAACAATTTGATTTTTAAATTGTTTGACAAATATCGTTGTAAGGATTAGTTGTGATTAATCGATTCAGTTGTTAAACTTTTCCACTCCGTTTAAATCGTAAAAGCAGCCCCCTCTGACACTCGGACGGCGCTCCGTCTGCGCTCCGTCTGCGCTCCGTCTGCGCTCCGTCTGCGCTCCGTCTGCGCTCCGTCTGCGCTCCGTCTGCGCTCCGTCTGTGTCGTTCTTCTCTCCATCACAGACGTGGAATAAAGAGCCGCAGACGCAGCTCTGGTTCAGATGTTTTGCTTTTATGACTCAGTTCGGTGGGAGGGCATCTGTGGTAAATGTTAAGCATAGTTTTACATCTGTGAAGATTCAGTTTGTGAAGAAATTGTTGAAATATAAAGTGTACAATGACAGGAAGTGGAGCTGAGTCCCTCTGTGATGTCATCAAAAGCCGACGTACCATCGAAAACACGGAGACAGTTTACAGCCACACGTTTTTCTGACGGTTTAAAGCATCTGGTTGCTACGGTAACGGTTGGCCCTTGTTTACTGTCTGGTTGCTACGGTAACGGTTGGCCCTTGTTTACTGTCTGGTTGCTACGGTAACGGTTGGCCCTTGTTTACTGTCTGGTTGCTACGGTAACGGTTGGCCCTTGTTTACTGTCTGGTTGCTACGGTAACGGTTGGCCCTTGTTTACAGTCTGGTTGCTATGGTAACAGTCGTGGAATTACCTCTAACAGTGTCATGTTTGCGTCATGTTCAACAGGAAGTGACATCATAAACTTTAAACTGTCAAACTGGACAAACGTTTAAATCAAAACTGGATCATGTTCACTACGTTTTCGTCAAATGTGTGTGGGATGAGCTTTAAACTGTAGGAGTTCTAGACTGTCGTGACGTCCATAAATCTGTGAAAAACAAAAGTGTGCAGTGGACAACAGCAGCTGAGGACTGGTGTGTGTCAGATCGCAGCGAGGAGCGTCAGCAGGTCCTCCAGCTCATACAGCTCACACAGGCACCTCTCACAGCGCTGCACCACCTCCTGGGGGCGCTGTGCCGAGGGCGTGGGGTGGGACAGGTCTTGGATGTGAACGTCGAGCTCGATCAGGCTCCGGTTGTTTCGTCTGAGCTTCTCGTACGATCGCTCCAGATCCGTCAATGCTCGACTCACCGGGCGGAACAGCTGCACGAACTCATCGAACAACTGCAGCAGCTCCGCCCTCAGCTCCGCCCTCAGCTCCGCCCTCAGCTCCGCCCTCAGCTCCTCCCTCAGCTCCGCCCTCAGCTCCTCCCTCAGCTCCGCCCTCAGCTCCTCCCTCAGCTCCGCCCTCAGCTCTGCCGCGCTGAGCTGTGGAGCTTCTTCAGATGGACTTATCTTCATTTCTCCAGAGAAGAACATCCAACTGAAGGGAGTCAGGATCACTCCTCGTCCACTGGCTTCCAGATTCAGTTCCTTTCTCTGCCCGGTCTGCAGCGTCTGGAGGACGGAAAAAATAATATGAGTATCATTTGTGTTTCTTTGATGTAAACCCTCATTGGTCCAGGTGTGGTCCATCGTAGAAAGGGTTTCAGGGTCGTCATCCGGACGCTGTTGAAGATCGAGACGTTTCGACTTTTATCCAAAAGTCATTGTCAATCTGAGAGCTGGTCTGGGAACTCGGGCTTATATGGTACTCTGAGAGGTGAGAGCCCCGCCCACAGGGAGGAGTCACTGAACACCTGTCTTTGTTTGGAAAATTGTTTGTTTGTCCCTGAGATAATTGGCCTGTCTTTGTTTGTTTAATAGTTGGCCCTGCCCAGTTTCATTTGTCATTATGACAAATGGACTTTTCCTCAGACTCATAATTATGGACCACGACAGTCATATAAGAGCTCTGCTGCTGTTTGTCTGTCGAGCCGTGGTTGCAGTTTTTTGTTGTTTGAGAAGAACAAACAGTTATTTCAAAAGAAGTTAAAGCTTTTCCTGTTTACACAATAATGAGCTTTAAGGAATATTGGGTATGGATTTATTGCTAGAATATTTCTTATTATAGCTTTAGTGATAGAGAATATATAAGTGATGGTGATAATTACCATTAATACTATTACTATTATTATTTTATCATTGTTATTATTATTGTGGTTATTATTATTATTATTATTTATTTTTGCTTTAATATACGTGTGTTGTTTACTTGTTTGTCTACATTGGGCTTTCGTGTGTGTGTGAGTGTGTGTACTCATGTGTGTGTGTGTGTGTGTGTGTACTCATGTGTGTGTGTGAGAGTGTGTAGTGTGTCCAGCGTCCGTGCTCCAGGCCATGGCGGTGCTGGTGTGTGTGTGTGTGTGTGTGTACTCATGTGTGTGTTGTGTGTCCAGCGTCCGTGCTCCAGGCCATGGCGGTGCTGGTGTGTGTGTGTGTGTGTGTGTGTGTACTCATGTGTGTGTACTCATGTGTGTGTTGTGTGTGTTGTGTGTCCAGCGTCCGTGCTCCAGGCCATGGCGGTGCTGGTGTGTGTGTGTGTGTGTACTCATGTGTGTGTTGTGTGTCCAGCGTCCGTGCTCCAGGCCATGGCGGTGCTGGTGTGTGTGTGTGTGTGTACTCATGTGTGTGTTGTGTGTGTTGTGTGTCCAGCGTCCGTGCTCCAGGCCATGGCGGTGCTGGTGTGTGTGTGTGTGTGTGTACTCATGTGTGTGTTGTGTGTGTTGTGTGTCCAGCGTCCGTGCTCCAGGCCATGGCGGTGCTGGTGTGTGTGTGTGTGTGTGTACTCATGTGTGTGTTGTGTGTGTTGTGTGTCCAGCGTCCGTGCTCCAGGCCATGGCGGTGCTGGTGTGTGTGTGTGTGTGTACTCATGTGTGTGTTGTGTGTGTTGTGTGTCCAGCGTCCGTGCTCCAGGCCATGGCGGTGCTGGTGTGTGTGTGTGTGTGTGTGTGTGTACTCATGTGTGTGTTGTGTGTGTTGTGTGTCCAGCGTCCGTGCTCCAGGCCATGGCGGTGCTGGTGTGTGCAGAGATGTACCAGGTGAAGCGCCTGCAGCACCTGTGTGAGGTGTGTGTGTGCGCGTACCTCCAGAGCATGCCCAGTCGAGAGCTGGCGTCGACGGGCATCAGTGTGGTCCGTCTGCTGAGGAGAGCCAAGGTGAGACGCACAAACACACACCGGAACACACACACTGTACACACACACTGTACACACACACACACACACAGACTCTTCAGGTCCAAGCGTATCGTGAGGTTCTGCTGGGAATGTCTGGCAGAGCCCTCTGTCAGCAGGTCTCACACTCACACCTCGAGGAGAGCTTCTCCCAGATCCCGGGGGACACTGGGGACATGGAGTCCGAGTGGACCATGTTCTCCACCTCCATTGTCGATGTGGCGGCTCGTAGCTGTGGTCACAAAGTCTCTGGTGCCTGTCGCGACGGCAATTCTCAAACTCGGTGGTGGACACTGGAGGTAAGGGATGTCGTCAGGCTGAAGAAGGAGTCCTACCAGGCCTTGTTGGCTCGTGGGACTCCTGAAGCAGCTGACAGGTACCACAGGCCAAGCGTACTGCAGCCTGTGTGGTCACAGAGGCAAAAACTCAGGATTGGGAGGAGTTCGGGGAGGCCATGGAGGAGGACTATTGGTTGGCCTCAAAGAAATTCTGGCAAACCATCCGTCGCCTCAGGAGGGGGAAGCAGTACGTCACCAACACCGTTTACGGTGCAGGTGGAGAGCTGTGGACCTCGACTGGGGATGTGGTCGGACGTAGGAAGGAATACTTTGAGGATCTCCTCAATCCCACTGTCACGTCTTCCGAGGAGGAAGGAGATGCTGAGGACTCGGGGTGGACTCCTCCATCTCCCAGGCTGAATTCACTGAGGTTGTAGGCTCCTTGGTGGCTCTGGGGGTGGATGAGATCCGTCCTGAGTCCCAAATGCTACTTCATACCTGAAGTAATGTGTCCCTGAGTCAAAAAGTTAGCCCAGACCTGTGCTACAGACATATTTAAGTCTAATTATACTTTTTGTGGTAGATATTAGTATTTTTTTTATCTTTTGTAACAGAAAAGCAAACTAACTGAGATTTCTAACCTGGAAATTCAAAATTTCTGCTTTATTTTAGTGGTAAAGACATAAAACCCTCTGCATTTGGATCTGACTTCAGTGAATCACTGACAAGTGTTTGACGTTGCTTCACACTCTGACGGTTTCACACTGATGATTTCACTCTGATTATTTCACACTGATGATTTCCTAATTTGATGATTTCACACTGATGATTTCACTCTGATTTCACTCTGGTGTTTTCACTCTGATGATTTCACTCTGATGGTTTCACCCTGATGATTTCACCCTGATGATTTCACACTGCTGATTTCATACTGATGATTTCACTCTGATGATTTCACTCTGATGATTTCACCCTGATGATTTCACTCTGATGATTTCACTCTGATTATTTCACTCTGATGATTTCACACTGATGATTTCACTCTGATGATTTCACTCTGATGATTTCACCCTGATGATTTCACCCTGATGATTTCACTCTGATGATTAAATCTCCTCTGTTCTCAGTGTCATAACGCCGAGCAGTTGTACGTTTGGCTGCTTCACTTCATCGCCAATAACTACCTGATCTTCAGCCACAAACCAGACTTCATGGAGCTCTCAGGTGAGTCCTGTTTGGTTTAGTAAAGTCTCAGTTCTTCAGGTCAAAGACTGTGTCCTGCAGAGAACGGACTCTAGAGCCTTCAGTGTTCTTCAGGTCAAAGACTGTGTCCTGTAGAGAACGGACATTAGAGCCTTCAGTGTTCTTCAGGTCAAAGACTGTGTCCTGTAGAGAACGGACTCTAGAGCCTTCAGTGTTCTTCAGGTCAAAGACTGTGTCCTGCAGAGAACGGACTCTAGAGCCTTCAGTGTTCTTCAGGTCAAAGACTGTGTCCTGCAGAGAACGGACTCTAGAGCCTTCAGTGTTCTTCAGGTCAAAGACTGTGTCCTGCAGAGAACGGACTCTAGAGCCTTAAGTGTTCTCCAGGTCAAAGACTGTGTCCTGCAGAGAACGGACTCTAGAGCCTTAAGTGTTCTCCAGGTCAAAGACTGTGTCCTGCAGAGAACGGACTCTAGAGCCTTCTGTGTCGCTCCTCAACCTTCATTTGGTTAAACGTGTTTTACAAAGTCTCATTGTCCAAAACGGATAATCAATTGACGTCGAAAACTAAAATATTCCTTTGTTGCTCTAGTTCAAAGGCCCATGTGTGTGATTTGTGTGTTCTGCGTGTGTTTTGTGTGTTCTGCGTGTGTTTTGCTCAAGTGTTTGTGTGTTCTGTGTGTGTTTTGCTCACGTGTTTGTGTGTTCTGCGTGTGTTTTGTGTGTTCTGTGTGTGTTTTGCTCACGTGTTTGTGTGTTCTGCGTGTGTTTTGCTCACGTGTTTGCGTGTTCTGTGTGTGTTTTGCTCACGTGTTTGCGTGTTCTGTGTGTTCTGTGTGTTCTGTGTGTGTTTTGCTCACGTGTTTGTGTGTTCTGTGTGTGTTTTGCTCACATGTTTGCGTGATCTGCCTGTTCTGCATGTGTTCTGTGTGTGTTCTGCGTGTGTTTTGTGTGTTCTGTGTGTGTTTCGCTCACGTGTTCTGCGTGTGTTTCGCTCACATGTTTGTGTGTTCTGTGTGTGTTTTGTGTGTTCTGCGTGTGTTTTGCATGTGTTTCGCTCACGTGTTTGCGTGTTCTGCGTGTGTTTTGTGTGTTCTGTGTGTGTTTTGTGTGTTTTGCGTGTTCTGCGTGTGTTTCGCTCACGTGTTTGCGTGTTCTGTGTGTGTTTTGCGTGTTCTGCGTGTGTTTCGCTCACGTGTTTGCGTGTTTTGTGTGTTCTGTGTGTGTTTTGTATGTTCTGTGTGTGTTTTGTGTGTTCTGTGTGTGTTTTGCTCACGTGTTTGCGTGTTTTGTGTGTTCTGCGTGTGTTTTGCGTGTTCTGCGTGTGTTTTGCTCACGTGTTTTGCGTGGTCTGTGTGTGTTTCGCTCATGTGTTTGTGTGTTTTGCGTGTTCTGCGTGTGTTTCGCTCACGTGTTTGCGTGTTCTGCGTGTGTTTTGCATGTTCTGCGTGTGTTTCGCTCACGTGTTTGCGTGTTCTGCGTGTGTTTTGCGTGTTCTGCGTGTGTTTCGCTCACGTGTTTGTGTGTTTTGCGTGTTCTGCGTGTGTTTCGCTCACGTGTTTGTGTGTTCTGCGTGTGTTTTGCGTGTTCTGCGTGTGTTTTGCTCACGTGTTTTGCGTGTTCTGCGTGTGTTTCGCTCATGTGTTTGTGTGTTCTGCGTGTGTTTTGCGTGTTCTGCGTGTGTTTCGCTCACGTGTTTGTGTGTTCTGTGTGTGTTTTGCGTCTTCTGTGTGTGTTTCGCTCACGTGTTTGCGTGTTCTGCGTGTGTTTTGCGTGTTCTGCGTGTGTTTCGCTCACGTGTTTGCGTGTTCTGCGTGTGTTTTGCGTGTTCTGCGTGTGTTTTGCTCACGTGTTTGTGTAATCTGTGTGTTTCGCTCACGTGTTTGTGTGTTCTGCGTGTGTTTTGCTCACGTGTTTGTGTAATCTGCGTGTGTTTTGCGTGTTCTGCGTATGTTTCGCTCACGTGTTTGTGTGTTCTGCATGTGTTTCGCTCACGTGTTTGTGTGTTCTGCGTGTGTTTTGCTCACGTGTTTGCGTGTTCTGCGTGTGTTTTGCGTGTTCTGCGTGTGTTTCGCTCACGTGTTTGCGTGTTCTGCCTGTTCCGGTGCAGAGGAGGAGCGGGACACGGTGGAGAGGCTCCGGTGGCCGTCCAGGGGTTACCTGCAGGAGCTCAGCGAGTATCAGCAGAAGAGACGCAAACTGCGCAAGTCCAGGTGTGCAGTCATGTGACCTTCGACCTGTGACATCACCACGGGACCGGGACCAATCAGCTGTGAGCGCCGGGGTCAGCTGATCCAGGACGCTGAGGTCATGTGACGCCAGCGCTGCAAAAACTGAACATCTGCTTTAGTTTGAAATAAATGAGCTTTAGTTTGAACTTGTTTGGATTTACTTTTTTACAAAAATGTACGTCAGCCCTAAATCCTGAGGCCGGTAATGCAGCGTTTGTGGCTAAAAGCGACTAAAACGTAACTAAAAAGACTAAAACAAAACAGGAAACGTAACTGAAACGCAACTAAATGTGACCAAAACAGGACAAAAGCAACTAAACGTGACAAAGGCGTGACTGAAAAAGACCAATGTGCGACTGAAAATGCAACTAAAACGGCTCAAAAAGTGAGAAAAACATCGAAAATGTAACTTGAACCAGAAAACCAGAACTAAAAGAGAAAAAACACAACTAAAGCGGATCAGAAATGTGGCTAAAGGCGACAAAAATGTGACAAAAAACCCAGACAAAAACATGACTCAAAAAGCAAACAAAAGTAACATCATGATATTCTCAACTAACTCAAATGAATATAATAACAAGAAAAAAATATATAATCGCTCAAATATTACAAAAACGACTTCAACACGATTAAATGCAAAAAAAAAAATAATAATAAAAAACACAACCAAAAGTGTCAAAAACGTGACAAAAGGCGACAAAACCCTTCTGAGGTCGATGTTTTTCCATGACGAGCGCCGTGCGTCGATAAACAGGAAACAGCCGATGCTAACGTGCTGCGCTAGCTTTGTTTCGCTAACGGCTCGACTTGTCGTTAGCGTCAGTGAAACTCAGCGCTTTATCAGAGAGTTTGAGTCGTGAAGATGCAACGTCTGGTCCATTTGTCACTTTTACTCATCTTTTCTCTCTTTTGCCGCCGGTTTCTTTCAGTCGTGGGTTTGTCCTCAATATTCTATGGTTTTTGGTTTCGTCTCATTTTGTCACCTTTTTGACACTTTTTCCAGTTTTTGTCACATTTTATTGACTTTTTGACCCGTTTTGGTTCATTTAATCACATGTTCATCGCATTTTGTGACTTTTCCCGTTGTTTGGTGAGAAATGCTTTTCTGTTTCATCCTGAGTCTGTGTTCGCTCTGATCCAAACATCGGCTGGAGCTAAAGTCCACCTGGAGCCCCAGAACCAGAACCAGAACCCTTCAGGGCCTGGACCAGAGCCTCTCAGGGTCTGGACCAGGACCAGAGCCTTTCAGGGTCTGGACCAGAACCCTTCAGGGTCTGGACCAGAACCCTTCAGGGTCTGGACCAGGACCAGAGCCTTTCAGGGTCTGGACCAGAACCCTTCAGGGTCTGGACCAGAGACTCTCAGGGTCTGGACCAGAGCCTCTCAGGGTCTGGACCAGGACCTCTCTGGGTCTGGACCAGAGCCTCTCAGGGTCTGGACCAGAGCCTCTCAGGGTCTGGACCAGGACCTCTCTGGGTCTGGACCAGGACCTCTCTGGGTCTGGACCAGAGCCTCTCAGGGTCTGGACCAGAACCCTTCAGGGTCTGGGCCAGAACCTGTACCTCTCTGGGTCTGGACCAGGACCCTTCAGGGTCTGGGCCTGGACCAGAGACAGAGACTCACTTTAGGACCGTCAGGACAAACAGACCCAGTGGAAACGTGGCTTAGGTTTAGTTCATAAATAAACAACTCATTTCAAGAACAGATTTATTTATCTGTCGACTGTTGTTGAAAAGTTTTCATCTAAACAAGTTTGAATTAAACTTTTCTAGCGAAGGGTGCGTTACTGTTCGTCTCCATGGAGACGCTCCTGCTTTGTCTGGAATGTTCCAAAGTAAAGCATTAAATGTGTAAATGTTACAGATCTGAGTGTGGAGTTCTCGCTCAGAGCGTTTGTCCTTCTGTGAATCCAAACGTAGAGCGTCAGGTGCCGATGGTTTACGGAGGCTCCAGGTCTGTGCAGCGCGAGGGAGGACGCAGGGTTTTCCAGGTGCTTTTGAGCAATAAACCAGACCGTTTAAAGCCGCACTGTGGAACATTCAGGCAAAGTCCCACCGAAACAAGAGAAACTTCAACAGAAGCAGGTGTTCAGTTTGTGCAGTGAACGAGATCCAAGAAGAACTCTGAGGGAAACGGACCTCACAAACACTGACCGGGATTTGTCTGGGACCAGGACCTGGACCTGGACCTGGACCGGGACCAGGACCTGGACCAGGACCTGGACCAGGACCAGCTCTGGAGCAGCTCTGGACGATACATAAACTTTTAAAAACTCTGGCGACATTATTCAGACTCAAAGTCAAACATATCGGTGTGACCTGAACACGGAGCGACGTGATTGGCTCAGACGGGTCACGTGACTTCAGGTGAATCAGGAAGTGCGCGGCCGGCCTGCAGGGGGCGCCTGGTGGCTCTGGTGCTGCGCTCGGGCACGACGCAGATGAACCCGACTCGTTCATGGTTTCGGGGGGAGGAGTCAGCGCCGTTGCCGCAGCGACCAATGATTCAAAACACGGGAACAGTCCGTGGTTCATTCAGAGGTTTAGAAAAAAAACAAAGAAAAACGGACGGCACTGGAGTCTGTGACAGGCCTTTGTCGTTTTACACCAGTCGAGTGTCAATTTGTGACGAAAAGAGTAAAAAACACCACAGAAAGAGCAGAACTCGAAACACATGATGACGTCACAAAGTGAGACGCCGAATTCATCCAAAAGTTTGACACGATTCACAACAAACACATTTCTCTGATTCTGAATTCAACCAAAAAATACATTTGTTCTGTGCGACGTCATTTACAGGACGTGATCAGGCCATAGACCGTACATATCAGTGGACCATGTTAGCATGCTAGCCGCCGCGTTCCAAACAGGAAACAGCTCTGGAGGCTCCTGGCTCCGCCCTCTTCCTGTGACACTGGAGCCTTTACTCTGTAACTGTTTGGGTCAAACTCACATCTGGAGCTAAACCGTCTGACTCACTCCACATGATCCTGTGTTTTTTTCTCGTTGGTTGTTCATAAATCAAGTTATTACAATAATAACTGACCAATCAGGTGCTTCCTTTTCCAGGGGCCGTTTTCGCTCGTGTTAGCAACAGGTTTGATTGACAGCTAGCGCCGCACGTTGCCGCTGTCTCCTCCCACCGAGGGGCGGATACCGTTAGCAACCTCCTCCTGATTGGTCCGTGTGGCCACGATACGCACTCGGATTTAAACATGGAGTCTGGCTCCACTTTAGCCGCTATAACTGCTAGCTCCACTTTAGCCTCTATAACTGCTAGCTCCACTTTAGCCGCGCTGTGACGTCACTGATGGACGGTTCTATGGTCCGGCCTTTTCCTCCTGTGTTTATGGGACGCACTGTTTCCTTTCAAATGATTTAATTAAAAAAAACAAAACTAAAAAAAACAATTTTTGTAATTATATTTACAGTTTTATTGAAGAGTATTGCCTCATTTCCTAAAGTTTGATCATTTTAGTGACGTTCATAGTTTAAAACAGATAAATGTTTTTTATTATTTAAGTCGAGACGCTGCAGTGAAACAGGAAAAATATTACATTTAATGATATCAATGTTAAACTCCTCCTGTAGTTTATTCACACAAATGTACGAAAAAATACATCACAAGTTCATCATCGTGTCATGAGAAAAGTGAACAAAAAAACTAAATATTTAACAAATTAGTTTTGCCGTAGAGTCTTCTTCTTCTAGAACTTTTCTTCTCATTTTTCACTCGATGGATGTAAAACCAGCACCAAACGTCAAATAATCGTCTTAAATCCAGTAAAGCTCCAGGTGCGGCGAGCTCCTGGTCTGAGGGCGGGTCCTGTGGGCGGGTCCTGTGGGCGGAGTCCTGAGCGCAGCATCCGTTTGTGAATCCTCCTTGTGTTTGACTCCGCCTCTCTCTGAGGCTGTGCCTTTGCTCCGTCAGAAACAAAAAACTACCTTCATCTGTTTCACCAAAAACTCAGGGATCAACACTTTATGGATCGAGCTGCAAATGTAAATGTCACACTTTAGTCTTTAGTTTCAGCATCAAACCCTTTACAAACTCTTCTTTGAGCAGTTCAGTCCATGTTTGTGACAGTGTCCACCAGAGGGCGCCGTAAAGAAGGAGATGTGCAATTAAATGTTTTTTTCTTTTTTTCTTTTTTATGAAACAAAAGTTCTTCTTGTTGTTGAGTTTAATCCGTTCTTGTGTCGCTTGTTGTTGTGGCCAAAGACCGTAGAACCAAACAGGAAGTGAGCAAACAGGAAGTGAGCAAACAGGAAGTGAGCAAACAGGAAGTGAGCAAACAGGAAGTGAGCAAACAGGAAGTGAGCAAACAGGAAGTGACCAAACAGGAAGTGACCAAACAGGATGTGAGCAAACAGGAAGTGAGCAAACAGGAAGTGACCAAACAGGAAGTGACCAAACAGGAAGTGAGCAAACAGGAAGTGACCAAACAGGATGTGAGCAAACAGGAAGTGACCAAACAGGAAGTGAGCAAACAGGAAGTGAGCAAACAGGAAGTGACCCCTCCTCTTCCTGTGACACTGGGGTCTTTTCTCTAACGGCTTCTGTCAAACTCACATCTGGAACTAAAATGTCTGACGCTCCACAGGATCCTGGGTTTGATTAAAGTTTTGTTCTTCACAAATCAAATAAGAACTGACCAATCAGGGGCTTCCTTTTCCAGGGGCCGGTTTCGCTCACGTCAACAACAGGTTTGATCCCACCGAGGGGCGGAAACCATTAGCAACCTCCTGATTGGTCCGTGTGGTCGCCACGATACGCACTCGGATTTAAATATGGAGTCTGGCTCCACTTTAGCCGCTATAACTGTTAGCTCGGCTTTAGCCGCTATAACTGCTAGCTCCACTTTAGCCGCTATAACTGCTAGCTCCACTTTAGCCGCTATAACTGTTAGCTCCACTTTAGTCGCTATAACTGCTAGCTCGGCTTTAGCCGCTATAACTGCTAGCTCCACTTTAGCCGCTATAACTGCTAGCTCCACTTTAGCCGCTATAACTGCTAGCTCCACTTTAGTCACTATAACTGCTAGCTCCACTTTAGCCGCTATAACTGTTAGCTCGGCTTTAGCCGCTATAACTGCTAGCTCCAGTTTAGCCGCTATAACTGCTAGCTCCACTTTAGCCGCTATAACTGCTAGCTCTGCTTTAGCCGCTATAACTGCTAGCTCCGCTTTAGCCGCTATAACTGCTAGCTCCAGTTTAGCCGCTATACCACTTCACTTTAGCCGCTATAAGTGCTAGCTCCACTTTAGCCGCTATAAGTGCTAGCTCCACTTTAGCTGCTATAACTGCTAGTTTAGCCGCTCTAGCTCCACTTTTGCCGCTATAACTGCTAGCTCCACTTTAGCCGCTATAACTGCTAGCTATAACTTTAGCCGCTATAACTGCTAGCTCCAGTTTAGCCGCTATACCACTTCACTTTAGCCGCTATAAGTGCTAGCTCCACTTTAGCCGCTATAAGTGCTAGCTCCACTTTAGCTGCTATAACTGCTAGCTCCAGTTTAGCCGCTATAACTGCTAGCTCCACTTTAGCCGCTATAAGTGCTAGCTCCACTTTAGCCGCTATAAGTGCTAGCTCCACTTTAGCCGTTATAAGTGCTAGCTCCACTTTAGCCGTTATAAGTGCTAGCTCCACTTTAGCCGTTATAAGTGCTAGCTCCACTTTAGCCGTTATAAGTGCTAGCTCCACTTTAGCCGTTATAAGTGCTAGCTCCACTTTAGCCGTTATAAGTGCTAGCTCCACTTTAGCCGCTATAAGTGCTAGCTCCACTTTAGCCGTGGCTGTGGCCCAGAGTCACTTCAGACTTTTGTTCGACTCACTTTGGACCAAACAGAAGGTCTTGGGTTCAGTTCTTGGACTTCGGAGTGTGGGGTTTGCTTCTCCCTGTGCGTGAACTTTAATCCAACAG
The DNA here is from genome assembly GCA_019453435.1 of Rhinogobius similis. Classification (NCBI taxonomy): domain Eukaryota; kingdom Metazoa; phylum Chordata; class Actinopteri; order Gobiiformes; family Gobiidae; genus Rhinogobius; species Rhinogobius similis. The sequence continues at coordinate 29,456,551 of CM033623.1, read as the reverse complement.
AACTTTTATAAAACTCTGTTGTGTTTTGTTTCGTTAAAAAAAACAACAACAAAGTGATGGATTCACAAACGACACAGAGTCACAGGGAGGGAGGGGGGAGGAGGGTGAGGGAGGGGGGAGGAGGGGGTGAGGGAGGGGGGGGGGACAAAAGAGGAACATAATCAAGTGAATAAATCAAGTTTTTATTAAAAAGTGAAAAATGTGAGTTTCATAAAGTTCAAAATGTTCAGTTTTTTTTTACTTTTGGATTTTTCAGATCATTTTCAAATTTGCTGCGTTGGACCCGGTCTGGACCCGGTCTGGACCCGGTCTGGACCCGGTCTGGACCCGGCCTGGACCCGGTCTGGACCCGGTCTGGACCCGGCCTGGACCCGGTCTGGACCCGGTCTGGACCCGGTCTGGACCCGGTCTGGACCCGGTCTGGACACGGTGTGGACCCGGCCTGGACCCGGTCTGGACACGGTCTGGACCCGGTCTGGACACGGTCTGGACACGGTCTGAACACGGTCTGGACCCGGCCTGGACCCGGTCTGGACCTGGTCTGGACCTGGTCTGGACCCGGTCTGGACCCGGTCTGGACACGGTGTGGACCCGGCCTGGACACGGTCTGGACACGGTCTGGACACGGTCTGAACACGGTCTGGACCCGGTCTGGACCTGGTCTGGACTTGGTCTGGACCTGGTCTGGACCTGGTCTGGACTTGGTCTGGACCTGGTCTGGACCTGGTCTGGAGGTGAAATAAAGAGTTGATGTTGTGTAAATAAAGTGTCCGGTCGTGAAGGTGAATAAGCAGCAGTTATTTGTTCAGAGCCTCATTTATGGTTCATAATAAACACATTTATGGTTCATAATAAACACATTTATGGTTCATAATAAACACATTTATGGTTCATGAATAAGCGGCTTCTAGAACCAGGAGCTAAATGTGTAATAAACGCTGATAAAGACATAACCGGTGCTTATTAACGTCTTAAATCATTCACTGACGGAACATTATTTTAAATCTGTTTCTAAAATAAATCTTTGAATCACGACTTCATTTTTCACAGTTTAAGGTTTTTCCTCTTTTGTTTCCAGAAACAGTTTTGTGTTTCAGGCTGAACTCGATGCAATAAACCATGTTTTTCTGTTAGTGTCACGTTTAAACCGCACTTTTCTCTTAGTGTGGCGCTTAAATAATGTTTTTCTGTTAGTGTGGTGTTTAAATAATGTTTTTCTGTTTGTGTCACGTTTAAATCATGTTTTTCTGTTAGTGTGGCGTTTAAATCATGTTTTTCTGTTTGTGTCACGTTTAAATCATGTTTTTCTGTTAGTGTGGCGTTTAAATCACGTTTTTCTGTTAGTGTCACGTTTAAATCATGTTTTTTTCTGTTAGTGTGGTGTTTAAATCATGTTTTTCTGTTAGTGTCATGCTTAAATCATGTTTTTCTGTTAGTGTGGTGTTTTTCTGTTAGTGTGGTGTTTAAATCATGTTTTTCTGTTAGTGTGGTGTTTAAATCATGTTTTTCTCTTAGTGTCACGTTTAAATCATGTTTTTCTGTTAGTGTCACGTTTAAATCATGTTTTTCTCTTAGTGTCACGTCTAAATCATGTTTTTCTCTTAGTGTCACGTTTGAATCATGTTTTTCTCTTAGTGTCACGTTTAAATCATGTTTTTCTGTTAGTGTCACGTCTAAATCATGTTTTTCTGTTAGTGTCACGTCTAAATCATGTTTTTCTCTTAGTGTCACGTTTAAATCATGTTTTTCTCTTAGTGTCACGTTTGAATCATGTTTTTCTCTTAGTGTCACGTTTAAATCATGTTTTTCTGTTAGTGTCACGTCTAAATCATGTTTTTCTGTTAGTGTCACGTCTAAATCATGTTTTTCTCTTAGTGTCACGTTTGAATCATGTTTTTCTCTTAGTGTCACGTTTAAATCATGTTTTTCTGTTAGTGTCACGTCTAAATCATGTTTTTCTGTTAGTGTGGTGTGTAAACCGCGCTGCCTCACGTTTATTTACGACGCTTTAAACCTGATTTCCTGGTGCTGCTCTGGTCGGGGCCACAGGGGGCGCTAATGCTCCACTGCGGGACATCAGTTCTTTAGTGTCGGGTTCACGTCAGATGTGCGCGACTCACAGCGAGAGGGTCCCGGGTGACGCCCTCAAACTGAAGCAGACCCCGCCCCCTTTGAGTCGTGTGTGACGTGAGTCCGACGGGACGAGACGCTGCGGCGGGAAAAGGAGCTAAAACGGACCAAGAGTCACGTGTTTGGGACAATTCCATCTGAAACATGACGAGAACCAGGGTTACACTCCTTACTTCATTCACTTGTCGCTTTTATTCACGTTTTGTCGCTTTTTAGTCACATTTTTGTCACTTTTAGTTGCATTTTTGTCCCTTTAGTCACGTTTTTATCGCTGTTAGTCACGTTTTTGTTCCATTTAGTCATGGTTTTGTCTTTTTTATTCACATTTTGTCACTTTTTAGTCACATTTTTGTCACTTTTAGTTGCATTTTTGTCCCTTTAGTCACGTTGTTGTCACTTTTAATCACATTTTGTCACTTTTTAGTTGCATTTTTGTCACTTTTTAGTTGCATTTTAGTCACATTTTGTCACATTTAGTCACGATTTTAGACAATGTCAGAGAAATGGATGAAGTGGATTCAATGGAAGAATCAAACATCAGGAGCAGGTTGGACACGTTCGATGGTCCAGATGTTCAGAGACATTTTGCTGCAGCGTCTCGTCTTAAAGTCGTTCGATCTGATGTCGTTATTTACTGAACATTTCTTATATTTTATTATTGTTTTCTGACAAACAAAAACGGTCCCAAAGCCCAGAGTCTGATCTGAAAGTGAAACTAAAGTGAAGACGTGACTGAATCTCCAGCAGGTCCTCGTCCTCCTGCTGTAAATGTTCCATAAAAACACAATATTTAGTCAAATATTTAGCCTCAAACTTTTATTTCCAGCAGAAAAGATTCAACGAAAATCTGAAAACTGTAAATAAGAAGCTGCTGTTTCAATAAAAGAGTTTTAGAGCATGTTTGTGTGATTTATTTAGAACTAAACCAGGACTAAACCAGGTCTAAACCAGGACTAAACCAGGACTAAAACAGGACTGAACCAGGTCTAAACCAGGACTAAACCAGGACTAAAACAGGACTGAACCAGGTCTAAACCAGGACTAAACCAGGACTAAACCAGGACTAAAACAGGACTGAACCAGGTCTAAACCAGGACTAAACCAGGACTAAAACAGGACTGAACCAGGTCTAAACCAGGACTGAACCAGGACTAAACCGGGACTAAACCAGGACTAAACCAGGACTAAACCAGGACTAAACCAGGGCTAAACCAGGGCTAAATGTAACCCCCGCCTCCCCCGCCTGTTCATTTGTCCAGCCACCAGGGGCGCTCTGATTAAAAATGGCGGCACCCCGAGCCACTTCCGGTCTCACTTCCTGCTCCGGCTTGGACTGAGCTGAATTCGTGGCGTGAACGGAACAAAACCGCTCCTAACCACCCAATTTCTGAACCGAAAATCTCCAAACTCACTGGTGAGTGAACTAAACTTGTGACAAATCGAACCGCTTAGTCATAGTTAGCATTTCTAGCGCTGAAAAAGTTCTATTGATATGTTTAGTTACTTCCGCGTTCGGCGCGGCAAACTTTTCCGCTGTTTTTGAGTCTTTATTTAAGTTTCGATCACTGACAACTCGATTAATTAACACGTACATGTCGGGAAACTTCAGATCTATTGATTATATTGGCCGTTTGCCAATTACTCTTTTTGTTTCAGAGCTTTTATCATACAAATGAGTGCTCCTCATTCAAATGCATTGATTCTCACTACAGGGAGTGTAGCCCAGATATTTATGAATGAACTTGTTGTTGCGCAGCTGTGAATGTGATTTATAATGTGATTATTGAATTTACAATGTTGAAATGAAATGAGCTAATTTATTGAAAAAAGTGTTAACTCTGGTTAACTAAGAAATATTACTAGTAATGCAATGAATTTATGAATTTGTTTTGGATTTCTATTTATGGTGTTTGTTCTGACCTCTGATCTATAGGTCAGGTTTGGTTTACACCTGATTTCCTCCACAAGAGACAGCCCCACGGACCTGGTAGGACCATTCTTTTTTTCCTCCCGATTGTGGACACCTTAAGTTGGATTATTATTTTTTTTTACAAACTGAGCTTTAAAAGGTGCTTAGAAACAAAAGTACCTTGGACTCTTTCATTTTGTTTTGAATTATTATTGTTTTTCCTGTTTATTTAAATAATGATTTATTTGCTGGTTTAATTATTGTGTAGGGAAGCGTAGAACTGTCAATGTTGTTTTTTTTTTTTTTGGGATAGTTATTCTGACTTTTTTTTTTTTTTTGGACAGTTATTCTGACTTTTTTTTTTTTGGGATAGTTATTCTGACTTTTTTTTTTTTTGATAGTTATTCTGACTTTTTTTTTTTTTGGATAGTTATTCTGACTTTTTTTTTTTTTGATAGTTATTCTGACTTTTTTTTGATAGTTATTCTGACTTTTTTTTTGGGATAGTTATTCTGACTTTTTTTTTTTTGGATAGTTATTCTGACTTTTTTTTTTGATAGTTATTCTGACTTTTTTTTTTTTTTTATAGTTATTCTGACTTTTTTTTTGGGGGGGGATCAGTATCACGTAATTTCGTGATAAATCATGTTCTCGTTTCATAACGCTAAGTATCACGTTATTACCTGATATCAGCCAGGAGGCGGCTAAATCTTGACCAAGACGCAAACAGAATGGCAGACTATCGGCTCTACACATTCCTTAGACAACGCGGTATTCCAGAAGAATGCATAACACGGATGCGAGAAGACAGAGTATGTTAACTAAGTTATATCTTAAATATGACATTTGTATATTACGTTATCATTGCATTACTGTTTGTAGCAATGTGGCTAGTGAATAGCCATGCTTTTAACCTAGCTGGTTTCTGGTGTCCCTCTATAAGTAGTCAAGTTAAGAACTTGTTAGCTTTTTGTGTTCTAAAACATAATCGGCAATATATGCTTATTAATGTCTGTGGGTTATATAATCTAAATAAGAGAGCAAGAGCCCCCCTTCGCTTTAGCTGTATAAATGGACAATTTGATTTTGATTAATTTGATTAATGGACAATTTGATTAATTGACGGAAATGAAAATTAATTAAATGAACCTATTTAATAATTCATTTATTTCAGGAACAGTGCATATTAATCAACATTTCTGTAAATATGCCAGACAAAGGTTATTTTTCATCTGTACTCCCATGACAGCTGTTACAGTGAACCTAAAAACAAGAGAGACTAAATGTGCCAGGCAACCGATCCTTAATATGCCTTAAAGAGCAACTTTCTGACATAAAACGACGTAGCATGGTGTTTTGGGGTGGAAAGTGTCTAAAGGTGTCTTTGCTGTATTTGTGGGCGCACCAGATTGTTGTATTTTTTTATTTGCTCCAGTTTATGTTGTCATAACCTGCTCAAACCTAAAGATGGCAGTATACTCCTTAAAGTGTAGTACACTACTGAGATATACGTGTATCCAATGTGTTTGTGCTGAAATTCCACTGCTACCATTGTCCTATATTATACCAACTTATTTTGTTGTGTTTTTTTACAGGTTGATGCCACTGTTATTGACTTGATGGATGATGACAGACTGGCTGTCTATGTGCCTGCATATGGAGATAGACTAGCAGTAAGGCGTTTCAGTTTGGAAAACAGACAAGGACCAAGTGCATCAAACTCAAACAAAAATGTCTTACTTGAGAAATTAAAACAGAAGATGGGTATTGATGGGAAAGAAGACAAGAACAAAATAGAGGGGAATCCTTGGCCAAAGAAAAAACGACTCCAAGGTATCAACAACAAATGGGCTAGAAAAAAGACTCGAAAAATAGAGGTAGGGTGGATTCATGAAGGTAAACAAGTGAGAAAGCGTGGAGGTGGGGGAACTAGGACCATAGATGTACCTAAAGAAACTACGAAAGCTGACCTATTAAACTATGCTAAAGACCTGTTTTTTCCTCATGGGAAAAACAAAATAGGGGAATTTGAAACAGTTACCGCTGACATCGTAGATTATCAGGAAGAACTCATATTACACGACAATGTGACAGTCGGTGATTTGTATGACATGCTAAAAATGAACCTGCTAAGATTCTATCTTTCCACGAAAAACAAGTGTCTTGCGGAGGGGGACGAGGATTCGGATGATAAAGATGAAGGGCATGACTGGGAGCATGATTATGCAAACAGAGAAGAGCAGTCAGAAGAGACATCTGATAAAGACCAGAATAACACTAACATGTTTGAAGATTCAGAAGACGAAGTCATAATTGGCCCCATGCTTACAGACCCAGGTTCTTGCGGCTCGATGACACTTTAACATGGGAGCCCAGTCAGCAATGTGATGATGACCTTATACTAATCCCATCAGTTACACCTTCTGCAGCAAGCACTCCTGACATTGTATCTCATGGGGAGACAAGTGTTTTAAGCAACATTGTCTCCGTGACTGTAAAGCTTCATAGGGTAAATCTTCTTGAGGAAATGATTCAGCAATTCTAAGATCCCAAAATGATCGACCACCCCCTAAAATTTTTCTACATTGATGAGAAGGGAGCAGATGCTGCTGGTGTATCACGAGATGTGTTTACAGCATTTTGGACCGAGATATTGGACCATGCATGTGAAGGCGAGGACCTAAGAGTTCCATTACTTCTGCCTAAGTGGCAGGAGGAAGAGTGGAAATCAATTGCCAGGATTCTGGTAAAGGGGTTTAAAGACCATGGCTACTTCCCATGTCGCCTTGCTCCCGTTTTTGCAATCACAGTCGTCTTCGGTGAGAATGAAGTCACAAATGATATGCTGTTAAAAAACCTGCTTCTGTATGTCAGTCAGTCAGAAAGGGATCTGATAACTACTGCCTTGAAAGAAGACCTTACTGAGGAGGATAAAGAGGAACTACTTGATGTTTTAGATCGCTTAAACGTTACGACCATTCCAACAAAGGACAATCTCGAAGGCGTTCTTCTCAAAGTAGCACACAAGCAGCTCATTCAAAAACCAAGGTATTCAGCTGAAAAAATGTCCTTCATAGCTAGTGCTTTCTTCAAAAACACTTTTCTGAGCCCCCAAGATATGATACAGATGTATGAAGATAAAAAACCAACAACAAGAATGCTCATTAAGTTTTTGGATGCGTCTCCTACTACTCAAGCAGAGAGCCAGAGCCTTGGCTTTCTTCAGCAGTACATCAGAGGACTGGACAATACAGGACTCAGAAAGATGTTAAGATTTACCACAGGGTCTGATGTAATCTGCGTAGAAAAGATTGAGATTCTTTTCACTCAGGTAGATGGGCTAATGCGGCGACCTGTAGCTCATACATGTGGGCCAACTTTGGAACTTCCTTGGACCTACACTTCTTACCCAGAGCTGCGAGTTGAAATGGATGGCATACTGTCCAGTGAGAGCTCATTCTTGTTTTCTTTAGCTTAATCAAAGTTTGCATACACACTGTAAAGGTAGAGTGTAACATGGAGAGTTTATAAGTCTTTCAAATTTAAAATTTAAATACAATTACACTATTTCAGCATTCACCTAGAAGTTTCCATTTTTCCTGGTTAATATTTAGCAGCATGGGAAATATTCAAACAAAGTGAAATGTTATGTATAATGACAGTTTTCACTTTTATTATTGATATACATTAACAGTTATGTTCATGTTAACAGCTGGCTGTTCATTGTTCTGTTAAATTCAAGAGTTTAAACTGTTAAAAACAGAAAATGTATTGTCTTTGCAAAATGACACGTGGGCCATAATGGGCTGAAATGAACACCGTTTATCTTTTTCCAATTTATTTTCAACAAAATGCATTTTTTTCCAACATTGTTTAGTTATAAACAATTTAAAATGCACATTATTATTTTTTGTTTTGTTTTTGCTGTATGTATAAACTTTTACTTGTGGTTAAGTAGCACTACTTGTCAACTGTTAAATCAAGTTTGGTGAAGACAAATCTCTTTTCCCATAATGTTATTCTAATGTTTATGGTGACATTTTGTTATTTGTAAAATCAGACAATGGTTAACAACACTGTTTTTTTGTGTGCTGTTCATGTGATGCCAGTCAGTGTCTGTTCTAAATGCATTTTCACTTAAAGTAACATTCCTTGTATGATTTCATTCAACATACATTTTTGGTTATGGCATTTGTAAGCTCAGATGTTTCTTCAATCAATCAGTTTGAGATGAAAGAAAGTTATTGACAAAACAAAACCAGAATGCAGCTGTTTACATATTTTTGAGTATATATGCTCTCAGAAATAGATACAACTCAATGGCTTCTTCACCAGTACTGGGGGGAATAAGGAAATGTTCTGACATTGCAAGGCAACACAAATCAAAGATTGTTTGGTCACATGGATGAGGTCCTCGCTGCTGACATTCATCTTTACAAGCGGCGACTGCTTCCTGTGAGACCTCTTTTAGACGATGTTGCCCTCCATAAAGATTTGGAATGGTATACATTAGGAGAGGTCGTCCGCTTGGTGCCACAGCATTTCTGCTATGGCGAATGCAATGCATGTTCCACAAATGTGCAACTTCTTGCAGCTCATTCTGCAAAAGAAAAAGTAAAGAATGATGATTTATAATAATCAGTATATATTTGGTTATTTTCCCGTTTTGGATCCAAATCCAGAAAGGGAAAAAAACTAAACTTTTTTTTCTTTAAACAAAATTACACAGAAACTAAATTTAAAAATAGCCATTTCAGTTTGGTTTGTTCAATATTTTGATTTCAGGCTAACATTTGTCGGAGTGTCTTTTGAGGTTACAAGCGCAGCACAGTCCCTCTGGATACCCTAAGTACAAACTTAGTCCGGTGTTGGGGTAAAGTGTCAGAAATGTCACTGTATATAGCAAATACCGCATAGAAATGCATGTAATGTGGCGCCGTTTGGAAGTGACTTTTACGCACGTGGAGCAACTCCACAGGGCGACCATCAGCCCCGACAGAACAGGTGCAGATTGAGGTATTTTATGATTTAACAACCATGTGCATTAAAATGTAATGTTACTCTGTCATAAATTTACGCACCATTCAAGTCTGACCGGTTTTCCCATTGGATAAAAAAAAACAGGCAATGCTGTGATTCGGTCTTCAGCCACCCTCGCTTTTACGCACTGTGGGGGCGAGCTTTTACGCGCGTCTGTGCTGACGCTGCCAGAATGGAAAAGGCTCAACTACGGCGTTAATAGTACAAGTAGGCTAAACTAGTAGTGGTATTAGTGGTGTTTATAGTAGTAGTGTGGTAAGACGAACTAGCTGAGGGCGACAGAGAAAAATATTGTATTATTGTTTATATATGTATATTGCATTATAAGGCAGAACATACAAAGATCGACGAACAAGCAATTGTTTCCTTTTCCCTTACTACAACTGGTCTACTACGAATAGCCTAGACTTTATTATCCTGACAACGTTCAGGGACTAGGATGTATTTTTCCTGTCTACTATTAGGATATGCGCTACTACGAATTGCATCCTGTGTAATTTTGCACTAGAATTCCAAACAATTGCAATTACCAACCTCTATAATGTTGAGACAAGAGAACAATATAAGCTGCTTGTCCAAAAAATCCCCTGAGAAAAGGTCATTGTCTTTCAGATCTTGGAAGAGATTCATCCATTGTTGTGCGTGATGCGTCCTCAAATACGCCCACCAGCTTTCTATGCGCTGATTATGGTTGCTGGATCCATATATGTAACAGTTACAGTCATCACGTCCATCAATAGTCCATCGCAAGAATTTCTGCATTTCTGCCATTTTTACATTTTCAGTCCCAAAGTCTGAGCGAATTCGTGTAGGTATTCCCCTTCTTTTCTCAACTTCCTCCATAAAGTAACCAGCAATAACACTGGGGTCACTATTTGTCGAATAGGCGTGAAGCCATATTATAACTCTGGAAAAGCCATCAATAGCACCATTTATACAAATACCATACGGTTTGAGTTTGTCATATGAATCGACGTGCCACATGTAATTGGGGCCTGGGTTAATGTATCTGCGCCTCTGAAGACGATTTCTTCGCCTCTGCTCCACACCATTTGGATCGAGAAACCTTAAAAGATGCCTCACAGTGTTTTGGGTCACCACAAAGCCATCTTGGATACAGTTGAGATGATGTAACTTATATCCGTACATCTTTTTGTGTCCATTCAGTTGATCAATGAGAAATGCTGCTACCTCCAACGGATCGGACTGATTCTTCCGCCTGTATAATCTCAATCGTTTCAAAAAACGTCTCAAGGTGCTCATACTCATGACAATATTGTCTACAGTGTTCAGCAGTAATAATATCTCGCCATGTCTGAGACCAAGGCTGAAGTAAAACTTGATCAGATCCTCTTCCAGCGACGCCATGCGCCCTCTTTTTTCCTCCTGGTGTTGTAAAGTAGTCATTTCCTGTTCAAGCTTTAAGATAAAGCTTTGCAAAAAAAAAAAAAAAGTCAGAATAACTATCAAAAAAAAAAAAAAGTCAGAATAACTATAAAAAAAAAAAAAAAGTCAGAATAACTATCGAAAAAAAAGTAATAATAACTATCCAAAAAAAAAAAAAAGTCAGAATAAATATCTAAAAAAAAAAAAAGTCAGAATAACTATCCCAAAAAAAAAAAAGTCAGAATAACTATCGAAAAAAAAAAAAAAACACAACATTGACAGTTCTACGCTTCCGTAATTGTGCCTTATTTATTTAACAAATTTAATACAATCTTATTTAACCTTAGTCCTGTGTCTGACTTTCATTCATCACAAGCTCCTAAAACGAACCTGGTTTTCTGTTTCAGTCAAATGCATCACATTGTAACAACGAAGTCCTAACTCTAATGTAAGTTAGAGTTACATAAACCAGGACTGAACCGGGTCTAAACCGGGTCTAAACCGGGTCTAAACCGGGTCTAAACCGGGTCTAAACCAGGACTAAACCAGGTCTAAACCAGGTCTAAACCAGGTCTAAACCGGGTCTAAACCAGGACTAAACCAGGTCTAAACCAGGTCTAAACCAGGTCTAAACCAGGTCTAAACCGGGTCTAAACCAGGTCTAAACCAGGACTAAACCGGGTCTAAACCAGGACTAAACCAGGACTAGACCAGGTCTGTGTGTTTATTACAAACTGTAACAGTTTGACAAATGGGCTGCACTTACACCAAAGATCCACCAGTGGGAGCTCGAATGAACAAATGAACTCAAACTCAAAACTTAATGAATCACAAGAAACAGACAGAAGGTCCAGGCAGGTCCAGGCAGGTCCAGGCAGGTCCAGGCAGGTCCAGGCAGGTCCAGGCAGGTCCAGGCAGCTGTGACCATACTATTCGTCCCGAAATACGATTCGTCCATAAGTCCAATTGAAGCCTGCGCAGTACGAAATAAAGTCTAAAATATTTGTTTACGGTGGTGTTCTTTTTATATTCTGTAAAGTTCTAATCTTGAACGCCTGAGGTTTAACACTTCAAAAGTGATAAATAAATATAAAAACGGTATTTCCTTTTATAGAATAAATACAAAGATTAGAACTTTACAGAATATAAAAAGAACACCACCGTAAACAAATATGTCAGACTTTATTTCATACTGCGCAGGCTTCAATGGCACTTCTGGACGAATAGTGTGGTCACAGCAGCTCCGGTCCGGTCCGGAGGCCACGCCCCCCACAAGGGACCATCACAGGTGCATCATGGGAGGTGGAGGCAATGAACCAGCTTTTGTTTTACATGTTGTTTTTTACAGTGTAATAGAACCAGGTGAAGTTAAACTGTTTAATGGTTTAATGGTTTAAACAGTTTAAATGGTTTAAATGGTTAAACCATTTAAATGGTTTAATGGTTTAATGGTTTTAATGGTTTAATGGTTTAATGGTTTAATGGTTTAAATGGTTTAATGGTTTAAATGGTTTAATGGTTTAATGGTTTAAATGGTTTAATGGTTTAATGGTTTAAATGGTTTAATGGTTTAATGGTTTAATGGTTTAAATGGTTCTGATGTTGAACGTTTCGCTCGACCGTCTCAGACAGAATCACAAACGACTCGAGTTGTTTCTGGTGAAGTGACTTTTATTGAAATTATTTTTGATTCAGTTTCAGGAAAAACAAACATTTGACTCAAACCTCAGACTCTTTAGTTTTTGGCTCAAACTGAGGTTTTATTGAACGACTTTGTTTGTTCAACTTAAGACTTTGACTTGATTTGAAAACGAAACAGAAAATGATGGAACGAGCAAAAATGACTTGAATTCAGGTAAATATTAAATGAATGGAGTGGATTTAACAAACAGTTTCAGACTTTTCTGTTAATACTTTTTCATATTTTTTGTAAAATGAAAAGAATCGAGATCAAACGAAGTAAATGTCGAGAACATCGTATGAAAAAGTCACATTTTATTCAAGATTTTCCTCAAAGTGAATCTGGATTTGGTTTTTATTTTGACTCAAACTCCAGACGAAGAAGAAGAACTTTGATTCAAACCAGACTTTGTTGAAAACGTTCTTCAGGTTTAAACGTCTAAATCTTCAAGTCATTTTAACTCGTTTTGTTTGAGAAATAATTTGGAAAATGTTTTTACAGTGAAGAGCTTTTCTTCATCAAAATTAAATCTTAAATACTTTAAATATATTTTAAATACTTTTTAAATACTTCAAGTTTAACCTGAAAAAACTGGTTTGAATTTTAAACTTTAAATGTAAAGTTTGACTTCAAAGTATCTGTGGATCAGGAGGAGCTTCAGGAGGAGGAGGAGCTTCAGGAGGAGGAGGAGCTTCAGGAGGAGGAGGAGGAGCTCCAGGAGGAGGAGGAGGAGCTCCAGGAGGAGGAGGAGGAGCTCCAGGAGGAGGAGGAGCTCCAGGAGGAGGAGGAGGAGCTCCAGGAGGAGGAGGAGGAGCTCCAGGAGGAGGAGGAGGAGCTGCAGGAGGAGGAGGAGCATCAGGAGGAGGAGGAGCAGCAGGAGGAGGAGTAGCTTCAGGAGGAGCAGGAGCTTCAGGAGGAGGAGGAGCTTCAGGAGGAGCTTCAGGAGGAGGAGGAGCTTCAGGAGGAGGAGGAGCTTCAGGAGGAGGAGGAGCTTCAGGAGGAGCTCCAGGATCAGGAGGAGCTTCAGGATCAGGAGGAGCTTCAGGATCAGGAGGAGCTTCAGGATCAGGAGGAGCTTCAGGATCAGGAGGAGGATCAGGAGGAGGATCAGGAGGAGCTTCAGGATCAGGAGGAGGATCAGGAGGAGGATCAGGAGGAGCTTCAGGATCAGGAGGAGCTCCAAGAGGAGGAGCAGGAGGAGCTCCAGGAGGAGGAGCAGGAGGAGGAGGAGCTTCAGGAGGAGCTTCAGCAGGAGGAGGAGGAGCTTCAGGAGGAGCTTCAGGATCAGGAGGAGCTACAGGAGGAGCTTCAGGATCAGGAGGAGCTTCAGGAGGAGCTTCAGGATCAGGAGGAGCTACAGGAGGAGCTTCAGGATCAGGAGGAGCTACAGGAGGAGCTTCAGGATCAGGAGGAGCTTCAGGAGGAGCTTCAGGATCAGGAGGAGCTCCAGGATCAGGAGAAGGAGGAGCTCCAGGAGGAGGAGGAGGAGGAGCTTCAGGATCAGGAGGAGCTTCAGGAGGAGCTTCAGGATCAGGAGGAGCTTCAGGATCAGGAGGAGCTTCAGGAGGAGCTTCAGGAGGAGGAGGAGCTTCAGGAGGAGGAGGAGCTTCAGGAGGAGGAGGAGCTTCAGGAGGAGGAGGAGCTTCAGGAGGAGGAGGAGCTTCAGGAGGAGCTTCAGGATCAGGAGGAGGATCAGGAGGAGCTTCAGGAGGAGCTTCAGGAGGAGGATCAGGAGGAGCTTCAGGAGGAGGATCAGGAGGAGCTTCAGGAGGAGGAGGAGGAGGAGGAGCTTCAGGATCAGGAGGAGCTTCAGGAGGAGGAGGAGCTTCAGGAGGAGGAGGAGCTTCAGGAGGAGCTTCAGGATCAGGAGGAGGATCAGGAGGAGCTTCAGGAGGAGCTTCAGGAGGAGGATCAGGAGGAGCTTCAGGAGGAGGAGGAGGAGGAGGAGCTCCAGGATCAGGAGGAGCTCCTCCTGAAGCTCCTTCAGTCCACTTTTAGACCCGGTTTGGGGTTTGGACCAATCCAAATCCGGTTGAATCCAGCTTTAGAGCTCCATCTGGAGTTGAGTGGCTTTAGTCCAGTCTCAGACCTGGTTCAGATCTGTCCAGACCTGGATCTGGGTTCAGACCTTCTCTAGTCTGGGTTTGGTCCAGGTTTGGTCCAGGTCCGGCCTGTGCTGGACACAAAGGGTTAAAGCTGGTCTGAGGCTCGAAAACTCAAACGGAAAACCCCAAATGTTCTCGAAGAGCAGTTTTTTCAGGTTAAACAGAATCCACCACAAACACCAGGCTTTTCCACAAAACCTCGGCCTTTTCTGAATAAATATGAAGTGAATAAGAGAAAAGTTTGAAACAATTCGACCGAATTTGTGAAAAAGTTGAATCATCTTTAACTTTTCAGGACGAAAAGATTCACCACAGGCCACTTTATTAGGTACAGCTAGGATTAGACCCGGCTCAGACCCAGGATTAGACCCGGGATTAGACCTGGGATTAGACCCGGCTCAGACCCAGGATTAGACCTGGATTAGACCCGGCTCAGACCCGGTTTAGGTTCAGTTTAGTCCCATTTCAGACCTGGTTTATGGTCTACTTTAGTCCCGTTTAAGCCCAGTTTGAGGTCTTAAAGTCCACATTAGTCCAGTTTTAGTCCCATTTTAGGCCTTCTTTATGGTACAGTTCGACCAAAATCCAGTTTAAAACCAGAACTAAGACTTCAGTCTGGGTTAGGTCGACTTAAATCCAGGTCTAGTCCAGTTTAAGACCAGTTTGGATCTTGAGTTTGGATGTACTTTGGTCTAATTTTAAACTGCACTTGGGTCGTACTAAACTCAAAACCAGGTCTAAGTCCACTTTAGTCCAGTTTTACACTTCATTGAGTTTAAATGTACTTAAGTCCAGTTTGGGTCCTGGTTTAGACCTGGATCTGGGTTTAGTCCTGACCAAGTCCAGTTTAAGTCCAGTTTGTTGACCGACTTTTGGGTTCAGGTCGACAGTTTAAGACTTAAGAGTTTGAACCGAACCAAGTCCAGTTTATGTTCACTTTAGTCCCGGTTCAGACCCCGTTCAGACCCGGTTCAGTCCCCGTTCAGACCCGGTTCAGACCCGGTTCAGACCCGGTTCAGTCCCGGTTCAGACCCGGTTCATCTGGGGGGTTCGTGGTCACAGTTTGACAGACGTTTAAGGCCCAGAGGGTTTTATTGTGCATAGATTCACCAAGTGACACACGGGACTCTGCTCCGGCTCAAATAAATACAACGCCGTCTTCACAAAATAACACTTTAAACAGTTTGTTCTTTTCTGAGTCGAGGAGGAGGAGGAGGGAGGGGGGAGGAGGAGGGGAGAGGGGAGAGAGGAGAGAGGAGAGAGGAGAGAGGGGAGAGGGGAGAGGGAGGAGGAGAGAGAGGAGAGGGAGGAGGAGAGAGAGGAGAGGGAGGAGGAGAGAGGAGAAGGAGAAGGAGGAGAGGGAGGAGAAGGAGGAGAGGGAGGGGGAGGAGGAGAGAGAGGGAGAAGGAGGAGGAGGAGGAGAAGGAGGAGAGAGGGAGGAGGAGGAGAGGGAGGAGGAGGAGAGAGAGGGAGGAGGGGGAGGAGGAGGAGGAGGAGAGAGGGAGGAGGAGGAGAGAGGGAGAAGGAGGAGGAGGAGAGAGAGAAGGAGGAGGAGGAGAGAGAGAAGGAGGAGGAGAGAGGGAGGAGGAGGAGGAGGAGAGAGAGATGAGGAGGAGAGAGAGAGGGAGAAGGAGAGGGAGGAGGGGGGAGGAGAAGGAGAGGGAGGAAGAGGAGGAGGAGAAGGAGAGGGAGGAGCAGCTGCACAAGTTTAAACGACTGTCGCCTCTGGATTCTGCTCCTTTAAGACCAAACTCTGGACAAACAGCGTTTAACTCCGGCCGAGAGTCAATCAAACGACAGAAAAATGGATTCAATGTTTCATCGTGTCGTGTTTTCATTTAGAAAAAGCATTTTATGTAAAAACTGAGTCCACACATTTGTGACATTTACATCTGACAAATGGACAGAACCAGGTTTACATTTGTTGTTCATTTTGTCACATTTTCGTTATAAAAATGTACAGTTTAATGTTTAGTTTAAACTAGATTTGACTGAAAATTGTCCTAAAAATTCAAATTTAACCTCATTTTTCTCCTTCAAACTTCCATAAATGAGTCAGAGTCTGATCTTAAATCCTGGTTTGGTCTAAATGTGTTGAGTCCAGATTGTGATCTTTAAACTGACTGTTGCTGCAGAGTCTGGCCTTAATCTGAGCAGAAATGTTAATGTTTTGTCTGGAATGTCCCACAGCACGGCATTAAACCGACACGTCGTACATTTGTCCAATCAACAGAGACTTTTTAAACACATTTTGAACCAAATAAAGGTTGAACTCTTTACGGCGAGTCTTTACGAACAAAGCGTGTTTTGTTTGTACTTTTTGACGTTTCGATCGGTCTCTGAGTCGGTTTAGTCCAGACCAACATTTTAAGACTCGTCTCGTCGACAAAAACTCTCAAAATCATTGGGCTTCTCTGTAACTCTGAGAAGTCCAAACGCCTCCCTCTGGTGGTCGCCCCGGGTCACTGCAGGCTTCGTCTGGGTTAAAACGACGCCGTCCAAAGACATTTGCTCTGGTGTCGCGGCTCCAGAAGAACGAGCGGAACACGAAGAAGAAGAAGAAGAACCTGGGAGATGTTCACCAAACTTAAAGGGCCTATGACGGGTTTTTAGGAGTTTCTAATTTTGACTTTATTCAGTGCATTAATACTTGTTGAGAATATAAATTATAGTTTTACACCAATCAGGTCACTGTTTGTGGAAAAAAGTTGAAAAATCTGTTGAAAATTACAGGAAGTAAACAAACTGATGACATCACACTGGGGAGACAAACTTTATACACGATTTACATAAAATAAACTACTTTTTTGACCCTTTAAACGTTAATTCAACTAAATAAATATGTTAAAATGTATTTTTATTTGTCGAGTAAAAGAACTGATGACATTAGATGAGTTTTAGCCCAGTTTACAGTGTGGTTGCTATGGTAATGTCCTAGTGTGATGTCATTATTTACAACCAGGAAGTGAAATTAAAACTTATAAAACTGATAAACAGGGAGAACATTTGTAAAGAATTTTAGCAAAACTACAAATATATTTATCTTGACTGTATTTTAGGTAAATGAGTGTCCGACCTGTCATGGACCCTTTAACCTGTCATGGGCCCTTTAACCCGTCATGGGCCCTTTAACCCGTCATGGGCCCTTTAACCCGTCATGGGCCCTTTAACCCGTCATGGGCCCTTTAACCCGTCATGGGCCCTTTAACCCGTCATGGGCCCTTTAACCCGTCATGGGCCCTTTAAACCACGACACGCGGCTCTGAACCCTCGATGTGACGCTTTCGACGATTTGATCTCAGCTTTTTACGCCTCGACCGATGAAGGCGGCGGCTCTGGAGGCAATAACCAACTCTTGTTTTTACGACATTTGTAGTTGTTCCTGACAGATTAATCTTGTTCCAAAGTGTTTTTTTTCTTATTTAATGCCGGTGGGGATTGAATTGAATGTTTTGAATGCATTTTAGGGCCTTATTTTTGCCAACATTCATTTACTGCTTCATGAATGCTCCGCCCAAACCCTGAACATGAATAAAATTAAGTCAATTATCACGAACTGAAAAACCGAACTACATTTTAGTTCATTTTAAATTGTCGCGTCGCTGCAGCTTTAAAACTGCGGAACATTCCAGACAAAAACTGCATCATGAAAGTGACTTCGACATCTTTGAATTCAACTCATTTAGTGATATTTAACTTTAACGTATGTTTTTCAGTTTTAACAGACGTTTAAAGAAGGCATTTTCTCATTTTAACCAACGTTTTCTGACAAAAAGAGAAAGAAAATTGCACTTTGAGTAAATAAAGAAACGATCCAACTTTAAAAATAATAGTTTAGCTTGAAGCGAGTCTCATAATAAGTCAAATTATAAATGAAAACGTAAAACTGTCCAAGCTCCAGCAGCAGAGGATTACGCCAGATGCCCTTCCACGTCCAGAACGTTTGGGTCGGAGTCGTTTAAACTCGAGCAGGAGTCCGAGTTTTGCTGCAGAGAAAGAAAAACGAGCGGTCAATAAATAATGGCCCCGGTGTTTTCTGCGAGGGCCAGCGCGGCGCCCCCCGCTGGCAGCGCCCCCCTCTGGCTGGCGGCGCCCCCCGCTGGCTGGCGGCTCTCAGCTCCAGCACTGCGCCCTCTTGTGGTCGAAGTCGGAGATGAGGCGCTTGATGTGGGACAGTTTGTTGTGCAGATACTTGCAGCGCTGCTTCTCCTCCTGATAGTTGGGGCTCAGCTGGACACAGACAGATTAAAGACCAGTGTGGAGCTTTCACTTCGGACAGTTCTGACAGGTTTGGTTACAACTAAAAGTGACAAAAACACGACTAAAAGTGACAAAAACACGACTAAGTGACAAAAACACGACTAAAAGTGACGACAACACAACTAAAAGTGACAAAAACACAACTAGAAGTGACAAAAGCGACCAAACCGCGACTATAAGTGACAAAAACATGACAAAAAGCGACAAAAACACGACCAAACAATGACAAGTAACAAAAACACAACTAAAAGTGAAAAAACACGACTAGAAATAACAAAAACGAGATTAAAAGTTACAAAAATTAGACTAAAAGTGACAAAAACACAACTAGAAGTGACTAAAGCGACCAAACCGCGACTATAAGTGACAAAAACATGACAAAAAGCGACAAAAACACGACCAAACAATGACTACAAGTAACAAAAACACAACTAAAAGTGAAAACATGACTAGAAGTGACAAAAACAAGACCAAAAGTGACAATTCCATTCGCTCTCAGCAGCTCCTTCACATTTAGTTGATCTTTTACAGCAGGAGCTCAGTCTCACCTGTTTCATCTTCTTGTACTCCCTCAGCACCTCCTCCTGGACCTTCTGTAAGAACAACAAGAGAGTCACACACGGGAGGGCATCTGAGACAGAGGGAGGGCATCTGAGACACAGGGAGGGCATCTGAGACAGAGGGAGGGCATCTGAGACAGAGGGAGGGCATCTGAGGCACAGGGAGGGCATCTGAGACAGAGGGAGGGCATCTGAGACACAGGGAGGGCATCTGAGACAGAGGGAGGGCATCTGAGACAGAGGGAGGCACGGGGAGGGCATCTGAGACAGAGGGAGGGCATCTGAGACACAGGGAGGGCATCTAAGACAGAGGGAGGGCATCTGAGGCATTCTGAGGCACGGGGAGGGCATCTGAGGCACGGGGAGGGCATCTGAGGCATTCTGAGGCACAGGGAGGGCATCTGAGGCAGAGGGAGGGCATCTGAGGCAGAGGGAGGGCATCTGAGGCACAGGGAGGGCATCTGAGACAGAGGGAGGGCATCTGAGACACAGGGAGGGCATCTGAGACACAGGGAGGGCATCTGAGACAGAGGGAGGCACGGGGAGGGCATCTGAGACAGAGGGAGGGCATCTGAGACACAGGGAGGGCATCTAAGACAGAGGGAGGGCATCTGAGACAGAGGGAGGGCATCTGAGGCATTCTGAGGCACAGGGAGGGCATCTGAGGCATTCTGAGGCACAGGGAGGGCATCTGAGGCAGAGGGAGGGCATCTGAGGCAAGGGGAGGGCATCTGAGGCACAGAGAGGGCATCTGAGACAGAGGGAGGGCATCTGAGGCAGAGGGAGGGCATCTGAGGCACAGGGAGGGCATCTGAGGCACAGGGAGGGCATCTGAGACACAGGGAGGGCATCTGAGGCAGAGGGAGGGCATCTGAGGCAAGGGGAGGGCATCTGAGGCAGAGGGAGGGCATCTGAGACAGAGGGAGGGCATCTGAGACACAGGGAGGGCATCTGAGACACAGGGAGGGCATCTGAGGCACAGGGAGGGCATCTGAGGCACAGGGAGGGCATCTGAGGCAAGGGGAGGGCATCTGAGGCACAGGGAGGGCATCTGAGGCACAGGGAGGGCATCTGAGGCACGGGGAGGGCATCTGAGGCAGAGGGAGGGCATCTGAGGCACAGGGAGGGCATCTGAGGCACGGGGAGGGCATCTGAGGCACAGGGAGGGCATCTGAGGCAGAGGGAGGGCATCTGAGGCACGGGGAGGGCATCTGAGACAGAGGGAGGGCATCTGAGACAGAGGGAGGGCATCTGAGGCACAGGGAGGGCATCTGAGGCACAGGGAGGGCATCTGAGACAGAGGGAGGGCATCTGAGACACTCTGAGGCACAGGGAGGGCATCTGAGACACAGGGAGGGCATCTGAGGCAGAGGGAGGGCATCTGAGGCACAGGGAGGGCATCTGAGGCACAGGGAGGGCATCTGAGACACAGGGAGGGCATCTGAGGCAAGGGGAGGGCATCTGAGGCACAGGGAGGGCATCTGAGGCAGAGGGAGGGCATCTGAGGCACGGGGAGGGCATCTGAGACAGAGGGAGGGCATCTGAGACACTCTGAGGCACAGGGAGGGCATCTGAGACAGAGGGAGGGCATCTGAGACAGAGGGAGGGCATCTGAGGCACTGGGAGGGCATCTGAGACACTCTGAGGCACAGGGAGGGCATCTGAGACAGAGGGAGGGCATCTGAGACAGAGGGAGGGCATCTGAGACAGAGGGAGGGCATCTGAGACACTCTGAGGCACAGGGAGGGCATCTGAGACACAGGGAGGGCATCTGAGGCACAGGGAGGGCATCTGAGTCAGAGGGAGGGCATCTGAGGCAGAGGGAGGGCATCTGAGGCAGAGGGAGGGCATCTGAGGCAAGGGGAGGGCATCTGAGACAGAGGGAGGGCATCTGAGACACAGGGAGGGCATCTGAGACACAGGGAGGGCATCTGAGACACAGGGAGGGCATCTGAGACACAGGGAGGGCATCTGAGGCAGAGGGAGGGCATCTGAGGCAAGGGGAGGGCATCTGAGGCAGAGGGAGGGCATCTGAGACAGAGGGAGGGCATCTGAGACACAGGGAGGGCATCTGAGACACAGGGAGGGCATCTGAGGCACAGGGAGGGCATCTGAGGCACGGGGAGGGCATCTGAGGCACAGGGAGGGCATCTGAGGCACAGGGAGGGCATCTGAGGCAAGGGGAGGGCATCTGAGGCACAGGGAGGGCATCTGAGGCAGAGGGAGGGCATCTGAGGCACGGGGAGGGCATCTGAGGCAGAGGGAGGGCATCTGAGGCACTGGGAGGGCATCTGAGACAGAGGGAGGGCATCTGAGACACTCTGAGGCACAGGGAGGGCATCTGAGACAGAGGGAGGGCATCTGAGACAGAGGGAGGGCATCTGAGGCACAGGGAGGGCATCTGAGACACTCTGAGGCACAGGGAGGGCATCTGAGACAGAGGGAGGGCATCTGAGACAGAGGGAGGGCATCTGAGACAGAGGGAGGGCATCTGAGACACTCTGAGGCACAGGGAGGGCATCTGAGACACAGGGAGGGCATCTGAGGCACAGGGAGGGCATCTGAGGCAAGGGGAGGGCATCTGAGGCAAGGGGAGGGCATCTGAGGCACAGGGAGGGCATCTGAGGCACAGGGAGGGCATCTGAGACACAGGGAGGGCATCTGAGACACTCTGAAGCACAGGGAGGGCATCCGAGACAGAGGGAGGGCATCTGAGACAGAGGGAGGGCATCTGAGGCACAGGGAGGGCATCTGAGACACTCTGAGGCACAGGGAGGGCATCTGAGACAGAGGGAGGGCATCTGAGACAGAGGGAGGGCATCTGAGACAGAGGGAGGGCATCTGAGACACTCTGAGGCACAGGGAGGGCATCTGAGACACAGGGAGGGCATCTGAGGCACAGGGAGGGCATCTGAGGCACAGAGAGGGCATCTGAGACAGAGGGAGGGCATCTGAGACACAGGGAGGGCATCTGAGGCAGAGGGAGGGCATCTGAGGCAAGGGGAGGGCATCTGAGGCAGAGGGAGGGCATCTGAGACAGAGGGAGGGCATCTGAGACACAGGGAGGGCATCTGAGACACAGGGAGGGCATCTGAGGCACAGGGAGGGCATCTGAGGCACAGGGAGGGCATCTGAGGCAAGGGGAGGGCATCTGAGGCAAGGGGAGGGCATCTGAGGCACAGGGAGGGCATCTGAGGCACAGGGAGGGCATCTGAGGCACAGGGAGGGCATCTGAGACACAGGGAGGGCATCTGAGGCACGGGGAGGGCATCTGAGGCACAGGGAGGGCATCTGAGGCAGAGGGAGGGCATCTGAGGCACGGGGAGGGCATCTGAGACAGAGGGAGGGCATCTGAGACAGAGGGAGGGCATCTGAGGCACAGGGAGGGCATCTGAGGCACAGGGAGGGCATCTGAGACACAGGGAGGGCATCTGAGGCAAGGGGAGGGCATCTGAGGCAGAGGGAGGGCATCTGAGGCACAGGGAGGGCATCTGAGGCAAGGGGAGGGCATCTGAGGCACAGGGAGGGCATCTGAGGCAGAGGGAGGGCATCTGAGGCACGGGGAGGGCATCTGAGACAGAGGGAGGGCATCTGAGACACTCTGAGGCACAGGGAGGGCATCTGAGACAGAGGGAGGGCATCTGAGACAGAGGGAGGGCATCTGAGGCACAGGGAGGGCATCTGAGACACTCTGAGGCACAGGGAGGGCATCTGAGACAGAGGGAGGGCATCTGAGACAGAGGGAGGGCATCTGAGACAGAGGGAGGGCATCTGAGACACTCTGAGGCACAGGGAGGGCATCTGAGACACAGGGAGGGCATCTGAGGCACAGGGAGGGCATCTGAGGCAAGGGGAGGGCATCTGAGGCAAGGGGAGGGCATCTGAGGCACAGGGAGGGCATCTGAGGCACAGGGAGGGCATCTGAGACACAGGGAGGGCATCTGAGGCACGGGGAGGGCATCTGAGGCAGAGGGAGGGCATCTGAGGCAAGGGGAGGGCATCTGAGACAGAGGGAGGGCATCTGAGACACTCTGAGGCACAGGGAGGGCATCTGAGGCACAGGGAGGGCATCTGAGGCACAGGGAGGGCATCTGAGGCAAGGGGAGGGCATCTGAGGCAAGGGGAGGGCATCTGAGGCACAGGGAGGGCATCTGAGGCAGAGGGAGGGCATCTGAGGCAGAGGGAGGGCATCTGAGACACAGGGAGGGCATCTGAGGCAGAGGGAGGGCATCTGAGGCAAGGGGAGGGCGCCTGACACACACGGGGAGGGCGCCTGACACACACGGGGAGGGCGCCTGACACACACGGGGAGGGCGCCTGACACACACGGGGTGGGCACCTGACACTCGGGGAGGGCGCCTGACACTCGGGGAGGGCGCCCGACACAAACGGGGAGGGCGCCCGACACACACGGGGAGGGCGCCCGACACACACGGGGAGGGCGCCCGACACACACGGGGAGGGCGCCCGACACACACGGGGAGGGCGCCCGACACCCACGGTGAGGGCGCCCGACACACACGCGGTGGGCGGCCGACACACACGGGGAGGGCGCCCGACACACACGGGGAGGGCGCCTGACACACACGGGGAGGGCGCCTGACACACGGGGAGGGCGCCTGACACACACGGGGAGGGCGCCTGACACACGGGGAGGGCGCCTGACACACGGGGAGGGCGCCCGACACACGGGGAGGGCGCCCGACACACGGGGAGGGCGCCCGACACACGGGGAGGGCGCCCGACACACGGGGAGGGCGCCCGACACACGGGGAGGGCGCCTGACACACGGGGAGGGCGCCTGACACACACGGGGAGGGCGCCTGACACACGGGGAGGGCGCCTGACCTGGTGCTGGAGCGTTCCGGGCGTCAGACTCTTGCACTGGGCGTCCAGTCGAGTGAAGCGGCGCGTGACGCTCTCCACTCGAGCGTGAAGCCGGCGATACTCGTCGTACTCGGAGTTAAAGTCGTCTTTGTAACGCTGCCTTTGCTCCAGCGACGACAGAGACCCGTACTGTCTGTGAACAACACCAGAACCAGAGTTAAATCATCTCAAATACTGTCTGTGAACAACACCAGAACCAGAGTTAAATCATCTCAAATACAGTCTGAACGACACCAGAACCAGAGTTAAATCATCTCAAATACAGTCTGTGAACAACACCAGAACCAGAGTTAAATCATCTCAAATACAGTCTGAACGACACCAAAACCAGAGTTAAATAATCTCAAATACAGTCTGAACGACACCAGAACCAGAGTTAAATCATCTCAAATACAGTCTGAACGACACCAGAACCAGAGTTAAATCATCTCAAATACTGTCTGTGAACGACACCAGAACCAGAGTTAAATCATCTCAAATACAGTCTGAACGACACCAGAACCAGAGTTAAATCATCTCAAATACTGTCTGTGAACAACACCAGAACCAGAGTTAAATCATCTCAAATACTGTCTGAACGACACCAGAACCAGAGTTAAATCATCTCAAATACTGTCTGTGAACAACACCAGAACCAGAGTTAAATCATGTCAAATACTGTCTGTGAACAACACCAGAATCAGAGTTAAATCATCTCAAATACGGTCTGTGAACAACACCAGAACCAGAGTTAAATCATCTCAAATACGGTCTGTGAACAACACCAGAACCAGAGTTAAATCATCTCAAATATAGTCTGTGAACAACACCAGAACCAGAGTTAAATCATCTCAAATACAGTCTGAACGACACCAGAACCAGAGTTAAATCATCTCAAATACAGTCTGAACGACACCAGAACCAGAGTTAAATCATCTCAAATACAGTCTGAACGACACCAGAACCAGAGTTAAATCATCTCAAATACTGTCTGTGAACGACACCAGAACCAGAGTTAAATCATCTCAAATACAGTCTGAACGACACCAGAACCAGAGTTAAATCATCTCAAATACAGTCTGTGAACGACACCAGAACCAGAGTTAAATCATCTCAAATACTGTCTGTGAACGACACCAGAACCAGAGTTAAATCATCTCAAATACTGTCTGTGAACAACACCAGAACCAGAGTTAAATCATCTCAAATACTGTCTGTGAACAACACCAGAACCAGAGTTAAATCATCTCAAATACAGTCTGAATGACACATCTTGGCGTAATTCAAGGTAAAGGATATTAAAACCAATTGCAAATGTCAGGGAACAAGTTTGATTTACTCTCAGAGAATATTGAACAAGTCAAATGTCACAGAATGCATCTAGAAATGTTTCTTTTTAAATCATTCTGTTTGCTTTGTTTCAGGAACGGCACAGGAACGGAAACAAACATGGAGAGGGTCGGTTTGACTCACAGCAGATAATCCTGGAGCTGATCGGACTCGGACGACTGCAGCGCTTTCTGTCGATCGGAGTCTGAGGAAACGGAATCTGCAAAAAACAACAGACAACTGAAGAAGAAGAAGAAGAAGGTCCCGTCTGAGCGGAGGATAGATGTCCCGCGTCACATTTGAAAAGCGTTCAGACAGAGGGACATTCTATTTTTTCGAGGGCATAGAACTATAATAAAACCTGGGAGATGAATCCAAAATGGCCGCCCTGTTTATCCCTATGGAGTGAGCTCATTGGCGCATGACCCCAAAAAAGTTTCTTACTTCCGCATTTACTTCCTGATACGGAGGCGGCCATCTTTGTTTTACTTCCTGATACGGTGGCTGCCATCTTTGTTTTACTTCCTGATACGGAGGCTGCCATCTTTGCTTTACTTCCTGATACGGAGGCTGCCATCTTTGTTTTACTTCCTGATACGGAGGCTGCCATCTTTGTTTTACTTCCTGATACGGTGGCTGCCATCTTTGTTTTACTTCCTGATACGGAGCCTTCCATCTTTGCTTTACTTCCTGATACGGAGGCTGCCATCTTTGTTTTACTTCCTGATACGGAGGCGGCCATCTTTGTTTTACTTCCTGATACGGAGGCGGCCATCTTTGCTTTAGGGCACCACGTGACCACAATCCCCCACTTCATATAAAAACGGTAATTTCTGTGATTTTAGAAACGGTAGAAAAGAACATCTCCTTCTATTTTATTTAAATACTGATAATAATTCAGTCCTGTCTGTGATTATAATGTGACATTTTAGAAAAAGGCTGCAGTACCTCACACGACCACTAATCAATCTGGGACACAGACAGAGGGGGCGTGGCTTATCCAGTTCTTTTAATACATCCATGATCGAGGGACGCTGAGGGCTCAGATGAGGAACAAGAACTCGAGCTCAGGCAGAAATCCAATGAATGTAAATAAAAGTTTTAGATTTATTTGTGTTTTAATGACTGCTGTGCCGAGCTGCTGTTCCTCGTGACTCAAACGAAGGAAAGACTAAAAGTTTTGTCAGTGACACTTTAACACTTTATAAAAAACACTTAATAAAAGCCTCGAGTGTCTGAGAAACACAGAAAGACATCGGACTTTAACTGTTTTAATCTGAAACAGGCCTCGAGTAGAAAAGACAAAACACAAGCCTCGGTCAGAGATAAAGATCCTGTAAGACGCCCACACCCACAGAGTGACACCCACAGAGTGACACCCACAGACACCCACAGAGAGTGACACCCACAGAGAGTGACACCCACAGAGTGACACCCACAGAGAGTGACACCCACAGAGTGACACCCACACACCCACACACCCACAGAGTGACACCCACAGAGTGACACCCACACACCCACAGAGTGACACCCACAGAGTGACACCCACAGAGTGACACCCACAGAGAGTGACACCCACAGAGTGACACCCAGAGAGTGAGACACCCACAGAGTGAGACACCCACAGAGTGAGACACCCACAGAGTGAGACACCCACAGAGTGACACCCACAGAGTGACACCCAGAGAGTGTGACACCCACAGAGTGTGACACCCACAGAGTGTGACACCCACAGAGAGAGTGACACCCAGAGAGTGAGACACCCACAGAGTGAGACACCCACAGAGTGAGACACCCACAGAGTGACACCCACAGAGAGAGTGACACCCACAGAGTGACACCCACAGAGTGACACCCACAGAGTGACACCCACAGAGAGTGACACCCACAGAGAGTGACACCCAGAGAGTGAGACACCCACAGAGTGAGACACCCACAGAGTGAGACACCCACAGAGTGAGACACCCACAGAGTGACACCCACAGAGTGACACCCAGAGAGTGTGACACCCACAGAGTGTGACACCCACAGAGTGTGACACCCACAGAGAGAGTGACACCCAGAGAGTGAGACACCCACAGAGTGAGACACCCACAGAGTGACACCCACAGAGAGTGACACCCACAGAGTGACACCCACAGAGTGACACCCACAGAGTGACACCCACAGAGAGTGACACCCACAGAGTGACACCCACAGAGAGTGACACCCACAGAGAGTGACACCCACAGAGAGTGACACCCACAGAGTGACACCCACAGAGTGACACCCACAGAGAGTGACACCCACAGAGTGACACCCACAGAGTGACACCCACAGAGTGAGACACCCACAGAGTGAGACACCCACAGAGTGAGACACCCACAGAGTGACACCCACAGAGTGACACCCAGAGAGTGTGACACCCACAGAGTGTGACACCCACAGAGTGTGACACCCACAGAGAGAGTGACACCCACAGAGTGAGACACCCACAGAGTGAGACACCCACAGAGTGACACCCACAGAGAGAGTGACACCCACAGAGTGACACCCACAGAGTGACACCCACAGAGTGACACCCACAGAGAGTGACACCCACAGAGTGACACCCACAGAGAGTGACACCCACAGAGAGTGACACCCACAGAGAGTGACACCCACAGAGTGACACCCACAGAGTGACACCCACAGAGTGACACCCACAGAGTGACACCCACAGAGAGAGTGACACCCAGAGAGAGTGACACCCACAGAGTGACACCCACAGAGTGACACCCACAGAGTGACACCCACAGAGAGAGTGACACCCACAGAGAGAGTGACACCCACAGAGAGAGTGACACCCACAGAGAGAGTGACACCCACAGAGTGACACCCACAGAGTGACACCCACAGAGAGAGTGACACCCACAGAGAGAGTGACACCCAGAGAGTGACACCCAGAGAGAGACACCCACAGAGTGACACCCAGAGAGAGACACCCACAGAGAGAGTGACACCCACAGAGTGACACCCACAGAGAGAGTGACACCCACAGAGAGAGTGACACCCACAGAGAGAGTGACACCCACAGAGTGACACCCACAGAGAGAGTGACACCCACAGAGAGAGTGACACCCACAGAGAGAGTGACACCCACAGAGAGAGTGACACCCACAGAGAGTGACACCCACAGAGAGTGACACCCACAGAGAGTGACACCCACAGAGAGTGACACCCACAGAGAGTGACACCCACAGAGAGTGACACCCACAGAGAGTGACACCCACAGAGAGACACCCACAGAGAGAGACACCCACAGAGAGAGACACCCACAGAGAGAGTGACACCCACAGAGAGAGTGACACCCACAGAGAGTGACACCCACAGAGTGACACCCACAGAGTGACACCCACAGAGTGACACCCACAGAGTGACACCCACACACCCACAGAGTGACACCCACAGAGTGACACCCACAGAGTGACACCCACAGAGTGACACCCACAGAGTGACACCCACAGAGTGTGACACCCACAGAGAGTGACACCCACTGAGAGTGACACCCACAGAGAGTGACACCCAGAGAGAGTGACACCCAGAGAGAGTGACACCTAGAGAGAGTGACACCCAGAGAGAGTGACACCCAGAGAGTGACACCCACAGAGTGACACCCTAAGAGTGACACCCACTAAGAGTGACACCCACTAAGAGTGACACCCACTAAGAGTGACACCCAGAGAGAGTGACACCCAGAGAGAGTGACACCCAGAGAGAGTGACACCCAGAGAGAGTGACACCCACTAAGAGTGACACCCACTAAGAGTGACACCCACTAAGAGTGACACCCACAGAGAGTGACGCCCACAGAGAGTGACACCCACAGAGAGTGACGCCCACACCAGCCTCACCCCGCAGGAAACAGCAAAGAAATGGAGTGTCTGACACCTCTGAGCTGTGCTGGGGGTGAGACCTGCCACACAAGCTCCTCCCCCAAAGTGTATCTGGACTGGGACGAAAAGGCCCTCTGTGGACCAGACCCGTATGAAACCCTCTGTGCTGTTTTTGGAACTGCCCCGGGAACAGAGCCAAGCGTCATTGAGGCAAAGGTAGTTTGACATTGTTGATCATAAAAACACAAACATTTGGTTTATGCCCAGCCCTGGCGCGACCACAAACCTGTTTCTCTGACGACGCTCTCTGCCTCTTTCCTCCTCTTCTTGGCTTTGCGACTTTCCCCGCCTTCGCCTGCAGGTGGCTCTTTGCTGACGTCCTCTCTGCGCACTTTGTCCTTCCCTTTGTGTTTCTTGGACTTCTTTTTGGCCTTCCTCGGCTCCTCCTGAGGGCTCGGGGCTCGGACAGACCCTTCTCGAGGACTCTGGGTCGGACTCTGGGTCGGACTCGGGCTCGCGGCGGCTCTGCAGGTCGAGCTTTGGTCCAGAGGCAGGTTCTGGGTCCCGCAGCCTTCAGGGGTCGACGGCGAGTGAGAGGACGAGGCGGGGCTCAGCTGGTGATTGACGGCGGCTCGAGGGTGAGAGGAGAGAACCTCGCGGTGGTCCGAAGGCGCCGAGGAGGGCAGAGAGGGCGCCGAGGAGGGCAGAGAGGGCGCCGAGGAGGGCAGAGAGGGCGCCGAGGAGGGCAGAGAGGGCGCCGAGGAGGGCAGAGAGGGCGCCGAGGAGGGCAGAGAGGGCGCCGAGGAGGGCAGAGAGGGCGCCGAGGAGGATCTGTGGCTGGGCTGCTCCTCGGACGTCGCACAGGACGAGGCACGGTTGCTCAGGTGAGAAATACGAGGCTTCTTTGGCGCCAGAGGATCGATAAAGTCAAAGTCCACCTGGTGCTTCTGCAACAAAAGACTTCCATTAGGTTCTTTCCATGCCAACATGTGCTCCCTCAATAGAGACCTATTTTTTTTAATCGACAAAAGAACCTTGTGTGCAAGGTTTGTGAACGAGTCAGACGAGTGAGCTCCAATCCACTCGTCTGAAGTCAGCGTCCGAGTGGATTGGAGCAGCTCCTGTTCATGTTGAAGAGGCCACAGAGTCTCTACATTTAAGACCAGGCTCACAACGCTCCTCTGTCAAACGATCAGGCCAGTTAGGAACACAAATAAAAACCTAGTTAGGAGTTATAACACACTGAATAATTAAAACGGGAGCAGATGTCTTCCATTTTCATTTCATAAAAGTTGCTGTGTGTGAATAAAAGGCTCTGCGTTTGCTCTTGTCCAGCAGGGGACACTGGGCTGCTCTTCTACATTGAAAATGAATGGTTTGTTTCTATCGTGGAGGTTTTCTTTAAAGGTCCCATATTCTGCTCTTTCCCCTTCACACAGTCTGTTCTCAGGGCTTTGTTGATACATTTTCTCGTTGTGTAACATCCATAACATAACACTTTGCAAAAAACACCCATTTCTTGGACTGGCCCCCCTCCTCACTCTGAGATCTGACCCCCCCGAACAGAGAGCAGGCTGCCTCCCCCTCCCAACCCGTGCCTCCCCTAGAGTGGAGATGGTGCATGCGCCGTGTGCTCCGGTAAACAGCGATACACAAACACTGAATAAACCTTTTCTGGTCCTGACGGTGCGTCGTGCTGAGTCCTACGTCCTGGATCTGACCTGGAGTTTGACGTGCTCCAGGGCCTCAACCACGGACGTGCCGTTTGGTAAATAACAAGCTAACTCTTCTACCTGTCGTATCCATCGTGTAATTACTGTGTAGCATTAGCATTAGCTGTTTTTATTCTTCCTGGAGGCGTGGCTTAAACACCGCGTCATCTTAGTGAGGAGCCCCCGTCTGCTGCTCAGCCGAGGGGGATGGAAAAGACAGTTCTCTAGTGAAAACATGAGGGAATCAATCAAAAAACCACTTTGGGCACAACATACGAGGCCCAGAGAGCCCTGGAGGAAGGTTAGAACCTCTGAAAAGTACATTTAGCAGGATATGGGACCTTTAACGTCACACGCAGAAGTTCCTCTTGGGGTTGTCGATCACGTTGGGCTTTGCTTGGATGTTGATTCCAGTGGGAGGAGGATCATGTGGACTGGGCTTCGGTGCACCAAGTCAATGGATGAAGGCGGCGTGAGGGAGCCATTTGACTCCAACACAGTGCACAGCAGATGGCGCTGTCTCCCTGTCTCTACCGACCGAGCCAAAATTAGGCCTGGCCAATATGACGAAAAAGTATGATTTTCTTGGGGCCAGATTATGATTTTATGACGATTCGAGTTCACTTCGAGATTTTTCCTAAACCGTGCAGCTCTTTTATCTTTTATATGAATAGAATGGAATAAAACAAATTGTGATTTTTCTGACCAGTGCGACTGATTAGATTTGCGATTTATGTTTAAATAATAGGATTCAGTTCAAATTCACAGTTTAAAAGACAATTTTGTCGTTTTTAGTTGCGTTTTTGTCACGTTCAGTTGTGTTTGTCACATTTAGCGCATCTTTGTGGCTCGTTTCAGATGTTTGTACAAATCCAAACTACAGTGTGAGCAGTTTTTATTCAAATCAAAGCAAGACAAAGCAAAAAAAAAAGCATCTTTTTAGTTGCGTTTGTGTCGCTTTTAGTCGCACTTTGTTGTTTGTTTAGTCGCACTTTGTTGTTTGTTGGTGCGTTTTTGTCGCTTTTGGTCGCGCCTTTGTTGCTTGTTTCAGAACATGTTTGTAGCAGTTTTTATTCAAATCAGAGAGACATTTTGTGGTTTGTGGAAGAAATTATGAGAAAAAAAAGCATCTTTGTGGTTTTTAGTTGCGTTTGTGTCGCTTTTAGTCGCACTTTGGTGCATTGAGTCACGTTTGTTGTTGCGCTTTTGTACGCATTTTTATCGCGCCTTTGTTGCTTGTTTCAGAACATGTTTATAGCAAATTTTTATTCAAATCAAAGCAAGACAAAGCAAAAAAAAAGCATCTTTGTGGATTTTAGTTGCGTTTGTCTCACTTTTAGTCGCACTTTGTTGTTTGTTTAGTCGCATTTGTTGTTTGTTGTTGCGTTTTTGTCTCTTTTTATCGCGCCTTTGTTGCTCGTTTCAGAACACGTTTGTACTAATCCAAAGCAGCTTTTATTCAAATCAAAAGGAAGACATTTTGTTGTTTGTGGAAGAAATGATCGCACTTTAAAAGCTGCAGCCTTTGCGTTTTGCTGACTGCATCCATTAAAAGTGCGACTTCGTGTGGCTTTGGTCAAAATACTGAGTAAATCAACCGACACCATCGAGTGACAGACGACAGAGCGAGGAGCTGAAACCGTCCGGCACAAACGCTGGTCTGAAAAAGAACATGAGAGCTTCAGTGCAGTCACCTGTGGGGAGCAGGAGGGGGCGCCGTCTTTGGGGGAGGAGCTGGAGGGCGGCGGCTCGGCGCTCAGGCCTAGTTTGCTGTGAAGAAAACAACAGCAGCAAGGATTGAACAGGCTTTAGATCGTCAGGGTTTGTGTCTGAAAGTACAAAGTGTGTCATTATCGTCCACGTTTCAGGTTCTCGTGTTTCTCTGATTCTGACTCAGTTTGGCGGGAGGGCACCTGTCTTAAATATTTATCATAGTTTACATCTGTGAAGTAGCAGTTTGTGGAGAAAATATGAAAAATACATCGTAGAAAGGGTTTCAGGGGTCGTCATCCGGACGCTGTTTGAAGATCGAGACGTTTCGACTTTTATCCAAAAGTCATTGTCAATCAGAGCTGGTCTGGTATGATCTGCCTCCACAGGACCACAAAGTGCAGTCCATCTGCACCTAAAAGCTACAAACCACTCGTTTGAGGACAGTGAGGTGAAGATATTGAGCAGAAGAACAACTGGTTTGAAAGAGGAGTAAAGGAAGCTATTTTTGTAAAAAGAGAGAATCCTTCTCTAAACAGGAATGGGGGCTTAAGATTTAATTTAGTCAAGATTTATGAGCCTCCTAACACCTTGGTCCAGATCAATAGACCAGTCAAATGCTAATGAGGTCATCAGCCGTGAGGAGGGAGCAACAGCAATCAATAGAACAATAGACCTTAGTCACAGGTGAAACTAGGTGAGGCCAACCATTAATCAAACAAGATAGACCAATTAATCAAGTCCCAGGTGACAAACAAACAATTTTCTAACAAAGACAGGTGTTCAGTGACTCCTCCCTGTGGGCGGGGCTCTCACTACTTAGAGTAGCATATAAGCCTGAGTTCCCAGACCAGCTCTCAGATTGACAATGACTTTTGGATAAAAGTCGAAACGGCGTCCGGATGATAACCCCTGAAACCCTTTCTACGATGGACCACACCTGGACCAATGAGGGTTTACATCGACGATAAATACAAGTTTAAAATGACAGGAAGTCGTGCTGAGTTCTAAATGGAATCCCTCTGTGATGTCATCAAAAAGCGACAGTTGAAAAGACACAGTTAACGCTCGACTGACACAAGTTTCAGTTTAAATCAGGCCTGTCCAAACTAAGGCCCGGGGAACAAAAGTGGCCCGCAGACCAATTTTTCTTGGCCCTCAAGCTTCCTGGTGATTTGGCCCACATTGTCCTAAGACATACTTTTTACAGCACATTTCAGATTTTCTACAATTAAAACCTAAATAACTAACATTTTGGTGCGACACAGACCTGATGTTAAAGCACTGAGACTGATGTAGATGTGGTGGAGCTTAAAACATCAGATAAATGCAACTTTTTTGAACGTTTCATGATTTAATTGTGGCCCTCCGCTTGGTCTATGTTTCAGTCTGTGGCCCTCGGTGGACACCCCTGGATTAAACCATCATTCAACAAAATAAAGGTGTTATCAGGGATTATAATTTGTCAAATCATGACTGTTGTGTCATTTATGTGGATCTTGGCCGTTGTTTTCAAAATGGTTGCTACGGTAACAGCTGTAGAATCACCTCCAACTGTGTCATATTTGCTGCCCACGACCAACCAGGAAGTGACATCATAAACTTTACGAAAACTGTCAAACTGGGCACAAACGGGAAACATGCCACGTCAAATCTTAAATATAATCATGTTTACTACATTTTAGTGAAACGTGACGTCCGACCTGTCGTTTAGATTAAAGGGCCCATGACGGGTCGAGCTACTCATTTCACTAAAATGTATGTCAGATAAATATATTTCACATTTTGCCACGATACTTTACAAATTTTATCCCGGTTTAACAATTTTTTTAGGTTTTTAATTTCACTTCCTGGTTGTAAATGATGACATCACGCTAGGAAATTACCATAGCAACCACCTGTAAACTGGGCCAAAACTCATCTAATGTTTTTACACATAAAAATAGATCTGAACACCTTTTTTGTTGAATTAATGAATAAAGGGTCAAAAAAGTAGTTTATTTTGTGTAAATGATGCATAACCTTTGTCTCCACAGTGTGATGTCATCAGTTTGTTTACTTTCTGTAACTTTCTACAGATTTTTCA
Source organism: Rhinogobius similis (assembly GCA_019453435.1). Lineage (NCBI taxonomy): Eukaryota > Metazoa > Chordata > Actinopteri > Gobiiformes > Gobiidae > Rhinogobius > Rhinogobius similis. The sequence goes on along the minus strand of CM033623.1, from coordinate 29,421,923 downwards.
ACTTGATTTCACCACTTGATTGGTGTAAAACTATAATTTTAATTTGAACAACTATTAATACATCACACAAAGACAAAATTAGAAAATCATGAAAACCTGTCATACGCCCTTTAACTCTGAACACGAGCCAGAACTTTACAGCCAACATCCTGGCGTCTTAAAGGGGTTAACGTCTCAGGGCTGCAGAGGTTGTAGTATCGACTCGTCAGCAATTATTTTATAGATTAGATTTCTATTTAAAAAGGAACATATTCTGCTACAGTGACTTTTTCTCTCTTTAAAGGCAGGAGAACAGGAAAAAAACTGAAATTTAAAGAGATCGACTGTAAACTTCTCCTGTACAGTGATCCCTCGTTTATCGGGGGAGTTGCGTTCCAAAAATAACACGCGAAAAGTGAAATCCGTGAAGTAGTCACAGCTTTATTTTGTATTATTTTACAATGCAATACTGAACTATGGAATGAAACTAATGAGGTGACGTGCAGTACAAAGGACCAGGACTCAGGTAGAAGTTATAAAAGGCCTTTGCTGATCGATCAGGGCGACTCACGGTCCTTCAGTCGCTCCTCACTAAGGTTGAACAAAGGAACAGGCCAGATATACCTTCATGTAAATGAGGTAAAAGTAGGCGTGCATAATGAGTACTAAGGACAGAACTGAGGTTTGTAAGAACATAACAGGACAAAGACACAAGTCAACACATAAATCAGGAGGCCGTTGCTTGCAATAGTTGGACGTGGATGGGTGTGGGAGAACTTTAAGAAAATATTGGGACGTCTGAGGACGACACCATATAAGGCATGGATGTATTAAATGAACTGGATAAGCCCCGCCCCCTCTGTCCCAGATTGATTAGTGGTCGTGTGAGGTACTGCAGCCTTTTTCTAAAATGTCACATTATAATCACAGACAGGACTGAATTATTATCAGTATTTAAATAAAATAGAAGGAAATGTTCTTTTCTACCGTTTATAAAATCACACAAATTACCGTTTTTATATGAAGTGGGGGATTGTGGTCACATGGCCCTAAAGCAAAGATGGCCGCCTCCGTATCAGGAAGTAAATGCGGAAGTAAGAAACTTTTTTGGGGTCATGTGACAATGAGCTCACTCCATAGGGATAAACAGGGCGGCCATCTTTGATTCATCTTCCAGGTTTTATTATAGTTCTATGATATAAGGCCACACCATCTGTGAAGCCGGACATGGATGACCTTTGCTCCTGAAGAAGAGCGTTTTCCCTCTTTGCTCTAAAACATGCTTAAAGAAACCAAAAATCAAAACCTGCCCAAAATGTGTTTAAAACAATCATTTTAATATAGTAATACAAGGTTGTATTTCACAGTCTGTGCCTCTTGGTCCTGACTCCGCCCCCTGTAGCCTCTTGGTCCTGACTCCGCCCCCTGTAGCCTCTGTTTCTACTGAAGACGCACGAGTCTTTCTTTAGTTGTTGGCGCTTTTTCTTTTTCTGAGATTTTTATAAACGGATACGCCACCTTCGATTATATTTGAGAACTGGACAACATTTAAGAAACATTCACAGAGTGTCTGGTGAACACATCCACACGCACACACTCAAATCTATTTGGCCGCTCACTGTACATTTGTGTAAATATTGTATTATATTTTGTGTTGTGTCTGTTTTTGTCCGTTTTATTACCATTTTGACATCATGGCCGGGGGACCACAGATGAAAAACAGCCTCTTTGGCTAATTCTGTCTGTTTTACTCATGTTTTATTCATGTGTTTTATGAAACTGCACTGTCCCCTTTTGGAAATAAACTAAACTCAAACTCAACAGTAAAGCCCCTGAGCCAATCAGGATTCAGAGCACAATGCACCGTAAAAACAAAATATCTGTGAAGCAGCGAATCCGTGAAAGATGAAACGCGATATAGCGAGGGATCACTGTAGTTTACTCACAAAAATGTAAGAAAAAATGTATTAAATGTTCTCCATCGTGTCATGTTTTCATTTAGAAATAATGCATTTGATGTAAAAATGACCAAAAACCCACACATTTGTGACATTTAAATCTGAAAAATGGACAGAACCAGGTTTAAATTTCTTGTTCATTTTGTCACATTTTAGTTATAAAAATGTACAGAGGATTTGGATTATTATTGAGTTCAAACTAGATCTGACTGAAAATTGTCCTAAAAATTCAAATTTCACCTCATATTTTCCTTCAAACTTCAATAAATGTGTTAGAATCAAATGTGAACAAATACCTGTCACTTTTAGTTATATTTTGTCACTTTTAGTCACGTTTTAGTCACTTTTAGTTATATTTTGTCACTTTTAGTCACATTATTGTCACTTTTGGTCACGTTTGTCACTTTTAATAGCGTTTTTGTCACTTCTAGTCGTGTCTTTGTTGCTTTAAGCTGCGTTTTTGTCACTTTTAGTCATATTTTTTTCTGTTTAGTAGCGTTTTTGTCACTTTAGTCTTGTGTTTCAACCTGAAAAATGGACAGAACCAGGTTTAAATTTCTTGTTCATTTCGTCACATATTAGTTATAAAATGTACAGAGAGGATTTGGATTATTATTTGACTTGATTGCGCTGAAAATCGTCCTAAAAATTCAAACATCGCCTCATTTTTTGACTTCAAACTTGAACAAATCAGTTTTAGATCCGTGTGTGCGTTTGGAGTCCAGATTGTACAGTTTTGTGCCTTAATCTCGCTCTAACAATGTTCCTCATCAAAACACACCTGAAATACAGTATTTTGTTGATGAGAATTTGAAATTGTTCATTCTTTGACATTTTGATTTAATAATGCCACAGTCTGTTATAAAAGGTCTTATTTAAGATTCGTCAGATTAATTATTGCAGCTCTAATGGCACCAATCCAAAATCCCTCGTTTATGTTCAGGAAATAATACTGATATTTTTTTTATCATTTTGTTAATCTTTTTTTAATAACAAAACAAAAATAGAAGATTATCAACACATACATCTTGACATATTGCTGCACTTGTTTCCAGACTGAACTCATTTAACATTTGGGGAGATAAGATAAATAAATTAACAATAAGGGGCTTGAATAATAATGTGAGTTATAGTCGTGCTCCTGATGGCTCTGGCCTGGGGTCACATGGTGCGGCTAAACAAAGTGAAAGTGAAAGTGACGTACCGGGCGACGTTCCTCTCCGCCTGCGTGCGCTCGTCTTCGGTGTAGCCCGGCCACTCTTTCTGGACGTCACGGTACATGAACTCCTTCAGAGAGTACGTGTTCTCTTTGGTGTTCAGGACAGACACCTGCAAACAACAAGACGGGCGTGAGAACGAGACGAGAGACGGGCGCGAGGACGACGAGACGGGCGTGAGAACGACGAGACGGGCGAGAGGACGAACGAGACGGGCGAGAGAACGACGAGACGGGCGCGAGAGCGACGAGACGGGCGAGAGGACGACCAGACGGGCGCGAGGACGAGACGAGAGACGGGTGCGAGGAGGACGAGACTCTCCCTGTGTCAGAGTCGTCCCCAGACACGCCCGGTCCTTCTGGCTGATCCCGTCTCTCTCTGTCTCCTGTCTCCTGTCTCCTGTCTCCTGTCTCCTGTCTCCTGTCTCCTGTCTCCTCTCTCCCCTCTCCCCTCCCCTCCCCTCCCCTCCCCTCCCCTCCCCCCTCTCTCCCTCCCCCCTCCCTCACCTGTGTCAGAGTCGTCCCCAGACACGCCCGGTCCTTCTGGCTGATCCCGTCTCTCTCTCTCCTCTCTCTCCTCTCTCCTCTCCCCTCTCCCCTCTCCCTCTCTCTCTCCTCCCCCCCTCTCCCCCCTCCCCCTCCCTCCCTCCCCTCTCCCCCTCCCCCCCTCTCCCCTCCCCTCTCCCCTCCCCCCTCCCTCCCCTCTCTCTCTCTCCCCTCTCTCCCCTCTCTCTCCCCCTCCTCCCCTCTCCCCTCTCTCTCCCCTCTCTCCCCTCCCCTCCTCCTCTCTCTCCTCTCTCCCCTCCCTCACCTGTGTCAGCATCGTCCCCAGACACGCCCGGTCCTTCTGGCTGATCCCGTCTCTCTCTCTCCTCTGTCTCCTCTCTCCTTTCCTCTTCCTCCCCCTCTCTCCTCTCTCCTCTCTCCTCTCTCCTCTCTCCTCTCCTCTCTCCCCCCTCCCTCCCCCCTCCCTCACCTGTGTCAGCGTCGTCCCCAGACACGCCCGGTCCTTCTGGCTGATCCCGTCGCGCTGCAGTCGTGCGAGCAGCTCCAGTTTCTTGTAGGCTCGGAGTGCGAGCAGGTGCAGGATGCGGTCCCGTAGGGGGCGCTGTGACACGGCGTTGTTGCTGAGGCACTTGCGGAGCGTGTTGGCCGGGTTGATGGGCGTCGAGCGTTTGCGTTCAGGAACCACGTCTGCTCCGGAGAGCGCCGGTTTATGCCTGATCTGGACCTGCTTTCCTGAAAAACAAAGAAGAGTCGCACCAGGAGTTAAACCGTCTCTGGTCCCGGTCCCGTCTCTTTCTCTCTCTGGTCCCGGTCCCGTCTCTGGTCCCGTCCCGTCTCTCTCTCTGGTCCCTGTCCCGTCTCTGGTCCCTGTCCCGTCTCTGGTCCCTGTCCCGTCTCTGGTCCCTGTCCCGTCTCTGGTCCCTGTCCCGTCTCTGGTCCCTGTCCCGTCTCTCTCTCTAGTCCAGGTCCCGTCTCTCTCTCTAGTCCAGGTCCCGTCTCTCTCTCTAGTCCAGGTCCCGTCTCTCTCTCTAGTCCAGGTCCCGTCTCTCTCTCTAGTCCAGGTCCCGTCTCTCTCTCTAGTCCAGGTCCCGTCTCTCTCTCTAGTCCAGGTCCCGTCTCTCTCTCTAGTCCAGGTCCCGTCTCTCTCTCTAGTCCAGGTCCCGTCTCTCTCTCTAGTCCAGGTCCCGTCTCTCTCTCTAGTCCAGGTCCCGTCTCTCTCTCTAGTCCAGGTCCCGTCTCTCTCTCTAGTCCAGGTCCCGTCTCTCTCTCTAGTCCAGGTCCCGTCTCTCTCTCTCTACCAGGTCCCTTCTCTCTCTCTCTAGTACAGGTCCAGTCTCTCTCTCTCTAGTCCAGGTCCCGTCTCTCTCTCTCTAGTCCAGGTCCCGTCCCTCTCTCTCTCTAGTCCAGGTCACGTCTCTCTCTCTCTCTCTAGTCCAGGTCCCGTCTCTCTCTAGTCCAGGTCCCGTCTCTCTCTAGTCCAGGTCCCGTCTCTCTCTAGTCCAGGTCCCGTCTCTCTCTAGTCCAGGTCCCGTCTCTCTCTCTCTCTAGTCCAGGTCCCGTCTCTCTCTAGTCCAGGTCCCGTCTCTCTCTCTCTCTAGTCCAGGTCCCGTCTCTCTCTCTCTCTAGTCCAGGTCCCGTCTCTCTCTAGTCCAGGTCCCGTCTCTCTCTCTAGTCCAGGTCCCGTCTCTCTCTCTAGTCCAGGTCCGTCTCTCTCTTGTGCAGGTCCGTCTCTCTCTCTCTCTAGTCCAGGTCCCGTCTCTCTCTAGTCCAGGTCACGCTCTCTCTCTCTAGTCCTGGTCCGTCTCTCTCTCTCTCATGTGCAGGTCCCGTCTCTCTCTCTAGTCCAGGTCCCGTCTCTCTCTCTAGTCCAGGTCCCGTCTCTCTCTCTAGTCCAGGTCCCGTCTCTCTCTCTAGTCCAGGTCCCGTCTCTCTCTCTCTAGTCCAGGTCCCGTCTCTCTCTCTAGTCCAGGTCCCGTCTCTCTCTCTAGTCCAGGTCCCGTCTCTCCCTGGTCCCGGTCCCGTCTCTCTCTCTCTCTAGTCCAGGTCCCGTCTCTCTCTCTAGTCCAGGTCCCGTCTCTCTCTCTCTCTAGTCCAGGTCCCGTCTCTCTCTCTCTTGTCCAGGTCCCGTCTCTCTCTCTCTAGTCCAGGTCCCGTCTCTCTCTAGTCCAGGTCCGTCTCTCTCTAGGCCAGGTCCAGTCTCTCTATAGTCCTGGCCCGTCTCTCTCTAGTCCAGGTCCCGTCTCTCTCTAGTCAGGTCCGGTCTCTCTCTCTCTCTAGTCCAGGTCCGTCTCTCTCTAGTCCAGTTCCCGCTCTCTCTCTCTCTCTCTAGTCCAGGTCCGTCTCTCTCTCTCTCTCTAGTCCAGGTCCCGCCTCTCTCTCTAGTCCAGGTCCCGCTCTCTCTCTAGTCCAGGTCCCGCTCTCTCTCTAGTCCAGGTCCCGCTCTCTCTCTAGTCCAGGTCCGTCTCTCTCTCTAGTCCAGGTCCCGCCTCTCTCTAGTCCAGGTCCCGTCTCTCTCTAGTCCAGGTCCCGTCTCTCTCTCTAGTCCAGGTCCAGTCTCTCTCACTAGTCCAGGTCCCGCTCTCTCTCTAGTCCAGGTCCCGTCTCTCTCTGGTCCAGGTCCCGTCTCTCTCTCTGGTCCAGGTCCCGTCTCTCTCTCTGGTCCAGGTCCCGTCTCTCTCTCTGGTCCAGGTCCCGTCTCTCTCTCTGGTCCAGGTCCCGTCTCTCTCTCTGGTCCAGGTCCCGTCTCTCTCTCTCTGGTCCAGGTCCCGTCTCTCTCTCTGGTCCAGGTCCCGTCTCTCGGTCCAGGTCCCGTCTCTCTCTGGTCCAGGTCCCGTCTCTCTCTCTGGTCCAGGTCCCGTCTCTCTCTCTGGTCCAGGTCCCGTCTCTCTCTCTGGTCCAGGTCCCGTCTCTCTCCCTGGTCCCGGTCCCGTCTCTCCCTGGTCCCGGTCCCGTCTCTCCCTGGTCCAGGTCCCGTCTCTCCCTGGTCCCGGTCCCGTCTCTCCCCGGTCCCGTCTCTCCCCGGTCCCGTCTCTCCCGGTCCGTCTCTCGGTCCGTCTCTCCCGGTCCGTCTCCCTCGGTCCCGTCTCTCCCGGTCCGTCTCTCCCGGTCCGTCTCTCCCGGTCCTGCTTTCTCCCGGTCCGTCTCTCCCAGTTCCCGTCTCTCCCCGGTCCCGTCTCTCCCCGGTCCCGTCTCTCCCCGGTCCCGTCTCTCCCCGGTCCCGTCTCTCCCCGGTCCCGTCTCTCCCCGGTCCCGTCTCTCCCCGGTCCCGTCTCTCCCCGGTCCCGTCTCTGGTCCCGTCTCTGGTCCCGTCTCTGGTCCCGTCTCTGGTCCCGTCTCTGGTCCCGTCTCTGGTCCCGTCTCTGGTCCCGTCTCTGGTCCCGTCCCGGTCCACGCGTGTCTCACCTCTGAACTGCGCCCCAGGTTTGAGGACTTTGGGGCAGCGCTCCTTGGTGTCCTCGGCGGCCTGGGTCATCCTGTCCCTCGTCGTCTGGTATGAGTCGTTTGTGGCGCAGACGGTGAGTTTGCTCTGAACGGGGGCCACAAGAGACAGTCCAGGGGCCCCGGACCTGAGGGACAACCGAGAGGGGACAGAAAGTCAGCCCAAATGACCAGAGCAGGCGAGTTTGAGCCTGCGGGGGGCGCTCTCACCCGGACACGTGCTGCTGCAGACACTCGAAGCTGCCCTGAGGATTGTCTTTGCTCACGCTGGAGAGGTAGAACTCGAACGTCTGCAGCTCGGAGGAGGAGCCCGAGCGCGGGAGTTTGAGACGCTGCGGAGGAAAGAAGACAAAAACATGACTAAAAGTGACAAAAACGCGACTAAAAGTGACAAAAACACGACCAAAAGTGACAAAAACGTGACTAAAAGTGACAAAAACACGACCAAAAGTGACAAAAACACGACCAAAAGCGACAAAAACGCGACCAAAAGTGACAAAAACGTGACCATAGGTAACAAAAACATGATTAAAAGTGACAAAAACGTGACCAAAAGTGACAAAAACGCGACCAAAAGTGACAAAAACATGACCAAAAGTGACAAAAACACGACCAAAAGTGACAAAAACACGACCAAAAGTGACAAAAACACGACCAAAAGTGACAAAATTGTGACTAAAAGTGACAAAATTGTGACCAAAAGTGACAAAATTGTGACCAAAAGTGACAAAATTGTGACCAAAAGTGACAAAAACGTGACCAAAAGTGACAAAAACACGACCAAAAGTGACAAAAACACGACCAAAAGTGACAAAAACACGACCAAAAGTGACAAAAACGTGACTAAAAGTGACAAAAACGCGACCAAAAGTGACAAAAACGTGACTAAAAGTGACAAAAACGTGACCAAAAGTGACAAAAACATGACTAAAAGTGACAAAAACGTGACCAAAAGCGACAAAAACGCGACCAAAAGTGACAAAAACGTGACTAAAAGTGACAAAAACACGACCAAAAGTGACAAAAACACGACCAAAAGTGACAAAAACACGACCAAAAGTGACAAAAACGTGACTAAAAGTGACAAAAACGCGACCATAGGTGACAAAAACGTGACCAAAAGTGACAAAAACGTGACCAAAAGTGACAAAAACGTGACCAAAAGTGACAAAAACACGACCAAAAGTGACAAAAACACGACCAAAAGTGACAAAAACGTGACCAAAAGTGACAAAAACGTGACCAAACGTGACACAAACGTGACCAAAAGTGACAAAAACGTGACCAAAAGTGACAAAAACACGACCAAAAGTGACAAAAACCCGACCAAAAGTGACAAAAACGTGACCAAAAGTGACACAAACACAACCAAAAGTGACAAAAACACGACAAAAAGTGACAAAAACGTGACCAAAAGTGACAAAAACACTACTAAAAGTGACAAAAACCACGACCAAAGTGACAAAAACCACGACCAAAAGTGACAAAAACCACGACCAAAAGTGACAAAAGCGTGACTAAAAGTGACAAAGCGACCATAGGTGACAAAAACATGACTAAAAGTGACAAAAGCGTGACCAAAAGTGACAAAACGTGACTAAAAGTGACAAAACGCGACCAAAAGTGACAAAAACGTGACTAAAAGTGACAAAAACACGACCAAAAGTGACAAAAACATGACCAAAAGTGACAAAAACGTGACTAAAAGTGACAAAAACACGACCAAAAGTGACAAAAACGCGACCATAGGTGACAAAAACATGACTAAAAGTGACAAAAACGTGACCAAAAGTGACAAAAACGTGACTAAAAGTGACAAAAACGTGACCAAAAGTGACAAAAACGTGACTAAAAGTGACAAAAACATGACCAAAAGTGACAAAAACGCGACCAAAAGTGACAAAAACGCGACCAAAAGTGACAAAAACGCGACTAAAAGTGACAAAAACATGAATAAAAGTGACAAAAACGTGACCAAAAGTGACAAAAACGTGACCAAAAGTGACAAAAACGTGACCAAAAGTGACAAAAACGCGACCAAAAGTGACAAAAACGCGACCAAAAGTGACAAAAATGCGACCAAGAGTGACAAAAACACGGCCAAAAGTGACAAAAACACGACCAAAAGTGACAAAAACACGACCAAAAGTGACAAAAACGCGACTAAAAGTGACAAAAACGTGACTAAAAGTGACAAAAACGTGACTAAAAGTGACAAAAACGAAACTAAAAGTGACAAAAACACGACAAAGTGGAAAAAAAACCCACAACTGAACGTGACAAAAACACGACTAAAGGGGGAAAAAAAACGTGACTAAAAGTGACAAAAACGAAACTAAAAGTGACAAAAACACGACAAAGTGGAAAAAACACACAACTAAAACTGACAAAACGCCTCCAGCTCAGATTATGACGTGATCAAATTCTGGGAGGTGAGCGCCAACCATGACATGAAGATGGAACAAGACAAACGAAGAAGTCGACTTTCTCCCTAATTTCTCCCCATTAACTTCCAGAAAATGTCGCGTTTCCCAATGAATATTTATTTATTGACACTTTAATCTCTTCGTTTCCGTCAAAACCACAGAACGTGGTTAAAGGAGTGAGTTCATCAGAAGCACTTACGCCTTGGAGTCCCTTGAACTGGACGCTGGGCTGGACACTCGCTCCATCCTGAAAAACAAACATGACGCTCCTGTCAATCAAACGGACCCAGAAACAGACCCCGCCCACTGGAGAGAACCAACCGTCTCCAACTCAAGTCGTGCTTTTTATCACATTTTAGTAAAAGTGAGATCATTTAAAACACACCAAGATCAGCTTATTGTTTTTAAAATGTTTTTGAAGGTTTACAGTCCAAAAACAAAAGAAAAAGACAAAACTAAACCTGTCACAATAATTACTTTTATCGACTTATCATTCAATAACTGAACAGGAACAATGTTTCTTAGGGCTCAAAACTGATCATGTTTAACTTTACTTTGGACGAGTCCAACGAGGTCCATTTTCAATATTAAATATTACTTTGGACAAGTACGAAACATTTTATTTTTAAATTTATTTGGTCAGGACAGTGTAAATGAACATGATACACCAGCTGTAAACACGCCCCCACACACTCACACACCTACTGTACATGATTTGAGTGGGAGGAGCCCGTTGTACACACGGCGCATGCACCATCTCCGCGGGTTGGGCGGGGGAGGCAGCCTGCTCTCTGTTCGGGGGGGTCAGATCTCAGAGTGAGCCGTTTGCTCTGAGATCTGACCCCCCGAACAGAGAGCAGGCTGCCACCCCCTCCCAACCCGTGCCTCCCCTGTAGTGGAGATGGTGCATGTGCCGTGTGCTCCGGTAAACAGCGATACACAAACACTGAATAAACATTTTCTGGTCCTGACGGTGCGTCGTGCTGAGTCCTACGTCCTGGATCTGACCTGGAGTTTGACGTGCTCCAGGGCCTCAACCACGGACGTGCCGTTTGGTAAATAACAAGCTAACTCTTCTATCTATGCATTATCCATCGTGTAATTACTGTGTAGCATTAGCATTAGCTGTTTTTATTCTTCCTGGAGGCGTGGCTTAAACACCGCGTCATCTTAGTGAGGAGCCCCCGTCTGCTGCTCAGCCGAGGGGGACGGAAAAGACAGTTCTCTAGTGAAAACATGAGGGAATCAATCAAAAAACCACTTTGGACACAACATACGAGGCCCAGAGAGCCCTGGAGGAAGGTTAGAACCTCTGAAGAGTCCAGTCTGCATGTTATGGGACCTTTACTGTCCAAGAGATCATCACCAGTCTGAGTTCTTCTACATGCTGCCTCGATGTGTTACACCAGATTTCTAAAGTCTGTTCTGAGCACTTTGTTAGCACCACTCACTCACATAGTTAACATGTCGCTTCAATCTGGAACATTCCCAAGGGCCTTGAAAACTGCGGTCATTAAGCCTCTCCTAAAGAAGAGCAGTCTTGATGCCTCAGAACTGAAAAATTATCGGCCCATCTCTAATCTGCCATTTTTAGGCAAAGTCCTCGAAAAGGTTGTTTACCAGCAGCTCACTGACTTCCTCTTAATAAACAACTCATTTGATGTTTTCCAGTCAGGTTTTAGACCTCATCACAGCACTGAGACTGCCCTTATCAAGGTGACAAATGACATCCGCCTGAACACTGACGCGGGCGGAGCCTCAGTCTTAATTCTGTTAGATCTGAGCGCTGCTTTTGACACTGTCCATCATGGGATCCTCCTACAGAGACTAGAGGACTGGGTGGGCATCACTGGCACCGCCCTAACTTGGCTGAAGATAATATTTTAGTGGTAGGTGGCGTGCCGTGGTGGTTTTTAAACCCAAAGCGTGTGCCACAACTAAAAAAAGGTTGAAAAACACTGGAATTATGAATAAATTTGTTTTTTAAATGATCAATTAAGTGTTACATTCTACGCTTTATTTATTACGGACCATGATTTCTTCAGTGATTCGAAGAGTTTCCTGGGACTTTCCTGCTTTAAAGTTACTGCGTCAGTGACATAAAAAAAAAAAATCTATTATTTATTTTCTGTAATTTTAACTATAAACCGCACTTTAAAATGTTACGACAAGTTAAAAGTATTGAAAATCAGTCAGAGACCAATCGATACTGAAAGTGAAACTATAGAAAGTACAAACCCATTAGAGAGAATTAAAAAAAAGAAAAAAATCACATTAACAAGACGGTTTTAGAAAGATCTTGAGGTTTATCAGAACAATATAAAACCACAATGTTTAAAGAAGAACGTATTATTGTTTAGGGTTGAAAATGTCTATCTAAAGCCTTGAACTAAAAACATTTGTAATTATCTCGTTGTATTAAGATCATTATCGGGAATCGAGGCTATTTCTTAGAGTCGAGTCCAGTCTGACACTTTTTGGTCACAGCGCTGCACAATATTAGAAATGACTGTGGTTTGTGAGTTCATTACACTGATTGAAAACTAATTTAAAAACATTTTTTGGCTGCTTTTAGTCAAAATAAACACAGACAAAACGGAAACAAAAATCAAGGCTAATCGTTTTTAATCTACTCAGGTTTAACCCAAAGTGTCCCAGAACATTAACAATTTAAAGGGCGTGTGCCGGATTTGTACGATTTTCTAATTTTGACTTTCTTCAGTGCAGTGCAGATACTTTGTGTAAATACAAATTATAGTTTCACACCGATCAGGTCACCGTTTGTGGAGAAAAGTTGAAAAATCTGCCGACAATTACAGGAAGTAAACAAACTGATGACATCACACTGGGGAGACAACGGTCATGCATAATTTACACAAAATAAACTACTTTTTTGACCCTTTAAACATTGATTCAACAAAATAAAGGTGTCACATGTGTTTTTCTTTGTCAAATGAACAAAATCTGTGACACTGGATGAGTTTTGGCCCACTGTACAATGTGGTTGCTATGGTAATTTCCTAGCGTGATGTCATACTTTACGACCAGGAAGTAACATTTAAAACCAAAAAAACAGCTAAACTGGGGTTAAACTTGTAAAGATTTTAGTAGAAATTTGAATATATTTATCTTAACTGTCTTTTAGTTAAATGTGTATTTAAACCTGCCATAGGCCCTTTAAACCTGCCATAGGCCCTTTAAACCTGCCATAGGCCCTTTAAACCTGCCATAGGCCCTTTAAACCTGCCATAGGCCCTTTCAACCCGTCATAGGCCCTTTCAACCCGTCATAGGCCCTTTAAACCCGTCATAGGCCCTTTAAACCAGTCATAGGCCCTTTAAAGTATTAGATTCGAGCTACACTTCAACTAAAGGTTCATTTTGACAGTAACAAGTATTTGAAATAATTGTGATTTCAATTGAGAAAAATAATTGTGATTAAACTGCCGTAAATTATGTCAAAATAATCACAGCTCTGTGTTATTTTTGTTAAAGCACATTCTGCTCCAGTGACGTTTAATCCTAACAATGTTCTTCACCACAAACACACCTGGAGTATCATTCAGCTGCGTTCACACTGTTTTTTGAGGAACGTTTATTAGAAAATCCTCTCCCTCCGAGCGTCAGACACACTTCCTGCTGAACTACCTCAATCCGGGACGCGTTTTCAGACTTCGTACGTCGTTTATCTGAGAATCCTCCTCTGTTTTTAGTCCTTTCTGCCTCTAAACACAATAAGTGCTGCAGCAAATCCACACAATGACGTCTTTTCTTTTGACGTCTTCACTGGATTGTATGCAGCGCTGGCGCCATCTGCTGGATGCACTCAGTAAGCGTCGTTTCACAGTGACTGATCACACAGGGCAGAGACTGTTTTTTTGTTTTAAGACATGAGATGAACATTTAAGAGACTGAAGAGCAGGTTTAAACAACAATATGAAAAATGAATTGTATTTTTCCTTTAATTTTGTCAAAATGTCTCCTTGTTTTTTGTTCTGGTTCGGTCTCAGTTTGAATTCAACGCAGACGGAGTTAGAAAAATATATAAAATGATCGATACAAAAACAAACCGGGTTGATCTCAGAGACTTCTCTGGAGTCAAACGTGTTTAAAGGTGTTGTTTGCACAGACAGTCACTTCTCACGCTCGAGCGACAGAAAAGATCAGCTCAAAAACAAATATTTAACTCTGAAAACGTGACAAAACTCCTCACGTGTTTTTAGGAAAATTAGATTATAGTTTGACTCTTTAGGTCTTTAGGAGTTTTACTTTAAATGAGAGTTATATTCTGTTCATATTCACATTTTAAACATAATTATGTCGCTTTTAGCCGCATCTTTGTCACATTCAGTTGTTTTTGTTGTTTTTAGTCACGTTTTTGTCACATTCAGTTGTTTTTGTCACATTTAGTTGTTTTGTGTCATATTTAAACACGTTTTTGTCACTTTCAGTCACGTTTTTGTTGTTTTCAGTCACGTTTTTGTCGCTTTTAGTCACGTTTTGGTCACTTTTAGTCGTGTTTTTGTCGCTTTCAGTCACGTTTTTGTCACTTTTAGTCACGTTTTTGTTGTTTTTAGTCACGTTTTTGTCGCTTTCAGTCACGTTTTTGTCGCTTTCAGTCACGTTTTTGTCGCGTTTAGTCACGTTTTTGTTGTATTTAGTCACGTTTTTGTTGTATTTAGTCACGTTTTTGGTGTTATTAGTCACGTTTTTGTCGCTTTCAGTCACGTTTTTGTCGCTTTCAGTCACGTTTTTGTCACTTTTAGTCACGTCTTTGTTGTTTTTAGTCGCGTTTTTCAGTCGCGTATTTGATGTTTTCAGTCACGTTTTTCAGTCGCGTTTTTGTTGTTTTCAGTCACGTTTTTGTCGCTTTCAGTCACGTTTTTGTTGTTTTCAGTCGCGTTTTTGTCGCTTTTAGTCACGTTTTTGTCACATTCAGTTGTTTTGTGTTATATTTAAACACATTTTTGTTGTTTTCAGTCACGTTTTTGTCACTTTCAGTCGCGTTTTTGTTGTTTTCAGTCACGTTTTTGTCACTTTCAGTCACATTTTTGTTGTTTTCAGTCACGTTTTTGTCGCTTTCAGTCACGTTTTTGTCACTTATAGTCACGTCTTTGTTGTTTTTAGTCACGTTTATGTTTTTAGTCACGTTTTTGTTGTTTTCAGTCGCGTATTTGTTGTTTTCAGTCATGTTTTTCAGTCGCGTTTTTGTTGTTTTCAGTCACGTTTTTGTTGTTTTCAGTCACGTTTTTGTCACTTTCAGTCACGTTTTTGTTGTTTTCAGTCGCGTTTTTGTCGCTTTTAGTCGCGTTTTTGTCGCTTTCAGTCACGTTTTTGTCACTTTTAGTCACGTTTTTGTCGTTTTTAGTCACGTTATTGTTGTTTTTAGTCACGTTTTTGGTGTTATTAGTCACGTTTTTGTCGCTTTCAGTCACGTTTTTGTCGCTTTCAGTCACGTTTTTGTCACTTTTAGTCACGTCTTTGTTGTTTTTAGTCGCGTTTTTCAGTCGCGTATTTGATGTTTTCAGTCACGTTTTTCAGTCGCGTTTTTGTTGTTTTCAGTCACGTTTTTGTCGCTTTCAGTCACGTTTTTGTTGTTTTCAGTCGCGTTTTTGTCGCTTTTAGTCACGTTTTTGTCACATTCAGTTGTTTTGTGTTATATTTAAACACATTTTTGTTGTTTTCAGTCACGTTTTTGTCACTTTCAGTCGCGTTTTTGTTGTTTTCAGTCACGTTTTTGTCACTTTCAGTCACATTTTTGTTGTTTTCAGTCACGTTTTTGTCGCTTTCAGTCACGTTTTTGTCACTTATAGTCACGTATTTGTTGTTTTAGTCACGTTTATGTTTTTAGTCACGTTTTGTTGTTTTCAGTCTATGTTGTTGTTTTCAGTCATGTTTTCAGTCGCGTTTTTTGTTGTTTTCAGTCACGTTTTGTTGTTTTCTAGTCACGTTTTGTCACTTTCAGTCACGTTTTGTTGTTTTCAGTCGCGTTTTTGTCACTTTCAGTCGCGTTTTTGTTGTTTTCAGTCACGTTTTTGTCACTTTTAGTCACGTTTTTGTCGTTTTTAGTCACGTTATTGTTGTTTTTAGTCACATTTTTGTTGTTTTCAGTCACGTTTTTCAGTCACGTTTTTGTTGTTTTCAGTCACGTTTTTGTTGTTTTCAGTCACGTTTTTGTCACTTTCAGTCAACGTTTTTGTTGTTTTCAGTCACGTTTTTGTTGTTTTTAGTCACATTTTTGTTGTTTTCAGTCACGTTTTTCAGTCGCGTTTTTGTTGTTTTCAGTCGCGTTTTTGTTGTTTTCAGTCGCGTATTTGTCGCTTTTAGTCACGTTTTTGACGCTTTTAGTCGCGTATTTGTCGCATTTAGTCGCGTATTTGTCGCTTTTAGTCACGTTTTTGTCACTTTTAGTGGCGTTTTTGTCACTTTTAGTCGCGTTTTTGTCACATTCAGTTGTTTTTTGTTATATTTAAACACAACTGTCGCTTTCAGTCACGTTTTTGTCACATTCAGTATGTTTTGTGTTATATTTAAACACATTTTTGTTGTTTTCAGTCACGTTTTTGTCGCTTTCAGTCACGTGTTTGTCGCTTTCAGTGACGTTGTTGTCGGTTTCAGTCACGTTTTTGTCGCTTTCACGCGTTTTGTCGCTTTCCGTCACGTTTTTGTTGTTTTCAGTCGCGTTTTTGTCGCTTTCAGTCACGTTTTTGTATTCAGTCACGTTTTTGTCGCTTTCAATCCGCGTTTTTGTCGCTTTCCGTCCACGCTTTTTGTAGCTTTCCGTCACGTTTTTGTCGCTTTCCGTCACGTTTTTGTCGCTTTAAGTCACGTTTTTGTCGCTATCAGTCACGTTTTTGTTGTTTTCAGTCACGTTTTTGTCACATTCAGTTGTTTTTTGTCATATTTAAACACATCTGTCGCTTTCAGTCACGTTTTTGTCACATTCAGTTGTTTTGTGTTATATTTAAACACATTTTTGTTGTTTTCAGTCACGTTTTGTTGGTTTCAGTCCCGTTTTGTCGCTTTCCGTCACGTTTTGTCGCTTTCCGTCACGTTTTTGTCGCTTTCCGTCACGTTTTTGTCGCTTTCCGTCACGTTTTGTCGTTTCCGTCACGTTTTTGTCGCTTTCCGTCACGTTTTTGTCACTTTTAATCACGTTTTTGTCGCTTTAAGTCACGTTTTTGTCACATTCAGTTGTTTTTTGTCATATTTAAACACATCTGTCGCTTTCAGTCATGATTTTGTTGTTTTCAGTCGCGTTTTTGTCGCTTTCAGTCACGTTTTTGTTGTTTTCAGTCACGTTTTTGTCTCTTTCACTCACGTTTTTGTCGCTTTCACTCACGTTTTTGTCGCTTTCACTCACGTTTTTGTCGCTTTCACTCACGTTTTTGTCGCTTTCACTCACGTTTTTGTCGCTTTCACTCACGTTTTTGTCGCTTTCACTCACGTTTTTGTCGCTTTCACTCACGTTTTTGTCGCTTTCACTCACGTTTTTGTCGCTTTCAGTCACGTTTTTGTCGTTTTCAGTCACGTTTTTGTCACATTCAGTTGTTTTGTGTTATATTTAAACACATTTTTGTCACTTTGTCACGTTTGTGTCATATTTACACGTCTTTGTCACTTTAGTAGTGTTCCGGTGCATTTAGTCGCATTTGTTGTTTGTAGGTGTGTTTTTGTTGCTTTTGAGCACATTTTTGTAATTTTGTCGCATTCAGTTGTGTTTGTCATTTTTAAAAGAGTCTTTTAGTTGAGTTTTGTTGCATTGTGTCACGTTTGTTGGCACGTTTTTGTCCCTTTTGAACACATTTTGTTTTTATTCGCACTTTTGTGGCTCGTTTCAGAACACGTTTGTTCAAATCCAAACTACAGCGTCAGCAGTTTTTAAGACATTTTGTTGTTTGTGGAAGAAATGATTACACTTCAAACATTAAAATTGCTTCTGGGTCTGGCTCATGCGGCCTGCGTTTGTGTAAAACCTTAACATGAATCTAATCTGAATCCTCTTAAACTCGTCACTCACGACTAAAAGTGACTAAAACTGACAAAAACACTACAACGACGACTAAAAACCATTAAATGTGAAATAACGCGACTGACAGCAACAAAAAGGTGACAGAATTGTGACAAAAACACATCAAAAAGTGACAAAAAAGTGAGTAGAAACGACAAAAATGCAGCTAAAAGTGAAACAACGAAACTAAAGGGCATCAAAAAACCCTGACATAAAAACACGACTGAACGAGACGTGACTGAAAGCAACTAAAACGCAACTTAAACGAACTAAAACGTGACTGAAGTGGCAAAAAGCACCAAAACTGACACAAAAAAGCAACAAAAAGTAATAAAAACAGTTAAAAATGCGACTAAAAACACAACTTCAACAGAAAAAAGGAAAAAAAACGCGACAGAAGCGACAAAAACAAGACTAAAAGTGACAAAACCACAACTAAAAGCGACAAAATGTTAGTTTTTTTTAATCAGAAAAATGTGACTAAAATATCACACGTTGGCTTTGGATCATGTCAGGTGATTATGACCTGAAAATGTCAGATTTTGGGTCAACGCGTAAACAGGAAACAGCTGATGCTAATGTGCTTTGCTAGCTTTGTTTTGCTAAAGGCTCAGCATATCGTTAGCATCAGTGGAAATACAGCAATTTATCAAGTGTCTGTCACTTTTGGTCACATTTTGCCGTTTTTAGTTGCACTCGGGTCCCACTCGGGTCCCACTCGGGTCCCACTCGGGTCCCACTCGGGTCCCACTCGGGTCCCACTCGGGTCCCACTCGGGTCCCACTCGGGTCCCACTCGGGTCCCACTCGGGTCCCACTTTGACAAACACAACTGAACGTGACAAAAACATGACTAAAAAGTGACAAAAACACGACTAAAAGCGACAAAGGTGTGTTTAAATATGAAACATAATTGAACGTGACAAGAAACTGACTAAAAGTGATAAAAACACGACAAGTGAAAAAAAACGACTGAAAGTGACAAAAACATCACATAAGTGAAAAAGTGAAAAAAAAGTTAAAAGACAGAAACTTCAAAGATGCGACAAAAAGTGACAAAGACACGTTCGACAAACACGACTGGACGTGACAAAAACGTGACAAACAGTGACACATTTGTGTTTAAAATGTGAATTTGAACAGAATACTATTATTAAACGATAAACTATAAAGAATAATTGCAGCCGCACTGGTCAGAAAAAACACAATTCCATATTTTTTCTAAATCGTGCATATAATACATACAAAGTGAACATCGTGATAAAATCGAAATCATGATCTGGCCCCAAGAATATTGCCGTATGTCCCAGGCCTAACACCAAACCGAGTCAGCCTCAGAAAACCATAAAACCAGTCGTCCGCACTTTAAGATGTGCTTTTGGGTCTGAGCGCCTGAGGGTTAATGAGGCGCTGGTGTCCCTCAGACTCCGAGAGCAAACGCACCGATGTGTTCAGCTTTTTACGTCAGACTCTGCTGCAGCTAAATATAAACGTGAGCAAACCGGAGCAAAGGCCGTCGTTTGTGTTCAGAGCCACAGAAGTCAGACAGAAACGGCAGGATTGGAGCCACGACGGCAAAAAGCAAAGACAAAAGACACGCGCGCTCAGGGTTTAGAGCCGCTTTAGACTGGATTTAGTCCCAGTTCAAACCAGAGCCGCAACTAGAAATTATTACCTCAGTGTGCGGCAGTAAAATGATGATTGGTGGACTTTTTAAACACATTTTTAACCAAATAAAGGCTGAAATATGGGACTGGAGTAGGGCTAAAACTAACGATTATTTTGGTAATCGATTAGTCTAGTAGGACTGCACGAAATCACAACAAACTAAAAAATATATCGCAGTAAAACCAAAGCCTTCATCATAAAATGAAGACATTGAAAAGGGAAAATCAGGAATAAAATCTAGATTTTTCAAACTAAATAAGGCTCAGTTTTGTATTTGTTGTTTTTTATTTGAATAAAACAGACTTTATTGAAGAATCATGAAGTCGACTATAAACGTGATGTCAGTCGTGTTTTGATGACGTCGTCGTTCTCTGGACTAAACACTAGAACAAGGACAAGGGTTCTTAAAGGGCCCATGACAGGTCGGACGACTCATTTAACCAAAATGTAGTTCAGATAAAGATATTTCAAAATGAGCTAAAATTCTTTACAAATTTTACACCATTTTCACAATTTTTAGCTTTTTAATTTTACTTCCTGGTTGTAAATGATGACATCACACTAGGAAATTACCATAGCAACAACACTGTAAACCGGGCCAAAATTTATCGAATGTCACATTATTTTGATTTGACAAATAAAAATAATGTTAACGCCTTTATTTTGTTGAATTAGATTTTAAAGGGTCAAAAAAGTAAAAGTGATGCATAACCTTTGTCTCCACAGTGTGATGTCATCAGTTCGTTTACTTCCTGTATTTTTCAACAGGTTTATCAACTTTTTTCCACAAACAGTGATCTGATTGGTGTAAAACTATAATTTATATTTACAACAAGTATTAATGCACTGAATAAAGTCAAAATTAGAAAATCACAGAAACCCGTCATACGCCCTTTAACCTTTTTTTTACCTTGAGGCCCGACTTTTTCTGTCTAAAGTAACTCGAGGCCCAGTCTCATATTAAATGTTTTATATTTTAGTGATTGTGTGGCCCTCAAGGAGGTGCTCGCGGCCCTACTCTGGGCCCCCGGCCCTACTCTGGGCCCCCGGCCCTACTCTGGGCCCCCGGCCCTACTCTGGGCCCCCGGCCCTACTGTTAAGAATCACTGCTCTAAAACACACACGTTTAGCACAAAGACAGTGACATTATTAAAGAAAATTGGCAAAAAAAGAACAGACCATTTCTGATTTTACTCAATTAGTTTAGTTTAGTTGAGTCTTTATTTGAAGGGACAATGTACAGAGACATTAAGCTCATATAAAACAGAGATGTTCTGCACCAGATTAGAGCTAAAGAGCTGGTTTCCATCTGCAGTCCCTGATTTACAAGAATAAATAGTACAAACAACAAAAGATTAGTACGATCTGTCACTCTGACTCAAGCATCACACATGAACAGAAAAAAGTATTTACAACATTTGTCTGATAGAATATACATGACCTACATGTTTACTTTCACTATTAAATCAGTCCATAAGCCACTTGTCTCAGTCACATATTCACCTTATTCTGCCCCGCCCACTTTTGCCTCTTTGTTCCACAGATCACACTTTTGTTGTAAACCCCAAACGCACTTCCATTTGACGAGAACTCCGTTAAAGCTAATGATGAACGAGGGAAAAGTCTGAGGCTAAAATGTTACATAAAGTAGATTGATTTGTGTAAAATGTTTAATGAACACGAGACACAACAAGTCACAACACAACGATTTCCTGAAAACGTCTTTTTAGTCGTGTAGACAAAAATGTGATTAAAAGTGACAAAAACATGGGAAAAAAACAGAATAAAGTGGCAAAAATGCGGCAATAAGTGACAAAAACGTGACAAGAACGCAACTAAAAGTGAGAAAAAGTGACAAACGTGGAAAAAAACTGAATAAAGTGACAAAAATGTGATTAAAAGTGACAAAAATGTGATTAAAAGTGACAAAAATTTGACAAAAAACTGAAGAAAGTGACAAAAATGTGACTAAATGAGTGACAAGTGACAATAAGTGACAAACAGGTGACAGTAAGAGACAAAAACACAAAGTCTGACGCTAAAATGTTACATAAAGTCGATTGATTTGTGTAAAATGTTTAATGAACACGAGCAACAACAAGTCACACGCTCCGGCCCCTGAAAACGTCTTTTTAGTCGAGTAGAACTTATTTTCTGTTGAGCTCGTCACCTGTGTGAAGTGGGCCCCGTAGTGTGCGATTGACCCCAAAATGGTGTCAAACGTTTGTGCATCGTTTGTGCTTAGTTTGTGAGTTATTGATCACTGATTGGCTCAGTTACAGTTTCCCCAAACTGTCCAATTTTGTGAGATATTGATTATGGATTATGGACATTTTGGAAATGTGGACAACCTCAATGCACTGCTTTCTCCATACACTGCACATGTACATCAAGTTAGTCTTAAATAAGTGTTTTATATCATATCCAGGTCTTGACAGATTGTCCACATGAGTCACATATAATTCAACAGCAATTCATCAACTTGTCACATCGATCAGTTTAACATTAATTTGATCCACCATCATCTTATCAAGTCTGTCTGTCTCCATCTTATCAATTAATAATGCACTTTTGGTCTTATTTGGCCGATGAAAGAAAATTACTTTAGGGCCAAATGTAGACAATTAAAGAGTTGAGGGTATTTATTTAGACTATTTTAATTATAAATCAAAAGGTGTGATCTTGATTGAACATAAACCAAAAAGTTTCAAAAAATGTTCCCCTTTGTTTTAGAGCCTGAATGTAGGTGTGACAAAACTGTGCACAACCGCTCACAACGTGGCTTTTTAAACGATTAAACAGCATAGTGACGTATAAAATAATAATTGTGTTGTTAATTGGCTTTATAAACTCCCATGTGCCATCGTAGTTCACTGCATTCACGGGGAAGGTAATCTACCCAAGCCCCAATGTGCAGCTTTGTATCCGTGACCAAATGGCTCCCCTCTTCCCACCTCGGTTCTCACACAAATATAGGTGTATATATTTGAAAATATGCCTGTTTGAAAAAAATAATCAATGTGTATAAAATAAATGTTGTGTTTGGGGTTTGTGTAACTGAGCCAATCAGTGATCAATAACTCAAAAACTAAGCACAAACGTTTGACACCATTTTGGGGTCAATCGGACACTACGGGGGGCCAACTTCACACAGGTGAGCTCCGTGTGACCATGGATGTATTAAATGAACTGGATAAGCCCCGCCCCCTCTGTCTGTGTCCCAGATTGACTAGTGGTCGTGTGAGGTACTGCAGCCTCTTGGAACCAGCCTTTTTCTATAATGTCACATTATAATCACAGACAGGACTGAATTATTATCTGTATTTAAATAAAATAGAAGGAAATGTTCTTTTCTACCGTTTCTAAAATCACAGAAATTACCGTTTTTATATGAAGTGACGTCACACAAACATGTGTGAGTCACATGAACGAGCGTCGGACGATACAAACAGAAGCTCATGGAAAAGGCTCGACTAGAGACACCTGTAAGTTGTATTTTATTTCATTTCAGACGCTTCACGTGTGTCTAACATGAAGAACACAATTACAATCACACAAGCTAACGCTAACACAAAGACCTGCAGCTGCTGGTCGTTCACGTCGCTCAAAGCATCATGGGGGATTGTGGTCACGTGGCGCCCTAAAGCAAAGATGGCCGCCTCCGTATCAGGAAGTAAAACAAAGATGGCCGCCTCCGTATCAGGAAGTAAAACAAAGATGGCCGCCTCCGTATCAGGAAGTAAATGTATAAGTAAGAAACTTTTTTGGGGTCGTGCACCAATGAGCTCAGGCCACAGGGAGGAACAGGGCGCCATTTTGGATTCATCTTCCAGGTTTTATTATAGTTCTGTGCATGTGAACTACAACGGAAACAAGACAGCGGCGCGTACGACAACTTCAGGAATACGGTGAATACAAATATATACATGGGCTTATTTGAGGAGAAGTACTCTCCAGATTCTACACTTTATTCATAAATGATCTCGGTTTCTAAATGCTCGTTTATTCTAAGTCTCAAGCTGCAATAGAAATAATCTGACAAGTGACGACTAAACTAATCACTACTTTCCGCCTTAGTTAAAAAGTGTGTTTAAATATCACGATCACATGGATATGGATTCCTGTTTGGAACGTGGCGGCTAGCATGCTAACACGGTCCACTGATATGTACGGTCTGTGTTCGAGTCATAAAACCTGTTCTTTCAGCTCACAGGACGTTCTGGAGTCAATGCACAGCAGTTCACCATCACTCGATTGTTTAATTAGTCGGCAACCAATTCTACAATCGATTAGCTGCGATTCATCGATGGACTTGTTACAGCTCTAGACTGAAGGCGTCTAGAGAGAGAATATTTATGAATGAAGCGTATTTTGTTCATTCTTTTTTGACATTTTGACTTAATAATGGCACCGTCTTTGTTACAAAAGCTCTTGTCGTGTGTGTTTTAGTCCAAACCTCACCATCAGAGAAACACGACAGTTCTTTTTTTTGTCGACTCATCAGGATTAGTCGACTAATCATTGCAGCGCTACATTTTTAAAAAAGACAGTTCTGAGATGGAGATTTATCGAAAAATTGCTAATACCTCATTTGTTATTTAGTGGATCTGAAAAATTAGAATAATCTATGACTAAAACAATTAAATGAGCTGAAAGAGACGTCTGCGTCGTCTCAAAACAAGAGAATAAAGTGACATTTCTGCACTTTTTTACGTCTCGTTCACGTTTTGCGCGATACTTGAGCCTCAACGACACATTTACCTCATTCGGATCAGGTGGAAATTTACTCTGAATCTTGTTACTTAAAAATAGATTTATCTGTGAAAAGAACCACCCCTGGTGCCGTTGTATTGATTGGTCCTGATTAATCGGCTCAGCTGCAGTTCTAATGTTGAGTGCAGATGTCGTTTGAACCTCAGTCAGAGGGACACTGTTTATTGTGGTCTGTTCATTGCTGTTCACATGTTTTTCTTTCTCTTCACTTCGTCACTCCCCGAAGTGAGAGACAAAAACGAGACTAAAAGTGACAAACGCAACTAAAAGTGACAAACACGACTAAAAGTGACAAAAACGTGGCAGAAAGTGACAAAAACGGGTCTACAGGTGACAAAACTGCGACTAACAGTGACAAATACAACTAAAAGTGACAAAAACGTGGCTAAAAGTGACAAAACTGACTAAAAGTGACAAAACCACGACTAAAAGTGACAAAACCACGACTAAAAGTGACAAAACCACGACTAACAGTGACAAAACCACGACTAACAGTGACAAATACAACTAAAAGTGACAAAACTGTGACTAAAAGTGACAAAACCGCGACTAAAAGTGACAAAACCACGACTAAAAGTGACAAAACCACGACTAAAAGTGACAAAACCGCGACTAAAAGTGACAAAACCGCGACTAAAAGTGACAAAACCGCGACTAAAAGTGACAAAACTGTGACTAAAAGTGACAAAACTGTGACTAAAAGTGACAAAACCTCGACTAAAAGTGACAAAAACGTGGCTAAAAGTGACAAAAACGTGGCTAACAGTTACAAACACAACTTAAAATGACAAAACCGCAACTAAAAGTGACAAAACCGCAACTAAAAGTGACAAAACCACAACTAAAAGTGACAAAACCACGACTAAAAGTGACAAAAACATGACTAAAAGTGACAAAAACGTAGCTAAAAGTGACAAAACTGCGACTCAAAGTAACTAAATCACGACTTAAAGTGACAAAAACGCAACTAAAAGTGACATAAACACAACTAAGTGACAAAAACATGACTAAAAGTGACAAAAACGTAGCTAAAAGTGACAAAACTGCGACTCAAACTGAGTAAACCATGACCTAAAGTGACTAAACCGCAACTAAAAGTGACAAAAACACGACTAAGTGACAAAACCGCGACTAAAAGTGACAAAAACGTGACAAGAGGTGACAAAAACGTGGCTAAAAGTGACAAAACTGCGGCTAACAGTGACAAAACTGCAGCTAACAGTGACAAAACTGCAGCTAACAGTGACAAACACGACTAAAAGTGACAAAAACCCGACTAAAAGTGACAAAAACACAACTAAAAGTGACAAAAACACAACTAAGTGACGAAAACGCGACTAAAAGTAACAAACCCGACTAAAAGTGACAAAAACAGCGACTAAAAGTGACAAAAACACGACTAAGTGACGAAAACGCGACTAAGTGACAAAAACACGACTAAAAGTAACAAAAACACGACTAAAAGTGACAAAACCACAACTAAAAGTGACAAAACCACGACTAAAAGTGACAAAACCACGACTAAAAGTGACAAAAACACGACTAATAGTGACAAAAACCCGACTAAAAGCGACAAAAACACGACTAAGTGACAAAAACGCGACTAAAAGTAACAAACCCGACTAAAAGTGACAAAAACCCAACTAAAAGTGACAAAAACACGACTAAAAGTGACAAAAAACACAACTAAAAGTGACAAAAACGCGACCAAAAGTGACAAAAACACAACTAAAAGTGACAAAAACGCGACTAAAAGTGACAAAAACACAACTAAAAGTGAAAAAGTGTTGTGTTTTTTGTGTTGATACTTGAAGCATCTCAGTACTAGTTTTAGTGCCATTATTAGTATATAATCTATGATCATTTGACAAACCTATTTTAGACAGTTTGGGTACAGAATCTACAGTTTTGTAAATATAGAACATGAAAAGAAAGTCCCCATTTTAATATAAACCACCGGGCGTCTCTGAGGAGCAGCATTTTATTATATTTACTCGGACAGAGAAAGGAGGTTTAGATCGGGACACTTGGGTTATGTATTATGTAGTAAGCAGAGTTTAAAATAGTTCTTTTGTGTCTGTGTTCGTTAAGCCTTCGTTAAACCCGACTAAAAGTGACAAAAACACGACTAAAAGTGTCAAAAACACGATTTAAAGTGACACAAACAAGACTAAAAGTGCCAAAAGCATGACTTAAATTGACAAAAACACAACTAAGTGTCAAAAACACGATTTAAAGTGACAAAAACACGACTAAAAGTGACAAAAACACGACTAAAAGTGACAAAAACACGACTAAGTGACAAAACCTGACTAAAAGTGAAAAGTTATGTAATGGGAGTAAAGTGAGGTAAATTGGCTGCAGGCTTTGGCAGGTCAGGGAATATTTAACTTGAGTAGATAACACGCACTTAAGTTATATTTATATTCTGTTTGACAAGAAGAGCTCCTGTGGAATAAGTGCAATGTCTTCATTTAAAATGTAAATAAAAGGGAAATGACGAGGGTAAACGGGGCCAAACGGACACATTAGTTAAGTTTATGTTTCAAGCTTTGGGTGAAAACTTCTGATAAATAACTGAGCTGGTTGTTTTTGCTGATGCGTGGTCTGTCCAGTCGGCACATTGTGGATTTCAAACGGGTTTAATCATGACGAATCTATCAATGATTCATAAAACTGTCTGAAAATTGTTTACAACTTTTCCTCAAACCAGATGGTGTTTTTCAGCCATTTTGAGGGTCATTTTTAAAGTGAGACAAACAGTTCCACCGCCGACAGTCGCTGTGTTCGTTAAAACGCGCGTCGAGTTCAATCATTCAGCAGAAAAGAATATTTTTAAACTTAAAATGAAAGTTGCTGAAAGTGAAGCTCTCACTCGAAGCTAACGCTGACTGCTCAAAATGTCCAACTTTTCAAACCGCATTTAATCACTAAATATTGATTGTCATTTGATAATTTTTAGTCACACAAAAGCACAACTAACACACGAGTAGTTTAATGTTCGTTGAATAAACGGGCGTTGATTATTTATGTTTTAAATCCAGTGTAAAGTGCCGAGTGTAGCGCTAGCTTCTGTCGCCGTTAGCATTAGCTGCGTGGCACCGCAGGCTCCGCGGAACAAGGCGACGATTCAGCGCGAATTTAACCCAAAAAAGTGTCAAATGTCTGACCTGCGCGTCCTGGAGGCTCTCCACGGCCCTCAGCGCGGTCTCCGTCAGCTTCACGTGAAAGACGGACACTCGGTGGGCGCCGGTTCGCCCGCAATTTAACCCGTAGCTCCCGTCCTCCGAGAGCGCCGCCGCCGCCATCTTCAGCAGCGCTCCACCGCCCGCCCCCGACGGCCCTTTAGCCCCGGGACCGGCCCCCCAGCCCCGGGACCGGCCCCCGAGCCCCGAGGACCGGCCCCTCAGCCCCGGGACCGGCCCCCGAGCCCCGGGACCGGCCCCCCAGCCCCCGGGACCGGCCCCCGAGCCCCCGGGACCGGCCCCCCAGCCCCCGGGACCGGCCCCTCAGCCCCCGGGACCGGCCCCCGAGCCCCGGGGACCGAGCCCCGGGACCGGCCCCCCAGCCCCGGGACCGGCCCCCGAGCCCCCGGGACCGGCCCCCGAGCCCCCGGGACCAGCCCCGGGATTTCACCGGAGCACCGGGAGGGACCCGGGGAACAGAGGGACCGGTCCCGGGCTGTGGGCTGTCAGTGTCCGCCCTCTGTGTGTGAGATTTACCAGGACTAAACCTGGACTAAACCAGGACTGAACCAGGTCTAAACCAGGTCTAAACCAGGACTAAACCTGGACTAAACCAGGTCTAAACCAGGACTGAACCAGGACTAAACCAGGACTAAACCAGGTCTAAACCAGGACTGAACCAGGACTGAACCAGGACTGAACCAGGACTAAACCAGGTCTAAACCAGGACTAAACCAGGTCTAAACCAGGTCTAAACCAGGAATAAACCAGGTCTAAACCAGGACTAAACCAGGTCTAAACCAGGACTTAACCAGGACTTAACCAGGACTGAACCAGGACTGAACCAGGACTGAACCAGGTCTGAACCAGGACTGAACCAGGACTGAACCAGGTCTAAACCAGGTCTAAACCAGGACTAAACCTGGACTAAACCAGGACTAAACCAGGACTGAACCAGGACTAAACCAGGACTAAACCAGGTCTAAACCAGGACTGAACCAGGACTGAACCAGGACTGAACCAGGACTAAACCAGGTCTAAACCAGGACTAAACCAGGTCTAAACCAGGACTTAACCAGGACTGAACCAGGACTAAACCAGGTCTAAACCAGGACTAAACCAGGTCTAAACCAGGACTGAACCAGGACTGAACCAGGACTGAACCAGGACTGAACCAGGACTGAACCAGGACTGAACCAGGACTGAACCAGGACTAAACCAGGTCTAAACCAGGACTAAACCAGGACTGAACCAGGACTGAACCAGGACTAAACCAGGACTAAACCAGGACTAAACCAGGACTGAACCAGGACTAAACCAGGACTAAACCAGGACTAAACCAGGTCTAAACCAGGTCTAAACCAGGACTAAACCAGGTCTAAACCAGGACTAAACCAGGTCTGAACCAGGACTAAACCAGGACTTAACCAGGACTAAACCAGGACTAAACCAGGTCTAAACCAGGACTAAACCAGGTCTAAACCAGGACTAAACCAGGTCTAAACCAGGACTAAACCAGGTCTAAACCAGGACTTAACCAGGACTGAACCAGGTCTGAACCAGGACTGAACCAGGACTAAACCAGGTCCAAACCAGGACTAAACCAGGTCTAAACCACGACTAAACCAGGTCTAAACCAGGACTAAACCAGGTCTAAACCAGGACTAAACCAGGTCTAAACCAGGACTAAACCAGGACTTAACCAGGACTAAACCAGGTCTAAACCAGGTCTAAACCAGGACTAAACCAGGTCTAAACCAGGACTGAACCAGGTCTAAACCAGGACTAAACCAGGACTAAACCAGGACTGAACCAGGTCTAAACCAGGACTGAACCAGGTCTGAACCAGGACTGAACCAGGACTAAACCAGGTCTAAACCAGGACTTAACCAGGACTAAACCAGGACTAAACCAGGACTAAACCAGGTCTAAACCAGGACTGAACCAGGACTAAACCAGGACTAAACCAGGTCTAAACCAGGACTGAACCAGGTCTAAACCAGGACTAAACCAGGACTTAACCAGGACTAAACCAGGACTAAACCAGGACTAAACCAGGTCTAAACCAGGACTGAACCAGGTCTGAACCAGGACTAAACCAGGTCTAAACCAGGACTAAACCAGGACTAAACCAGGTCTAAACCAGGACTAAACCAGGTCTAAACCAGGTCTAAACCAGGACTAAACCAGGTCTAAACCAGGACTGAACCAGGACTGAACCAGGTCTGAACCAGGACTGAACCAGGTCTAAACCAGGACTGAACCAGGACTAAACCAGGACTAAACCAGGTCTAAACCAGGACTAAACCAGGACTAAACCAGGCCTAAACCAGGACTAAACCAGGTCTAAACCAGGACTAAACCAGGTCTAAACCAGGTCTAAACCAGGACTAAACCAGGTCTAAACCAGGACTTAACCAGGACTGAACCAGGTCTGAACCAGGACTGAACCAGGACTGAACCAGGACTAAACCAGGTCTAAACCAGGACTTAACCAGGACTAAACCAGGACTAAACCAGGACTAAACCAGGTCTAAACCAGGACTAAACCAGGTCTAAACCAGGACTGAACCAGGACTAAACCAGGTCTAAACCAGGTCTAAACCAGGTCTAAACCAGGTCTTGATGATGTGGCGCTGTGAGAAAACATCTGTTTTAGTTCAAAGTGTTTTTACTGTAACATTCAAACAGCGCCCCTCGGTGGCACAGTCTGGTGCTGCTGCTGCTGTGGAAGTACAAAAGTACAAGTACCTCAGTGCATTGATACTCGTTACTTTAACTTTCACTTCATCAGAGAATATTTGAACTTTCTACTCCTACATTTTGATGTTTTTAACACGTTCATGATGACGTTCTACCTAAAGGTTTAGAGTTCAAGTCCCAGCTTTAGGGAACAAACAAAAATAAAATATGACACGAAAATTAAGAAACAGATTTAATTTTGTTGAATAAAAATCCATCAATTATTTGTCAAGACAAATACATCACTGCATTTGACCCACTAATACTTCTAAAATGACATTGTTGTTTTTTAATGTGAGCCAAACACACATTTCTGCCGTCACTGTGTGACGGACAAAGTTATCATAGCACCAGCCTGGCTCCTCTGCCCTAGGCCCCTCCCCCTCTGATATCAGCCCCTCCTCCTCTGCCCTAGACCCCTCCCCTTCGGGCCCCTCCCCTCTGGTATCAGCCCCTCCTCCTCTGCCCTAGGCCCCTCCCCCCTGGTATCAGCCCCTCCCCTCTGGTTTCAGCCCCTCCTCCTCTGCCCTAGGCCCCTCCCCCCTGGTATCAGCCCCTCCCCCTCTGCCCTAGGCCCCTCCCCTTCAGGCCCCTCCCCCCTGGTATCAGACCCTCCTCCTCTGCCCTAGGCCCCTCCCCCTCTGGCCCCTTCCCTCTGGTATCAGCCCTCCCCTCTGGTTTCAGCCCCTCCCCTCTGGTTTCAGCCCCTCCTCCTCTGCCCTAGGCCCCTCCCCCCTGGTATCAGCCCCTCCCCCTCTGGTATCAGCCCCTCCTCCTCTGCCCTAGACCCCTCGCCTTCGGGCTCCTCCCCTCTGGTATCAGCCCCTCCTCCTCTGCCCTAGGCCCCTCCCCTCTGGTTTCAGCCCCTCCTCCTCTGCCCTAGGCCCTTCCTCCTCTGCCCTAGGCCCCTCTCCCGCTGTACTCGGGGCCCAGCACACAGGAGGGGGCGTGGTCTATGAAGCACCTGTTCAGGTAGCTCTCCTCCCTCCTGAGCGCCCGCACGCCCTGAGCCTGGTCCTGCAGCAGGAGCACGGAGCACCCGCGGGTGAAGCGCAGCACCCGTCGGGCCGAGCCGCCGTACAGCTCCGAGGTGTAGTACCGCTCGCCCTCGTCCTGCGACACGGCGGCCGCGGACGCTCCGCCCTCGTACGGGAACAGGCCGCGCTCTTTGTCGTAGAAGTCGGGGTGCAGGACGGCCACGAGCTCGTCCAGGACCTCCTCGCGCAGCGGCCGCCGGAACCTCAGGTCCACGTCGGCGCAGAACACGTACTGCGCCTCGTCCTCGCTCACGATGTCCCTGAGCAGGTCGGCGAGCAGCGGCAGGCGCCGCAGGTGCAGCCTGTCCCACCCCGGCAGCTCCGCCACCGGCACCACGCGCAGCTCCCTGCCGGGGCCCAGGGCCGGCGGTGGCTCCAGCGAGCGGGCGTTGTCCGTCAGGACGTAGTACGTGACGGGGCGCCGCGGCAGGAAGTGCGTCTCGGCCGACGACAGGAAGCGCTCCAGATACAAGGCGTAGTTTCCCACCACCAGAACGACCAGCGCCGTCCGCACGGGCGCGTCCAGGAAACGAGCTCTGCGCCGGGCCGCCAACGGAGAGGCCCCCCACACCAGCGGGGCCCCCCAGGAGGTCACGGAGGGCCGGGGGCCGGGGCTAGGGCCCCGGGGCGGGTCCGGGCCCCTGTTCCAGAAGGCCACGACAGCGTGAGTGGGAGACGGGCGCGTGCCGGACCCTGAGCGCCCCAAGAGGAGGTCTGAGGAGGAGAGAGAGGGTTAAAGCTGCAGTACGGGACATTTGCTCTGGCTCTGGTCTGATTCTGTCATGGACCTGCAGCACACGTCTGTGGAGCGCTCGTCTGGACATATTTCATGTCAGGGACTCGCTCAACGCCGCCTGACGATTAAATGAGCCCGACTTTGACAAAACCCCGATAAGACTGCGGGCTGCCAGCAGAGGGCGCTGTGCCGGTGCAGAAGAAGGAAACAGTGACGTCATGAAGAAAGACGAGGTGAGCGCGAGGGACATGTTTGTCTTTGGCTCTGGCTGATGTGATCCAGAAGGGGGCAGTGTTGATCTGCAGAATAAATGACACAAACTGGAGGGATGGTTTTACATTTTACAACAGACTTATTCAACCTTTTTTGAGTTGCGGCACAGTTTTTGGGTTTAAAACCTGCCATGGTACACCGCCCAGAAAAATATGACCAAATCAGACAATTTTTCTAATAAATATGGTAGATAATGAGCCCAGTTATGTTTGTGCCACTTTAAATGTCTCAATAGTGATAGTTTGATGTTGTTTTTTGGTGCAGACGTTGCTCAGGACACTCCACAAAGGTTAATGAGTCAATTACATCCATATTTGTGACTCTGTTCACTCAAACTGGACATTGGTTTCAAGGAACAGCTGATAAAACCTCCGTCAGAGCAGTGTTCACACTGGATCAGAACACGGTCTGAGGCAGAAGAGACGGGAATGTGCCGTTATCGAGAAAAAATGTCCATAAGAAGAGTTCACGATGTTCTGTCGCAGATGTTTGATCCATGAAGCACATGTTTCATAAATCCAGGCGGTTTGGACGAGGAGCAGACGGAGAAGAATAAAACGTACAGAACCACAAGAGGTTTGCAATCTTTGAAACAGAAAATCAAAAAGCAAGTTTTAAAGGAAAAATATTATGCCTTTTTTCATAATGTATTGTATATTAAACCTGCTCTTGAGGACCTTAAGCCTCAAAAACAAAAAGTTTATCAAATCAAAATGAACATCTGCGTCTCTCTCTTTGCCCTGCACTTACTGAGTTTAGGCGCCATCTGCTGGCTGCAGAGCACTTCCACGTGTTAAAGGTGAACGTGAGTGAGCTGTTTGAGGCAGAAATGCTCCCAACGAGTCTGTGATGATTTAAGGACTTAGAACAGCACGAGATTCTCAGATAAATGACGCATGGGCCCTTTAAAAGTCGGAACAAAAACAGAGTGAACCCAGAACGAGGCAAAAGTTTGAGCTGAACATGATGTGATTCAAACTGGGATGAAGCTCAGAATGTGACAAACTGAGCCTCAGACACATGTGAGCGACACCAGAGGCTTAAACACATTTATTATTGTATTTTACATCATGTTTGAGCAAATTATCATCAACTCTTTACATTTTTGATGAAGAACAATCCAGATTTATGGGTTTTACTGGAAAATACTCACAGAAATGTTGAGCCCACAATCATTTTTCATTTTATCTAGAGATATATTAGATACTGTTCCATAAATTAGATTCTTTTGAAGCTAAAATACAATTTTAAGGCAAGAAAATTGTCCATGGTTTGTTACAGAAAAGCAAACTAACTGACCTTTCTACTCTGGAAATTCAAATGTGTTGATTTTTCCAACACAAACACTTACCATACAAACCATAGAGTTTAGATCTAATGAGACAATCATTCAAACATCTAACTTCATTTTTCCTCCAGTCGCCTCCTTCTGCCATACTTTAAAGGGTCAATTTGATCTGAAACAAAGATCACGGATGGAGGGAGTTCAACAGGAAGTGTCTGTGACGTCGGAGGGACAGATTCATCAAACTGAATGAAGCTAAATGTAACTGCAGTGTGTTTTTGATGAAGAACAAAGTGAGAACAGAGTTAAAAGAGAATCTGTGTGAACTGTGAAGCTAAAATGTAAAATCAGCGCCGGTTTGTGATATTTGTTTCAGATTAAGTCGTGGTCACTTTTGACTTAGTCGCTGCTGGAGGCGATGGATTCAGGCTGAACTTTGTCTGGACCATGGATGTATTAAAAGAACTGGATAAGCCCCGCCCCCTCTGTCTGTGTCCCAGACTGATTAGTGGTCGTGTGAGGTACTGCAGCCTTTTTCTAAAATGTCACATTATAATCACAGACAGGACTGAATTATTATCAGTATTTAAATAAAATAGAAGGAAATGTTCTTTTCTACCGTTTCTAAAATCACCGAAATTACCGTTTTTATATGAAGTGGGGGATTGTGGTCACGTGGCGCCCTAAAACAAAGATGGCAGCCATCGTTTCAGGAAGTAAAACAAAGATGGCCGCCTCCGTATCAGGAAGTAAATGCGGAAGTAAGAAACTTTTTTGGGGTCATGAACCAATGAGCTCAGGCCACAGGGAGGAACAGGGCGGCCATTTTGAATTCATCTTCCAGGTTTTATTATAGTTCTATGGACCAGACTTGAGGCTTGAATTCAGTCACAGGGTCAGAGGTCACAGGGTCAGAGGTCACAGGGTCAGAGGTCACAGGGTCAGAGGAGCAGAGGGTCAAAGGGGCAGAGGTCAAAGGGGCAGAGGTTAAACCGTCAGAGAAGCAGAGGGTCAGGGTTCAAAAGGTCAGAGGTCAAAGGGTCAGAGGTCAGAGCATAGAACTATAATAAAACCTGGAAGATGAATCCAAGATGGCCGTCCTGTTTATCCCTATGGAGAGTGCTCATTGGCGCATGACCCCAAAAAAGTTTCTTACTTCCGCATTTACTTCCTGATACGGCGGCTGACATCTTTGTTTTACTTCCTGAAACGATGGCTGCCATCTTTGTTTTACTTCCTGAAACGGAGGCTGCCATCTTTGTTTTAGGGCGCCACGTGACGACAATCCCCCACTTCATATAAAAACGGTAATTTCGGTGATTTTAGAAAAGGTAGAAAAGAACATTTCCTTCTATTTTATTTAAATACCGATAATAATTCAGTCCTGTCTGCAATTATAATGAGCAATTTTAGAAAAAGGCTGGTTCCAAGAGGCTGCAGTACCTCACACGGCCACAAATCAATCTGGGACCACAGACAGAGGGGGCGTACCTTATCCAGTTCATTTAATACATCCATGGGTCAGAGGAGCAGAAGGTCAGAGGTCAAAGGGTCAGAGGTCAGATGACACTCACAGATGATGAAGGACAGTCCGGTGCAGCTCAGCAGCAGCTGGAGCGGGTTCCACCTGAAGACTCCTGTTTCAAACACAACAAGGTCAGGGTTCAAGGCTGTCGTCGTGTCGTTGAGCAAAACACTTCCCTCTTTCTCTGCGTGTGTGGTTCCTCATCTGCCTGGAGGAACTCTGTCTACACCAGATGAACTGTCCATCTCCTTCATCTGCTTCTCCTCCAGGTTTCTACTTTTTCCCACAGGGTTTTTTGTAGTTTTTCCTCGAGAGAAGGAGGCTCTGTAGACAGGGGGCGCTCTGGGACAGAAGGGGGCGCTCTGGGACACACAGGGGGCGCTCTGGGACAGAAGGGGGCGCTCTGGGACACACAGGGGGCTCTGGGACACACAGGGGGCACTCTGGGACACACAGGGGGCTCTGGAACAGAAGGGGGCTCTGGGACACACAGGGGGCGCTCTGGGACACACAGGGGGCTCTGGGACACACAGGGGGCGCTCTGGGACACACAGGGGGCTCTGGGACACACAGGGGGCGCTCTGGGACACACAGGGCGCTCTGGGACACACAGGGGGCGCTCTGGGACACACAAGGGGCTCTGGGACACACAGGGGGGCGCTCTGGGACACACAGGGGGCTCTGGGACACACAGCGGCACTCTGGGACAGACAGGGGGCACTCTGGGACACACAGGGGGCGCTCTGGGACACACAGGGGGCGCTCTGGGACACACAGGGCTCTGGGACACACAGGGGGCACTCTGGGACAGACAGGGGGCGCTCTGGGACACACAGGGGGTTCTGGGACACACAGGGGGCACTCTGGGACACACAGGGGGCGCTCTGGGACACACAGGGGGCACTCTGGGACAGACAGGGGGCGCTCTGGGACACACAGGGGTTCTGGGACAGAGAGGGCGCTCTGGGACACACAGGGCGCTCTGGGACAGACAGGGGCTCTGGGACACACAGGGGGCTCTGGGACACACCGGGCGCTCTGGGACACACAGGGGGCGCTCGGGGACACACAAGGGGCTCTGGGACACACAGGGGGCGCTCTGGGACACACAGGGGGCTCTGGGACACACAGGGGGCACTCTGGGACAGACAGGGGGCACTCTGGGACACACAGGGGGCGCTCTGGGACACACAGGGGGCGCTCTGGGACACACAGGGGGCGCTCTGGGACACACAGGGGGCACTCGGGGACAGGCAGGGCTCTGGGACACACAGGGGTTCTGGGACACACAGGGGGCACTCTGGGACACACAGGGGGCGCTCTGGGACACACAGGGGGCACTCTGGGACAGACAGGGGGCGCTCTGGGACACACAGGGGGTTCTGGGACAGACAGGGGGCGCTCTGGGACACACAGGGGCGCTCTGGGACAGACAGGGGGCGCTCTGGGACACACAGGGGCGCTCTGGGACACACAGGGGTGCTCTGGGACACACAGGGGCGCTCTGGGACACACAAGGGGTTCTGGGACACACAGGGGGCTCTGGGACAGACAGGGGGCGCTCTGGGACAGACAGGGGGCGCTCTGGGACACACAGGGGGCGCTCTGGGACAGACAGGGGGCTCTGGGACACACAGGGCGCTCTGGGACACATAGGGGGCGCTCTGGGACACACAGGGGGCTCTGGGACACACAGCGCGAACTGGGACACAAACGGGTCGCTCTGGGAGACACAGGGCGCTCTGGGACAGACAGGGGGCTCTGGGACACACAGTGGGCGCTCTGGGACACACAGGGGGCTCTGGGACACACATGGGGCGCTCTGGGACACACAGAGCGCTGGGACACACAGGGGGCGCTCTGGGACGGACAAGGGGCTCTGGGACACACAGGGGGCTCTGGGACACACAGGGGGCGCTCTGGGACAGACAGGGCGCTCTGGGACACACAGGGCGCTCTGGGACAGAAGGGGCGCTCTGGGACAGAAGGGGCTCTGGGACAGACAGGGGCGCTCTGGGACACACAGGGGCTCTGGGACAGACAGGGGGCACTCTGGGACACACACGGGGCGCTCTGGGACAGACAGGGGCTCTGGGACACACAGGGGGCTCTGGGCCACACAGGGGCGCTCTGGGACACACAGGGCGCTCTGGAACACACAGGGGGCGCTCTGGGACACACAGGGCGCTCTGGGACACACAGGGGGCTCTGGGACACACAGGGGGCGCTCTGGGACACACAGGGCGCTCTGGGACACACAGGGGGCGCTCTGGGACACACAGGGGGCTCTGGGACACACAGGGGGCGCTCTGGGACACACAGGGGGCGCTCTGGGACAGACAGGGCGCTCTGGGACACACAGGGGGCGCTCTGGGGCACACAGGGGGCACTCTGGGACAGACAGGGGGCGCTCTGGGACACACAGGGGGCGCTCTGGGACAGACAGGGGGCGCTCTGGGACAGACAGGGGGCGCTCTGGGACACACAGGGGGCGCTCTGGAACACACAGGGGGCGCTCTGGGACACACAGGGGGCGCTCTGGGACACACAGGGGGCGCTCTGGGACACACAGGGGGTGCTCTGGGACACACAGGGGGCGCTCTGGGACACACAGGGGGCGCTCTGGAACACACAGGGGGCGCTCTGGGACACACAGGGGGCGCTCTGGGACACACAGGGGGCGCTCTGGGACACACACGGGGCGCTCTGGGACACACACAGGGGGCGCTCTTGTTTATTTGATCGGCTTTCTCCCTGTGGCCCGTTAAAATCTCGTGTTCATCTGTTGTTGCTCTGACGACGGCTCGATGTTTGGGCTCCACGATTGTGATTTCGATCAATGTTTGAAAAGTAAGATTCTGTGTAGGAGGCTGTCATTTGTGTTGAACATCCCTAAAAAAATGAACGAGCCATCGAAATCATAGTGTTTAAACCATTTATTGGTCGCCAGTTCTAGACCAGTTCTAGACCAGTTTTAGACCTGTTTTAGTCCTGTTCTAGACCAGTTCTGGATCTGTTTTAGTCCTGCTTTAGTCCTGTTCTAGACCAGTTCTGGACCTGTTTTAGTCCTGCTTTAGTCCTGTTCTAGACCAGTTTTAGACCTGCTTTAGTCCTGTTCTAGACCAGTTCTAGACCAGTTCTAGACCAGTTTTAGACCAGTTTTAGACCTGTTCTAGACCAGTTCTAGACCAGTTCTAGACCAGTTCTAGACCAGTTTTAGACCAGTTCTAGACCAGTTCTAGACCAGTTCTAGACCAGTTCTAGACCAGTTTTAGACCAGTTCTAGACCAGTTTTAGTCCTGTTCTAGACCAGTTTTAGACCAGTTTTAGACCAGTTCTAGACCAGTTTTAGACCAGTTCTAGACCAGCTATAGACCTGTTTTAGACCTGCTTTAGTCCTGTTCTAGACCAGTTCTAGACCAGTTTTAGACCAGTTCTAGACCAGCTATAGACCTGCTTTAGTCCTGTTCTAGACCAGTTTTAAACCTGCTTTAGTCCTGTTCTAGACCAGTTCTAGACCAGTTCTAGACCAGTTTTAGACCAGCTCTAGACCTGTTTTAGACCTGCTTTAGTCCTGTTCTAGACCAGTTCTAGACCAGTTTTAGACCAGTTCTAGACCAGCTATAGACCTGCTTTAGTCCTGTTCTAGACCAGTTTTAAACCTGCTTTAGTCCTGTTCTAGACCAGTTCTAGACCAGTTTTAGACCAGTTCTAGACCAGTTTTAGTCCTGTTCTAGACCAGTTCTAGACCAGTTTTAGACCAGTTCTAGACCAGTTTTAGACCTGTTCTAGACCAGCTATAGACCTGTTTTAGACCTGCTTTAGTCCTGTTCTAGACCAGTTCTAGACCAGTTCTAGACCAGTTCTAGACCAGTTTTAGACCTGCTGTAGACCAGCTCTAGACCTGTTTTAGTCCTGTTCTAGACCAGTTCTAGACCTGTTTTAGTCCTGTTCTAGACCAGTTCTAGACCTGTTTAGGTCCTGTTCTTGACCAGTTCTAGACCTGTTTTAGTCCTGTTCTAGACCAGTTCTAGACCAGTTTTAGACCAGTTCTAGACAAGTTTTAGACCTGTTCTTGACCAGCTATCGACCAGTTATAGACCTGCTTTAGTCCTGTTCTAGACCAGTTCTAGACCAGTTCTAGACCAGGTCTAGACCAGGTCCAGACCTGTCATGACCTCAGAGTTCAGACTGACCTGAGCCGAGCCGAGCCATGACGCCTTCAGGACTCAGACGTCTTCGATCCGTTCGTCAAACTCTTTCTCCTCTGTTTCTCTAAAGTCATTTTCTCTACGTTTTTTTCCAACAACTAAAGGATTTTTCCACCTCCCTCCTCTCCTCCCTCCTCTCCTCCCTCCTCTCCTCCCCTTTCTCCTCCTTCCTCTCCTCCCTCCTCCCTCCTCTCCTCCCTCCTCTCCTCCCTCCTCTCCTCCCCTTTCTCCTCCCCTTTCTCCTCCCCCTCTTGATCCATTCTACCCTCGCTCTCTCTTATCTCTCTCTGTCTCTCTTTTTTCTCTCTCACTCTCTTTCCTGCTCACTCTTTTTCTCTCTTTTCTCTCTTTTCTCTCTTTTCATGCAGAATGTGGTTTGAACTTTCTGTTTCCGTGGAATCAGGAGACTTTACACCTGCAGAATGTTACACACTGTGGCTTTAAGGTTCACTTCATTGTCCATTTGAGCCGTCCTTCAGTGTGGAGTGTAATCTAAATATGGTTTGAGTGTCTCCTCACACCAAACACCTCCCTCCTGAGGGGGAGAGGAGTGACACTCATGAAGGACTTAAGCCTGTCCCACAGCTCTAGGTGACTGTGTAGTTTAGTTCATTTAATTATTATATTTATTTGTTATCAGGGCACCAGCTCTTTGGGCAAATG
The DNA here is from genome assembly GCA_019453435.1 of Rhinogobius similis. Taxonomy (NCBI): domain Eukaryota; kingdom Metazoa; phylum Chordata; class Actinopteri; order Gobiiformes; family Gobiidae; genus Rhinogobius; species Rhinogobius similis. The sequence continues at coordinate 29,382,292 of CM033623.1, read as the reverse complement.
ACTAATTTCCAAATAATTATTCATAATTATTATTCATTCATTAATAACAGTTGTGCATTGATTATTACTAATAATTAAATGTTGGTCCGTCTGAAGGTTGTAAGAACCGTGACATTGACATCTTTTCTGGAAATAAAATGATAAATAAAAAAAATAAAAAAGTACCAATTGTGTTTTATGGAGATGTATTGATTAACATACAAACAGATAAATATGGTGATTAAATATTCAAATTAGTCATTAAAAGATGTAAACTAGACCAGGTTGTTCTGGATCTGTCTAGTTCTGTGTTGGAGTTCAATTTAACAATTAATGTATTAAAGCCCGAAATCTGTGGCTTACGACCCAAGAGTTTCTCCAGCCTCGTGTCCCACGTGTGACCTGAGGGTCAGAGGTGTCCCATGTGTGACCTGAGGGTCAGAGGTGTCCCACGTGTGACCTGAGGGTCAGAGGTGTCCCACGTGTGACCTGAGGGTCAGAGGTGTCCCACGTGTGACCTGAGGGTCAGAGGTGTCCCACGTGTGACCTGAGGGTCAGAGGTGTCCCATGTGAGGGTCAGAGGTGTCCCACGTGTGACCTGAGGGTCAGAGGTGTCCCACGTGTGACCTGAGGGTCAGAGGTGTCCCACGTGTGACCTGAGGGTCAGAGGTGTCCCACGTGTGACCTGAGGGTCAGAGGTGTCCCACGTGCGACCTGAGGGTCAGAGGTGACCCATGTGAGTGTCAGAGGTGTCCCACGTGTGACCTGAGGGTCAGAGGTGTCCCACGTGTGACCTGAGGGTCAGAGGTGTCCCACGTGAGGGTCAGAGGTGTCCCACGTGCGACCTGAGGGTCAGAGGTGTCCCACGTGCGACCTGAGGGTCAGAGGTGTCCCACGTGCGACCTGAGGGTCAGAGGTGTCCCACGTGCGACCTGAGGGTCAGAGGTGTCCCACGTGCGACCTGAGGGTCAGAGGTGTCCCGTGTGACCTGAGGGTCAGAGGTGTCCCACGTGTGACCTGAGGGTCAGAGGTGTCCCACGTGTGACCTGAGGGTCAGAGGTGTCCCACGTGCGTCCTGAGGGTCAGAGGTGACCCATGTGAGGGTCAGAGGTGTCCCACGTGTGACCTGAGGGTCAGAGGTGTCCCACGTGTGACCTGAGGGTCAGAGGTGTCCCACGTGAGGGTCAGAGGTGTCCCACGTGCGACCTGAGGGTCAGAGGTGTCCCACGTGCGACCTGAGGGTCAGAGGTGTCCCACGTGCGACCTGAGGGTCAGAGGTGTCCCACGTGCGACCTGAGGCTCAGAGGTGTCCCACGTGTGACCTGAGGGTCAGAGGTGTCCCACGTGTGACCTGAGGGTCAGAGGTGTCCCACGTGTGACCTGAGGGTCAGAGGTGTCCCACGTGTGACCTGAGGGTCAGAGGTGTCCCACGTGTGACCTGAGGGTCAGAGGTGTCCCACGTGCGACCTGAGGGTCAGAGGTGACCCAAGTGAGGCCAGAGGTGTCCCACGTGTGACCTGAGGGTCAGAGGTGTCCCACGTGTGACCTGAGGGTCAGAGGTGTCCCACGTGAGGGTCAGAGGTGTCCCACGTGCGACCTGAGGGTCAGAGGTGTCCCACGTGCGACCTGAGGGTCAGAGGTGTCCCACGTGCGACCTGAGGGTCAGAGGTGTCCCACGTGTGACCTGAGGGTCAGAGGTGTCCCACGTGTGACCTGAGGGTCAGAGGTGTCCCACGTGTGACCTGAGGGTCAGAGGTGTCCCACGTGCGACCTGAGGGTCAGAGGTGTCCCATGTGAGGGTCAGAGGTGTCCCACGTGTGACCTGAGGGTCAGAGGTGTCCCACGTGTGACCTGAGGGTCAGAGGTGTCCCACGTGACGGTCAGTGGTGTCCCACGTGCGACCTGAGGGTCAGAGGTGTCCCACGTGCGACCTGAGGGTCAGAGGTGTCCCACGTGAGGGTCAGAGGTGTCCCACGTGCGACCTGAGGGTCAGAGGTGTCCCACGTGCGACCTGAGGGTCAGAGGTGTCCCACGTGCGACCTGAGGGTCAGAGGTGTCCCACGTGTGACCTGAGGGTCAGAGGTGTCCCACGTGCGACCTGAGGGTCAGAGGTGTCCCATGTGAGGGTCAGAGGTGTCCCACGTGTGACCTGAGGGTCAGAGGTGTCCCACGTGTGACCTGAGGGTCAGAGGTGTCCCACGTGAGGGTCAGAGGTGTCCCACGTGCGACCTGAGGGTCAGAGGTGTCCCACGTGCGACCTGAGGGTCAGAGGTGTCCCACGTGCGACCTGAGGGTCAGAGGTGTCCCGCGTTTGACCTGAGGGTCAGAGGTGTCCCATGTGAGGGTCAGAGGTGTCCCACGTGTGACCTGAGGGTCAGAGGTGTCCCACGTGTGACCTGAGGGTCAGAGGTGTCCCACGTGTGACCTGAGGGTCAGAGGTGTCCCACGTGTGACCTGAGGGTCAGAGGTGTCCCACGTGAGGGTCAGAGGTGTCCCACGTGTGACCTGAGGGTCAGAGGTGTCCCACGTGAGGGTCAGAGGTGTCCCACGTGTGACCTAAGGGTCAGAGGTGTCCCACGTGTGACCTGAGGGTCAGAGGTGTCCCACGTGTGACCTGAGGGTCAGAGGTGTCCCACGTGCGACCTGAGGGTCAGAGGTGTCCCATGTGAGGGTCAGAGGTGTCCCATGTGTGACCTGAGGGTCAGAGGTGTCCCACGTGTGACCTGAGGGTCAGAGGTGTCCCACGTGTGACCTGAGGGTCAGAGGTGTCCCACGTGTGACCTGAGGGTCAGAGGTGTCCCACGTGAGGGTCAGAGGTGTCCCACGTGCGACCTGAGGGTCAGAGGTGTCCCACGTGAGACCTGAGGGTCAGAGGTGTCCCACGTGTGACCTGAGGGTCAGAGGTGTCCCATGTGTGACCTGAGGGTCAGAGGTGTCCCACGTTTGACCTGAGGGTCAGAGGTGTCCCACGTGTGACCTGAGGGTCAGAGGTGTCCCACGTGTGACCTGAGGGTCAGAGGTGTCCCACGTGTGACCTGAGGGTCAGAGGTGTCCCACGTGAGGGTCAGAGGTGTCCCACGTGTGACCCAAGGGTCAGAGGTGTCCCACGTGCGACCTGAGGGTCAGAGGTGTCCCACGTGTGACCTGAGGGTCAGAGGTGTCCCACGTGCGACCTGAGGGTCAGAGGTGTCCCACGTGCGACCTGAGGGTCAGAGGTGTCCCACGTGTGACCTGAGAGTCAGAGGTGTCCCACGTGTGACCTGAGGGTCAGAGGTGTCCCACGTGTGACCTGAGGGTCAGATCTGGGGCTCAGAGGGACACGGCTGCAGCTGAAGAGTTTCCCTGAAGATGCCTCCTGTGAAGAAAGGAGGATGAGGGGGACACTTCTCTGTTGAGTGTCTGGGTCCAGCAGCAAATGGTCACAGATTAAAACCCGAAGGTTGTTGTTGTCGAGTGAAGAATTAAAAAAGGTCCTTTGCTTGAAAATGCATGTGTGCCGTCAAAATCACGTCAAAAGACGGGCACAGATCTTGGAGAAGAGGGGGGTCAGCTCCTTGGTTCCCAGAGCTGAGCTGATGAGCACGAGGTGCTCTCAGACTCTGTCTCCTCTGGTCCTTGGTTGTAGGATGGTTCTCTCCTGTGGAACCGCCATGTGCGGTTCCTCCTTTGGGACTCGTACTGGGACGAGGCCGCGCCCGGCGGGAGCTCCACGTTGCTCAGTTGCTTTCTCTCTGCTCCGAAGAGGAATGGATAAATGGGGTATAAACCCCATGCACCCCGTGCAAGTCAGAACCTCAGGCTTTAGCACTAACTTCCAGCCAATCAGGGACTTGAACTGACTGAGACGTCTCAGTAAGAGTCTGTCTGTGGCAGGAGGTGTGACCTGAGGGCCAGGGCTGGACAGTAGCCAGGTCTCCGTAGTTTGAACATTAACCCAAGTTAAAGTCAATTTTCATTGACCGTTGAAATGCACATTATGACACTGAAATGTTCACAAGACGATTCATAAACCATTTGAATCCACAAAAGAACATTCACAAAATAATACAACACTGTAAATTCATCCTGTAAGAGTTCATTTTAATTGGTTTTCAAATAGAAAACAATTATTTTTTTGAAGTTTAATCCAGCTTCAAAGTAGCATATTTCTACGATTCAGCAAAGCTTGGGATGTGGATGACCAGGGTGTTCAGATGTGGGCGGGGCTGATCATGTCATGACCCGGTGCATCCTGCTCTGTGCAGCAGGGGGCAGACTCTGGGGTCAGCGATACTTCGTCTCATCAGGTCCTTCAGTGTCTCTGGGTCAAACCAGGAGCAGCAGGTCCAGGTCCAGATCCTGGTCTGGTCCTCGGTTTGATCCAGAACAATTATTTTAAGTCCAAAGTCAAAGAACATACTGTATCATCGAAAAATACATGTCACTGAGGTTTGTTTGTTTTTTTACTTAATTCAAAGTATTTCTGCAAAATCATGTAAATCCGTGTCCACCAGAGGGCAGCATTGAGTGTACTTGTACTGCCCACAGTTTAGTGCTGGTTTAGACCTGGTTCAGACCTGGTTTAGACCTGGTTCAGTCCTGGTTCAGACCTGGTTCAGACCTGGTTCAGACCTGGTTCAGTCCTGGTTTAGTCCTGGTTTAGTCCTGGTTTTATTCTAAGTCTCAAGTTACAATAGAAATAATCTCTGACAAGTGACGACTAAAATAATCATTATTCTCTGCCTTAATTAAAAAGTGTGTTTAAATATGACAATAATATGGACCTTAACAGACGATATTAAATGAACTGAGCTGTTTTTACAAAGTTTAATATCTGTCTTTACGAGAAAAACCACCAACGATGAAGAGATAAAGACGTGTGAGAAACAGGAACTTCAACCAAGATCAAACTCAGAGCAGAGTCAGACCTGGTTTAGACCTGGTTCAGTCCTGGTTTAGTCCTGGTTTAGTCCTGGTTTAGTCCTGGTTTAGTCCTGGTTCAGTCCTGGTTCTGCAGGTCCTGGTTTAAAGAAGCTTCAGGACATCATCATCTGCAAACAGCAGAGATGATCCTGTGGTTCCCAAACCGTACTCCCTCCAGGCCCTGACTGCGCCTAGATATTCTGTCCATAAAAATGATGAACAGAACCAGTGACAGGGCAGCCCTGGCGGAGTCCAACATGCACTGAACAGGTCTGACTTACTGCCGGCAACACAGCTCCTGCTCCGGTCGTACAGGGACCGGACAGCCCTTTGTTAAGGGCCGTCCGGTCATATTCCCCGAGCACCCCCCACCCCCCGGGGCACACGGGGGGTGGGGGGTGACTGAAGCAAACTCCTCGAGCACCCGATGGAGAGTATAGAGCTGGTCCAGTGTTCCACGACCGGGACGAAAACCACAGGCTCCTCCTGAATCAGAGGTTCGACTATTGGTCAGATTCTCCTCTCCAGTCTTCGTCTTGGGTGATGAATGAGTCCACCTCCGAGTCCCCAGTCTCTGCTTCCTCCTTGGAAGAAATGAAAATGGATTGAGGAGATCCTCAGAGTACAGATGGAAATTAGCAGTTTTGCTAAATCTGGTGCAGCCATCTTTTAAATGTAACTGCACACTGTCCTTTAAATAAATAAATTAAATTCCTTCCACCGTCCGACAATATCCCCAGTCGAGGTCAACAGCTCTCCGCCCGCACCGTAAACAGTGTGGCTGAAGCACTGCTTCCCCCTCATGAGGCGTCGGACGGTTTGCCAGAATCTCTTAAAGGCCAACCAATAGTCCTCCTCCATGACCTCTCCGAACTCCTCCCAATGCCAGGTTTTTTCCTCTGCAACCGCACGGGCTGGGATACACTTGGCCTGCCGGTACCTGTCAGCTGCTTCAGGAGTCCCACAAGCCAACAAGACCTGATAGGACTCCTTCAGCCTGACGGCATCCCTTACCTCCGGTGTCCACCACCAGGTTCGGGGATTGCCGTCGTGACAGGCACCAGAGACCTTGTGACCACAGCTACGAGCCGCCGCATCGACATTGGAGGTGGAGAACATGGTCCACTCGGACTCAATGTCTCCAGCCTCCCCCGGGATCTGGGAGAAGTTCTCCCGGAGGTGTGAGTTGAAGACCCTGCTGACAGAGGGCTCTGCCAGAAGTTCCCAGCAGACCCTCACGATACGCTTGGACCTGCCAAGTCTGTCCAGCTTCCTCCCCTGCCAGCGGATCCAACTCACCACCAGGTGGTGATCGGTTGACAGCTCCGCCCCTCTCTTCACCCGAGTGTCCAAGACACGCGGCCGAAGGTCAGATGACACGACAACAAAGTCGATCATCGACCTCCGGCCTGTGTCCTGGTGCCACGTGCACTGATGGACCTTGTGCTTGAACATGGTGTTAGTTATGGACAAACTGTGACTAGCACAGAAGTCCAATAACTGAACACCACTTGGGTTCAGATCAGGGGGGCCGTTCCTCCCGATTACCCCTCTCCAGGTGTCACTGTCGTTGTCCACGTGGGCATTGAAGTCCCTCAGTAGAACAACAGAGTCCTCGGTAGGTGCACTGTTCAGTTTTTTGCAGCTAAAATCTGGAACAGTCTCCCTGAAGATGTGAGACAGGCCTCCTCTCTGACAATGTTTAAATCCAGGCTAAAAACAGTTCTCTTTAGACGTGCAAATGACTGAAAGATCTATCTGCACTCTTCTCTTTTAAAGCGCTTTACTTTTTCTGTTATGTAAAGCACTTTCAATTGCCTTGTGTACGAATTGTGCTCTACAAATAAACTTGCCTTGCCTTGCCTTACCCCTCCCAGGGATTCCAAGAAGGCCTGGTACTCTGTACCGCTGTTCGGCCCGTAGGCCGCCACAACAGTGAGAGACCTGTCCCTGACCAGGAGGCGTAGGGACGCAACCCTCTCGTTCACCGGGGTAAACTCCAACACGTGGAGCTGAGCTGTGGGGCCATGAGCCCACACCAGCCCGCCGCCTCTCCTCGCGGGCAACGCCAGAGAAATGGAGCGTCCAGCTCTCTGGAGGAGACGGGTTCCAGAGCCCAGGCTGTGCTGGAGGTGAGGCCGACTATACCACGTCGGTAACGCTCAACCTCACGGATAAGCTCATGTCCCCAGAGCAAGTTTCTGTGTCGGGAGATCCGGTCACCGAGGCCCTCGCCTTCGACTCCTGCCCAGATCTCTCTGCACTGGCCCCTTACAGATTCTCCCACAGGTGGTGGGTCCACGGGAGAACAGCCCCACGTCATTCGTTCAGGCTGTGCCCGGCCGGGCCCCGTGGGGAAAGGCCAGGCTCTCACTGTTGAGCACCCACCCCAGGCCTGGCTCCAGGGTGGGGCCCCGGTGACACCAATCCAGGCGACGTAACTGGCCTCATTTTTTCACTATTCATAAAGGGCTTTGAACCTGATATGAAATTTTTTTCCCAAAAACTTAACTTACCCAAACTGAACCTATAGGAACAAGTTATTCGACACAGAAATTACAGTTGAAGATACAAAAATCAATCATTTCTTTCTTTTTTTTTTTTTTTTTTTATGGAAAAGCATGTGGACAGGACAGTTTTCCTGCAGAGGTGTAAGAAACCTTTGTTGATATTTTTCTCCTTTGCTAACAAAATGCCCAAATGGCCCTCGAGTAGTAGCCTGAGAATTGGTCAAATTCATCGATGGTCTTAATTAATGGTGGTATAGATTTGTGGGGTCCTTCAAGAATAAGAGAACATCATCAGCATAAAGTAGCCCTACATGAAACATAGCCCAAACTGACCTAAAGTAACCCAAATAGCATTAGAAAAGAAGGCCAAACTGACCAAAAGTAGCCCAAAAAGCACTGGTAAAGTATCCCAAACTGACCAAAAGTAGCCCTAAATGAAAAGTAGCCCAAACTGACCTAAAGTAGCCCAAATATTACTAGTAAAGTAGCCCAAACTGAACAAAAGTAGTCCTAAATGAAAAGTAGCTCAAACCGACCTAAAGTAGCTAAAATAGCACTAGTAAAGTAGACCAAACTGACCAAAAGAAGCCCTATATGTAAAGTAGTCCAAAACGACCAAAGGTAGCCCAGATTGCACTGGTAAAGTATCCCAAACTGACCAAAGGAACAGGCACTTCTCCTGGGGTGCACCCTTGATACTTTGATCACAGGAGAGTAAAGCCACTAGTTGTGTGAAGAACAGAAGACGTTACCCAGGAGAGTCAAGCCCAGCTGACTGTTCTACAGAAGGGTAACGCCTCTACTTTGTTCATGCCTAACTGGTTGTGCCAGGTGGTCAGCTTGACTCCTGACCATATGACACAGGTGAAGCAGGTCAAACTGTCTCATAGTAGCCCTGTGTGCCCCTTTTTAAGTAACCCAAACTGACCAAAAGTAGCTCAAATAGCACTGGTAAAGTAGCCCAAACTGACCAAAAGTAGCCCAAATAGCACTGGTAAAGTAGCCCAAACTGACCAAAAGTAGCCCAAATATACCGACACACATTCCATCTAAAACTTTCAGACAAATCCACAGCGCTTCAGGAGCATTTGTGACCGAGAATGGAACTTCAGCAGCTTCAGCTTCCTGTCCAAAAACGGGGGCTCGGGATTCCAAATCTGGAATTCTACTGCTGGGTTTCAAAATTAAAATTTGTGAGTGAACGGGCTAAAAAAAGACAAATTTTGCTTTCCAGATCTGGAAAGTAAAAAACCTCCCAGTCTTATGTCTCAACGAGGTCTATAGCAATGTTAAATACAATTATATTCTTAGAAATATCTGCAAATCTCTTGGTGTTATTCGTAAACATTTCCATCTTGACAAGTACTCCTTTTTAGCACCCATTGCCAACAATCCAGATTTTCAGTGCAGCTGATGCTGGTTGTAGAGAATGGAGGGAAGCTGACATTACACAAATAGTAGATCTTTATGTAGACAACACTCTGAAATCATTCCAACAATTGAAAAAATGAAAAAGTTGGATGACCAACCATGGAACAAGGAATTAGACCAGGCAAAACCAACAGCTCAAACAAATGTCAACAACAGTATACAATTATTCATATGTGGCATGTGGCCCCTGAAATACAGAGTAAATATGATACATGCCCCAAAGTCTGCCTTCAATGGAAAAAGGGAGTTGGAGACTGTGCAGTGTGGTCCAAGGAACGCTGGAGTCCTTTGTGAAGGACTGGAGCCCTCTGTGTGAACGGCACACAATAACATACAGAAGAATGAGCTCAGTATTAAAGAAGGGAACGGCAAGACACATGCATTTTTACTGCACGATGTGTGCACAGAGTGGTTCTGTGTGCTTTGCATAAACGGAAAAGATAGAAAAGAAAATAGGAAAAAAAAATACTATTCATTATATATAACATTGTTTTAAAAAATTAATCATAATAAAATATAAAAATAATATTAATAATCATTGTAGTTGTGCATACCATAAATGGAGCCGCCTTCTCTGGCCTGTTAGAGATATGCATTGTGAAAATGAATGAAAATAAATACATTAGAAACATATAGATATAAATATTCTCTCTAGAAGCTTCGTTCACAATAATTCAACATTTATTTGGCTAAAAATTTACGAGAAAAACCACCAACGATGAAGAGATAAAAACGTGTGCAAAACAGGAACTTCAACCAAGATAAAACTCAGAGTCAGACCTGGTTTAGACCTGGTTTAGACCTGGTTCAGACCTGGTTTAGTCCTGGTTTAGTCCTGGTTCAGACCTGGTTCAGACCTGGTTCAGACCTGGTTTAGACCTGGTTCAGACCTGGTTCAGACCTGGTTCAGACCTGGTTCAGACCTGGTTCAGACCTGGTTCAGACCTGGTTCAGACCTGGTTTAGTCCTGGTTTAGTCCTGGTTTAGACCTGGTTCAGACCTGGTTCAGACCTGGTTCAGACCTGGTTCAGACCTGGTTCAGACCTGGTTCAGACCTGGTTCAGACCTGGTTCAGACCTGGTTCAGACCTGGTTCAGACCTGGTTCAGACCTGGTTCAGACCTGGTTCAGACCTGGTTCAGCCCTGGTTTAGTCCTGGTTCAGACCTGGTTCAGACCTGGTTCAGACCTGGTTCAGACCTGGTTCAGACCTGGTTCAGCCCTGGTTTAGCCCTGGTTCAGACCTGGTTCAGACCTGGTTCAGACCTGGTTCTGTCCTGGTTCAGACCTGGTTCAGACCTGGTTCAGACCTGGTTCAGACCTGGTTCAGACCTGGTTCAGACCTGGTTCAGACCTGGTTCAGCCCTGGTTTAGTCCTGGTTCAGACCTGGTTCAGACCTGGTTCAGACCTGGTTCAGACCTGGTTCAGACCTGGTTCAGCCCTGGTTTAGTCCTGGTTCAGACCTGGTTCAGACCTGGTTCAGACCTGGTTCTGTCCTGGTTCAGACCCGGTTCAGACCCGGTTCAGACCCGGTTCAGACCCGGTTCAGACCTGGTTCAGACCTGGTTCAGACCTGGTTCAGACCTGGTTCAGTCCTGGTTCAGACCTGGTTCAGACCTGGTTCAGACCTGGTTCAGCCCTGGTTTAGTCCTGGTTCAGACCTGGTTCAGACCTGGTTCAGACCCGGTTCAGACCCGGTTTAGACCCGGTTCAGACCTGGTTTAGTCCTGGTTCAGACCTGGTTCAGACCTGGTTCAGTCCTGGTTCAGACCTGGTTTAGTCCTGGTTCAGACCTGGTTCAGACCTGGTTCAGACCTGTGCCTTTCAGTCGTTTTATTCTCCAGGTTGAATTCCTGGGGGGCGTTGTTGTTGTATCGACCAAATATTTCTTTTGCTGATCAACCCTACGGCACTTGCCACATTTGGTTAAAATGCTCGTTTATTCTGAGTCTCAAGTTACAATAGAAATAATCTCTGACAAGTGACGACTGAAATAATCATTATTCTTAATTAAAAAGTGTGTTTAAATATGACAATAATATGGACCTTAACAGACGATATGGTGCAGTGAGTCAGAAATGACCTTAAAGGACGTGGAGCGTTGGACACTCAAGGGTTAAATGAACTGAGCGGTTTTTGCAAAGTTTAATATCTGTCTTTACAAGAAAAACCACCAACGATGAAGAGATAAAGACGTGTGACAAACAGGAACTTCAACCAAGATCAAACTCAGAGTCAGCCCTGGTTTAGACCTGGTTCAGACCTGGTTTAGTCCTGGTTTAGTCCTGGTTTAGACCTGGTTTAGATCTTGTTTTAATCCCTGGATGTTTCAGGTTCGACGTCAGAGTCAGAGAGAAAACGTGGGAGATTCTTCCAGATCCATTTGAAGTTCTGCTCCATCTGTGAAAAACACAAGTTACACTTTGGCTTTGGCCGTGTTTTATCGACTTTAATCCAGTGTTTTATCGACTTTAATCCAGTGTTTTATCGACTTTAATCCAGTGTTTTATCGACTTTAATCCAGTGTTTTATCGACTTTAATCCAGTGTTTTATCGACTTTAATCCAGTGTTTGTGACTTGTTTTATTATTTCTTTGTTCATTTCATTTGTGCACATTTATACTGTACGTATGATTGTAAATTAACAATATGCGCCCTCACAATCTAAGAAAATAATCTGATAAATCCCTGGTCTTTTCTTAAACACCATGAAACAGAAATACAACACATTTAAGTTCCAGTTTGTTTTTCCATTAACGTGCAGCGCTTCCATGGATGATTCTAATATTCTTTTATTATTTAGTTCATATCATTTGTTTGTTGAAGCTTCTTAAACCTTTAGACATTTGTGGAGGTTTTTAAATTCTAATCCAGAGAATTCCAGAGTTCCAGCCACAGATTTTCCCATTTGTTTGTTGTTGTTCTGACAAAAGGAAGAGAAGTGGAGCTTCCGGCTGCTTCCTGATCAGATCCAGAAGGAAACAAAGTCTGTGCAGCTGAAGGCAACAGCAAATGTCTGACTTTATACGTCACCAAAGAGTCTGTGGTTTTATAACATCTTGTAAATTCAATAAATGTGATTTAATAAATGGTTGCTTTGTGCTCTTTTGAATGGACTTTATCAATAATTCTTATACTTTTTATGGTAGAATCAGTGGTTTAATGGTGTTAACTGTGTTTCCTCAAACGTCCAGACAATAAATCAAAGATCAGTTTAGTGTCCATCTCTACCTCGGCTCTCAAAGCCTCCTCCGCCGTGGGTTCTGTGTCTGGTTCCTGTCAACTTTTTCTTAAAATCTGTGAATTAAAATGACATGATTTAGTCAATTACAAAACAATTACAACAAAGTTTAAGGCATCAAAATCCTCTCTTTCAGCATTCAAAATTCATTTTCAGGACGAGATGCTTATCACAAACTTAATCTTAGAGGCAGACTACGTTAGACTACGACAACAGAAGTGTTATAGAAGTGACAGATCACCCGAAGCACATGAGAGCGTATACGGCCCCACATTGTGTTCACGTTCACCTCGTGTCCTTGGACGACGAGTGTGCGGAGGTTTGTTCTCCAGAGAGGTCGGCTCCATGAACTAAAAAATAAACATGAACAAACTTAAGCCTCTGACGATGGTCTCTGCTCACACCCTCAAGCTTCTTCAACATTTATTTGGGTAAAAATGCTCGTTTATTCTGAGTCTCAAACTACAATAGAAATAATCTCTGACAAGTGACGACTAAAATAATCATTATTCTCTGCATTAATTAAAAAGTGTGTTTAAATATGACAATAATATGGACCTTAACAGACGATATGGTGCAGTGAGTCAGAAATGACCTTAAAGGACGTGGAGCGTTGGACACTCAAGGGTTAAATGAACTGAGCTGTTTTTACAAAGTTTAATATCTGTCTTTACGAGAAAAACCACCAACGATGAAGAGATAAAGACGTGTGAGAAACAGGAACTTCAACCAAGATCAAACTCAGACCAGAGTCAGACCTGGTTCAGACCTGGTTTAGACCTGGTCCAGTCCTGGTTTAGCCCTGGTTTAGTCCAGGTTTAGTCCTGGTTCTGTCCTGGTTTAGACTTGGTTTAGTCCTGGTTCAGTCCTGGTCCAGTCCTTGTTCAGACCCGGTTCAGTTCTGGTTCAGTCCTGGTGTAGTCCAGGTTTAGTCCTGGTCTAGTCCTGGTCCAGTCCTGGTCCAGTCCTGGTTCAGTCCTGGTTCAGACCTGGTCCAGTTCTGGTTCAGTCCTGGTTCAGTCCTGGTTTAGACCTGGTTCAGTCCTGGTCCAGTCCTGGTTCCTGGACATGGCCCTCAGAGCGTTGGTTCTGTCCGTGTGCTGTTTGGGTAAGACACATTTCTCTGCTTTTATTTATTTATTCATTTATTTTAGGGGCTAAGGCTAACGGCTATTACATGTTTATGTAGATTATTGATGTAGATCATTAAATAAAGACATTCAAACTTCAAATGAATGATTGTCTTTAGAATTCTGCAGTTTACTGTGTCGTCCAGACGACTCCACAGGTTCCTCTCAGAGTAACTGCTCCCTTTATATTGGTCCTGGTCTTACTTTTTTATATAATCCAGTTCCTCTGAGATTAAATTGATTTCATCGTCGTGTGGGTTTCCCTCAAGGGAATGTCTTGAGCCTTTTGTTGTTTATTATTAATGTTCTTTGTCGAAGTTTAAACATGTTCTATAATAAAAGGCCTTTTAGTTTGTTTGAAACACTGCTGTTCATTTAAGTCTCAGATACAGTTGACATTAATAATATCAAATTAATTTAGTCTGGTGTTTTTCACATAAAGTAAAATATTCATAATTTTACTCCATTTATTTATATTTTCAAGTAAACCTGAGTCAAACTGTTTAAATTAAATGTTTAATGCTATGACGATTGACAAGATTCACTTCGAGTGCAGTTTTTACAGTGTATCGTCCTCATTTTCAATAAAATAAATGTTCGTGACGCCAACAAACCCAATGCAGTTTGAACAAAAGATCCTGTGACACCGAATGACACTGATGTTTAGAACGAAAATGATGAAAAGTCTAAAAGTGCGTGAGCTGGTGCCACCATCGAGCACATTTAAGTGAAGCCAAAGCCTCGTTAAGAATCATTGTTCAGTGTAAACCTTTGAGTCTTTGATTTTAGATCATAATTAGTGTAGAACTGTCATCTGAGCTAAAGGCTGCTTGACTTAAAGTGAGGTTTGTGAACTTGTGCTTCTGGTGATGATCTAGAGACACTGGACATGGTCTTTTACATGTGACTGGAGAGAGAAATGACACAAATATCATGAAATAAACATTTTATAGACTTTAACCTGTAGATTCAGCCTCTCCGTTCATTTGTGGAGGAGTAAGTCCGTTTCTTTAGTCATTAGTCGACTCAGGCCCTGGTTTGAACAGTCGTGCTCCTCCTTTTCTCTTCATTTGTGTTTGGTTCATTCTCTTTAGTTGAAATTGTAAATGTTAAGACCACACAGTTATGTAAACTATTGATATTGTACAGCATTTAATTCATATTTCAATAAACTACAATAATCTTTTCCTAAATATGGGGTGTGTTTGTCGTTGCTAGATGTGTCTTAAAAATGTCCAAAAAGGTCTTCAAAGGTTTTCAAATGTACTTTGGGACCTGTGCATAAGCCCTGAACAGATATCAGTGATTCTGCTGCCAGAAAAATGACTTTAATTGTGAAGAATGTTGTGTGTCTTGTGTTGATGCATCGACTGCTGTTTCTGTTCAGTGGAAAACAATAACGGGCGACATAAGAATAGGATTCTGAATGAATAAAACATCGTCTGAACTCAAGTGTCTAAACGAATATACAGTTCATTTTGAAGTAGAAATCATAAAGATTGATTTGCTGCCAAACTAAGATTATTGTAGACAAGTGTTTGGGCTTGAATGTCTCACCAGAGGGCGATAAATGTCATTCTACACTTTCACTGCTCGAAAAAGTGACGCAGAAAAGAGGGAAAAACAGTTTGTCTTTCCTGATTTCAAAGTAGAAATGTGTGGGTTTTTCTTCTGAATCTGAGCTGTTGTTGTTGTATAATCTAGAAGTCGTTGTTGTTGTAGACGTTAGGGTTAATCTAGAACTTGTTGCTGTTGTATAATCTAGACCTTCTTGTAATCTAGAAGTCGTTGTTTGTTGTGTAGTTTAGAAC